>JARHVA010001572.1:0-375000 GCA_037957365.1 Torreya grandis
CATCAACAGAAATGAAATAAGATAGTTTGTAATTGATATAAGCAAGTAAATGTTGAAAGTAAATAGACAGTCAATTGAATTGACATTGGAAAATCCAATTGATACACACAAAATAAAACCTTCTACCAATGCTAGCTAATGTAAGTTCTTGCACACATAATTGAGCAAAGAGCAAGCAAACAACTTGGAATGTAAAGCTAGCTAATTGGTCAACCTAGAATGTTAATTATATTATTAAGAATAATTTTAAATGATAGGGAGGTGGCTAAAAGCAAGGTACTAGATAAAAATCTAGGGATAGTTTTAACTTAGTTTAAAATGAAAGGGATTGTAGTGGAAATGGTACAAGCTTGGTATTGGGGATTACCCTCTCACTTCACACATCACAATGATAAGGGTGTCAGGTGCTTATGTAGAATATACCATTAACTAAACTTTATACTTGACCCATAGCATCAATTTATCTTTCCCCCTTGGTGATGAAATCTAAGCAAGTTGGCTTGGGTAGTCAAATATTAAAATACTTGTTGATGTTATGTGATTTGGCCATGTGTGCATAAAATAGAAATAGTGAAACTAAATGGTTAATTAAAAAACCTCCTAATTATACTATGTGAAATATTTTAAGCATATAAACAATTGAAAGGATAAATGTGATTAACATATAAGGTGAATTCTAACTTTAAAACAAGGTTTAGTGAAAACACTATATGTATAACATACATAACTAGGTCGACAAGGTCAAGCTAATACTACTAAAGATAGGGTCTAGAAAACCTACTAGGTTGACTAGGTTGGCTAGGTTGACCTAGTTATTTTAGGTAACACATAAAACATAAAACTAGGTCAACCAAATTGATCTAGTTGGTTGTGCAGGGGTAGTTTTGAAGACTACAAACTTGAAAGAAAAGTATAAAAAAGAAAGAAATAAATAATAAAAGATTAAACTTTATGGTTTAGAGAAGGAAATAAAGGAGATTATTGATCTAGAACCTTGGATAATTTTATTAAAATTATATAAATTGGGTTGAGCTGATCGACCAAGCAATACAAAAACCTACTAAAAAAGGTGCTAAAAATGTACTAGGTGGACCTAGTCAACCTACTGACTGAAGTGGAAGTCTAAAAATACACTAGGTTGAGTTGGTCAACCTAGTAGGCTAATATATAAGTCTATAAAATTTTAATCTATACTGGTTTGATCTGATCAATCAAGTTGTATAGGAACCTACTGCAAAGTGGTTGAAAATGTGCTAAGTCAACTTGGTCAATCTAGTAGGTTAAATTAGATGTCTAAAAAATGTTGAAAACTTGTATTGGGTCAAGCTGATTGATCTAGTTACCTATTATTGTGAACAAAAAATAAATAACTAAGTTGATAAAATAAAAGTAGTGTTGGGTGAATATTTTGTCGTACACTAACTGATGACAAAATGGGTATATCAACCACAACATAGGGAGATTTACACCACGAAAAATATGGTTTACCAGATCTAGAAGAAGTAAATCTCTTCTCTCATCAAGGGGAGGTTCCCTATAAATATTTTCATGCTGGATATATATATATAATTAAGTAGAAAATAACACATGGGGTGGTATAGCAGCATCTACCTCTCTTTTTTCAGAGGTAATGTACAAAGAATAAAAGAGAGAAATCCTGGTCTTTGCTAACAACACTCCTCTTCTTTCAGGAATGGTATCAAACGGGAAGTAAGAGATAACCTGAAGTGATAAGGTCCACAAGAGCACTCACGTAAGCAAAAATTCTTCTGTAGCTTCTTTCACTGATCTGGAACAAACGTAACCATAGAGTAAAATAAAGCATAAAGTCTTTGCCTGAAACTACAAAATATAACTGAATCTCAAAGATAAAGGTAGCCCAAAGTCTATCATCTACCTTTTAGAAGTGTTCTCAGATAATATTGACACACCCACCTTGCTTATTAAATTAGATAAACAAGAGATCATCAGGAAAGAGAACATAAGAAACTGTTTCCTAGACAACACAGATAACTTCAACACAAAGTCTGAAATAAACCTGCTTCTCATTCATTTAACAAAATATGATTTACAAGTTTGAGCACAAAGTCTCAAAAATTGCTTCAATTTCAGTAGAGTGTTTTCTCTCTATTTTTCCAAGCTCATTTACAAATGAGGTCTCCACTATATATAGGGAGAAAATCCTCAAAAATTAGAAAATAATAAAATATAAAAATATCTAAGTCAAAGATGACTCATCTTTGACTTTGAGATATTTTTCCAAAATATTTACATGTAATTACATCTTACAAAATTGCATGCACTTTTCACAAAACAAAAGTGCATAAGGAAAGAAGAAGAAAAAAGGGGAAAAAATCAGTTCTTGCTGCTAGATTTCTTCATATGGGCATCGTACATAGTGATGGATGCCTGAATTTCTACGCTGTCTGGCACAACCATGTTCTTAGAGATGATTCTAGCTCTGATTAATGTGTCCTTCAATGCTATGATGGCCTTAGAATGACTAGTTAACCTAGATTTTAGATTTTCCAAAGTTAACTGAGCGTCTAGAATATTGTCCACAGAAGACATTGAGAAGGATTTTTCTTCAAAATCTCTCTGAATCATCTCTTTGAAACTCTGAATCATTTCTTCCACCGGGAGGAACTGATTGTCCTTAGAGGTTAGGTCACAAGGTAGCTCTTCTAGTTTATTTAGCAGGCTTAGGTTGCTCTTCTCACTAGCCTCCTTGAAAGCTTTGAGATCATCAATTAAATCTTTGAGTACCTGGATCATGAAAATCAATGACTCCTTGATCTCAACATAAGAGTCTCTGTTGGAAATGACACCGATAGATATCAAGGTGCTTTTCTTCAAATCCCTCATCTCCTTCCATTTTCTAAGATCCTTTTCTAAATTATCAATCTCTTGAGAGATAAGAGAGACAAAGTCATCCAACTCTACTCTTACCTTCCTCATCTTATCCATCCTTTCTGCAACTTCTGATAACAAAGAAACTCCCTGAGTATGCATTCTTTTAGCATAATCCTCCAAGACTTTTCCCTTCAAATAAGTCTTCTTTGCTTTTTGAATGACTGGATCATCTATGGAGAAGGCCTCTAGAGCTGCCGCTTTAGGGGGAAGAGTGAACTTTCTTATTACTGTTGTTAGCTGATCTATCTTAGCCTTGTAATAATCTTTCATCTCCTTCTCTCAGTCAAATTTCTGGACCAAGATGTCCATAGCAGACTGAAGGTCGCTTTTCGCACCTTCATGAGTAACTTTGCCAAGTTCAATATGAGAGATGGAATAGCTGCTCATTTTGAAACCCTCAAGGGTTGCATCCTGTGGAGGTTTGGAAATTTCTAGAAAATTTTGCCCTTTTTCTTCGACCAATTTTGAGAGAATCCTTGGTTTCTTAGGAGCTTTAGCTTTCACCGGCACTATTTTTCCAAAGTTGAAGTCATCTGGAGAGATGGCCAACTTCTTTATTTTGGGGGTGAAAGCTGTCATCCAAGGCAAGAGAGAAGTATCTGCTGTGGTAATGGTTCCCTCAGTTGGTGTTATTGCAGCAGCTTCTACACTGCTAGTGGTGATAGTGGTCGTAGTTGGAGTAACTGGTGAAACTATACCAACTACTGATTCTGGCTCTTGTGTAGGGATTTCTACCAAGTTGAAAGAAGGAGATGATAAAATTGGAATGGACCCAGAAGAGTGAGGAGAACCTCCAAAAGTGCCCTAAGGATCGCCAAATATGACTTTGGAAGGAGAAGCGGTTCCAGAGGAGGGAACACTGATAAGAGAGATAGGAGAAGAGGGTACCACAAGAGACTAAGGGGGAGAATGAGAGATGTTCTTGAGTGGCTGTGCTTCTTCTTGTGAGAGTGGAGGTCTAGTGCTTGGTTTCCCTGATGGTTCATCATCTATTTCCATTAGCTGGACTACTTATGTCTGAGGGCTTTATTCTTTAGTTCCTTTTGTTGCCATTTCAGGCTCTTCAGTAGTCTTTGGTTTCTTAGATACAAAGATGATTCTAGGCTTGTGAGGCTTAGAAGGGGAAGGTACATCACCTTTGTTTTTGGTTCTATTTTCTGCCTTTTTCTTCATCTCTGCTTGATATTCAGCCTCTAATCCTGTGATGAATTCTCTCAGGATGATTCCTTTGGCTGCTAACCAATCATTGGTGTTAGCCAATATTGGTTCAAATATTTTTCTCAGAGAATTTAGCTCTTTTTGAGACCACTGAGTTGGAGGAAGAGGGGAACCAGTAGCCTTTTCAGCCAGGTATTTGTTATTGATGATGTTTTCATCATCTACCAGACTGGAGGGGATCTCTGCAAGTCCCAGATATTCAATCTGGTCTAGGGTCAGCCTGTAATAATCCATCTTTCTGATCTCTTTTGCCGTCCTCAGGTTGATCCAGATGTCTTCAATCATGGGCTCATAGAACTAGGTTTTCCTTTTGATTTTGTCCTTGACTCCCTTGTAGTCAAATTTTTCTCTTCTCTTGAATGGTTTTAGAGTGACCATCTACATTTCTATTTCTATGATTTTGGCTTTGGCTACTGTTCCAATAGAATACCTGCTAATTTCAATTGGAAACCTGAAGCTTGGTTTCTTCAGCTCCATTTGTCTGGTATGCATGACAATCAGTTGTTGGCAAAGTTCCATTAGTACCAACTTATTTGAAGGGAACCTGGGGAGCATATAGGGGTAGCCTTGGAAAAATCCAACCTAAAGATAGTAGAAGGTGGGAAATTGAAGGAACATGCAGCCATAATCATTGACTACTATCCAAGCCTCATCTAATACTCTCTTCTGCTCAAGTTGAGGGTTGAAGAGACATAGAAATATGGCAAAGAAGGCATCATTTATCCTTTTAAAATGGCAGGTCAATCCTTGCAGAGTTAGTTGGGGGTAATATGAGTACACTGGGGTCATCTTTCTATTGCCCTCTGTGGTTAAGCTTGAAAAAGTTTGCATTACGGAAGCTATATACACAATGTAAGAAGTCATATAAAAATTGTAATAAGTTTGTACCTTGGTTGGCTACTCATGGAGGGCATTGCTGATCTGCTCTCCCCAAAAGATGACCTGTTTATCTTAGAGGATGATTTTAATGAATGGGTACATCCATTCATGGAATAGTGAAGAAGACAGGAGGCCTCGTACCCTGCTGAGAAGGGTGATCAAGTCACCAACCTCCTCAACGAAGTCACTCCTCAAAAAGTTCCATGGCCATCTTGATAAGTTGGTCCTGGGGGTCTTTAATCATTTGTAGTTCATTATTTTCTTTGCCCTCTCAGGGTCTTTATCATATTCCTTCTGGTTGTTTACGAATTCAATCTTGGTTACTTCGGTGTCTGGAGGGCATATGAAAATTTTATCGATGAATTTAGGATCCAGTCGAATCACCACATTGCCGCTTGCATCTGAGACCGACCTGGTCTCTTTGTTGTAAAAGTGGGCACATTGGAGAATGAATTCTATATGATGTGATGCCACTAGAAAAGTAGCCACCAGGTGGATGTTACTCTCAATGATCCTCTTTATCCCGGTGCTTGGGTTTGTCACATTTGTTTGAGCTATGAATTTGGCCATGTCCACGTGGCCAATTTTGGTGTCCCAGATGTCATTGACATTTGAGGAGACCGACATGAGTGGGAAGATGCCTTGATATTTGTATTTCATGGTCTTCACCTTTTTTGGAGATGCTTCAGACATGGGAACTAGTTTTAGTCAGACAGGTGTCGATGAGCAAGAGTTCTTTAAAGGTGCTGCAGACATGATTACGAGATTAGAGGAAAGTGGACAAATGGGGAAAATGTAATTTAAGTGATCATGGTCAATGGAGGTCACTTAAAAAGGCCAGGTTGAAAAAAGGACCAAAAAGCGAGGAAGAAAGGGAAAGAAAAAGACAACATATAAAATCCTCCAGAGTTAGGAAAATATAGAGGAGGGATGCACGGGTGACAAAATTTTTTTCCCCTGTAGGTTGAAGTAAAAAAAATGCAAGGGCAACAAAATTTTCCATCCATGCATGTTAGGCCTGTACAGGCGACAAATTTTATTGCCCTTACAGGCTAGAGGAGAAAGAGGTAGGGGCAGCAAAATTTGCCACCCTACAAAAAAGCCCTGCACGGGTGGTGAAATTCATCGTGCTTATAGGAAAGAAAAGAAACATGGAGGAGCAGTGATTTTTACTACTCCTGCAAGGATGAGAAAACTGAGGGACGCGAGGGCGATGATTTTTGCCACCCCTGCGCATAAGGATTGTTTAGGTGGTGAAATTTTTCATCCTCATGTAGCTAAAAAGGCTTGGGGTGCGAGGCATAGGCGACAAAATTCACTACCCAATATGGCTTGGAGAGGAAACCCATGGGTAAAGGAGAGGGATGGTGTTTTAGGCTGTCCCTGCAGGTAGGTAGGCATGGAAGGTTGACCGGGGGGGAAGGGATCTCAAGAAGAAAACAAAAAATACTCAAAATAAAATGAAAATAAGAAAAAGACACTAAGATAGAAGAAGGAAAGATGATAAAAACTTAAAACAAGACCTACCTTAAAATCCATGTACGTCACAAGGTCAAATCCACCAAGTCGCACTTCAAGTCATTCACTAGATCATCTAGATGCGAAGGGCAGGAGGAGAGGAGGGAGCAATGAGAAGAAATGGGGTTCAAATTATTTTATATGGGGTGAAAAACAACCCCAAAAACCCACCGTGCATGGCAATAAATGCCGCACATGGAAACCGAGGCATGCTTGGGCAGAAAAAATTATTGCCCTTGCATGTTTTGGTGAGTTTGAACGCAGGGGCAGAAAAATTTGCCGCCCTTGCAAGTCAAGATACAAGGGCAACAAAATTTGCCACCATTGCAAGAAAAATGCAGGGGTGAAAAAATTTGCCGCCCTTGCTTTACAAAGGTCAAAATGCACTAGCGGCAAAATTTACTGCTCGTGCACGGAATGAAAGAAAAGACTAACTCTAGAAGAGGCAGTCTAGGGGAGGGGTTCCTTGGTCGCAATGAGATCGTAACCACTCTCACATTTCTAGGCCAAGATGAGAATGAATTCAAAACTCATCTCAAAAATAAACTTAGAGAGACAAAAGATGAAACGGATAAGTTTCGTAAGGGGTTGTTCCCAAAAACAAGCTAAGCTGATTTTAGAAACAATAGCTGGATCCTATTGGGGAACTTCCGTTAATCAAATTGATTAGCAGGAGTAGAAACCAATCTCTAAGTGCCTTCATCCAAGCCACTGGGCTACGGAGTCAGGCTAAAAATGAAATAAAAATAGACCAAACATAAAAAATGTACATATATACAAATGGACTTCTCCAAGCCTCAAGGATTGAACAGCTTCAGATGCTACCCACTGTGAGGTAGTGCGAATGGTGTTCCATCTTGGTACTCCAACAAGAAGTTAGCCTTACCATAGAGCTGTCAAATGGTGAACGGGCCTCTCCATAGGGAGTCAAATTTTCCATGCATCCCTTTTGGTTCTCGCCTCTTGTCCCACAACAAGACTTGATCTCCAACTCAGAAATCACAAACTTTAGCTTTCTTATCAAAGAGTGCCTTCACCTAGTTCTGATTTTCCTTAATCTGATCCACTACCATAGCTCGATGCTCATTCAGCTCATTTAGACACATGATTCTTTTGTCGACCAAGCTTTTGAAGGTTGAGTCTTCGATTGCTTTAGTTAACCTGAGCACTGGCAGTTCAAGGGTGATGGGGATTTCTACATTTAAACCATAAAGAAGCTAGAAAGGGGACATACCTATAGCCCTTTTAGGTGTTATTCTATCCACCCATAAAGCATCATATAATGCTTTGTGCCACGTTCTCTGATTATCATTCACCAACTTTTTGATAATAGTGACCAGGTTCTTGTTACTCGATTTTGCTTAGCCATTTTTTTGAAGGAAATAATCTGAAGTATGGGATAAGGTAATCCCATAATAAAAATAGAATTGATTAATTTCATGTGATGAAAAATAGGCTGCATTATCTGTTATGATCTTTAGTGGGACCACAAACTTGGAGATGATATTTTCTTTGAGAAAGTTGCATACCACTTCAGACATAGCATGCTTGATTAGGATGGCCTCCACCCACTTAATAAAATAATCTGTTGCCGTGAGGACATAATCATGTCCAGCACTTTAAGATGGGTTGACTACCCCAATGAAGTCAATACCTCACTGCTGAAATGGTTCCTCGATCACTACCGGCTTGAGAGGCAATGCAGGAAGCTTAGGCTTCTCAATGAATTGTTGGCACAATTCACACCTACACACCCATTTGTAGGCATCCTAGAAAAGCATGGGCCAATAATACCTTACTCATAGAATCTTGTGCACTGTCATCGGTGCAAAAAATATCCCCCACAGGCTAGATTGTGAAAAGATTCTAAGAGTCTTTCTTGTTGCGCCTTGTCAACACAACGAAGAAATGCCCCGTCTAGGTTTCTCTTGTAAAGATCATTGTCCCATAGAACATAACCAACTGCTTTCAATTTAACATTCCATTTCTCTTTAAAAGAAATATGAGTGGGACACTCACTATATGTTAGAAAATGAGCAATGTCAGAATACCACTCGTTAGTAGTGGCAACAAAGAGGACCATAGGCATGCCTTCAATCTCTACTTTTTCACTTTTTGCCTTACCTGGAATGTTGTTGGCGATCAACTAGCAAAGACTTTTTCCCCATACAATCTTGGTTGGTTTGATGTCTAGATCAAACTCCTGAGTTTTGGAAATCTAGTTACCTCTCTTCGTATCAAACTCCTGCTAAGTCAAAATAGATTTTACTGTTGTGTCTAGTACGAGAACTTCAGTGTGAGAGTTCAGGATATAAAACCTAAAATGCTTGACCGCTTTGACCACAGCGTATGCATGCTTCTCCATAAGGGAATATTTTAGCTCATGATCTTTGAGTGGATAACTCATGAATGAGGTAGGAGATTCTGCACCTTCTGGATTTTGTTGGATCAAAATAGCCAATTGTGTATGTTCGGAGGCATAACTATATATTTTGAAACTTTTAGTATAATCTAGATAGACCAAGACTGGTGCACGAGCGATTGCTTCCTTAATCTCTTTGAATGCTGATTTACCCTCAACAGTCCACCTAAATTTAGCATTGTCCTTCATCATTTTGACAATGTGATGGATTTTCTTAGCAAACTCAGGAATAAACCTTCGAAGAAAATTCACCTTTCTAAAGAAAGAGTGAACTGCGGTCTTGCTGGTAGGTAGAGTAAGTTCTTGGATGGATTTGACTCTTTTTGAATCAATTTTAATACCTTCTTGGGACACGATGTGTCTGAGAAGTTTTTATTTAGCTACTCTAAAGACAGATTTCTTTAGATTTAAAGAGATACCGTTCTGACGAAAATGTTCCAGTATCTTTTGTAAATGGTGAACATGCACAGAATGATATTTTGAAAACACTATCAGATCATCTAAGTATACTATAATAAATTTTTCCATCTCATCTTTGAAAGTGAGGTCCATCACCCTTTGAAATGTGGTGCCTGCATTTATCAAACCAAAAGGCATTCTTCGGTAAGCGAATGTGCCCCAAGGTGTGGTGAATGTTGTCTTATGTTGATCTGCTTTTTTGACTTTGACCTGATTGTACCCTAAAAAACCATCTAGCATTGATAACATTTCTAAACATGTTACCATCTACAGGACTTGATCTATAATAGGAAGGGGGTAGTTATCTTTTAAAGATAACTGGTTTAAGTTTTTAAAATCCACACAGATTCAAATTTTGCCATTCTTTTTCCTGACAGGCACTATGTTGGCAATCCATGTTGAGTGATTGATTGGAAAAATTATCTAGGCATCAAGCATCTTTTGTATCTCAGCTAAAATAGTGCCTGAGATTTTTGGATTATATTACCTAGATTTTTGCATGTAAGGTATAGAGTTGGCTTTTAGGTGAATGTCGTGATGGATGTCATTTGACTTGAGTGATTTTAGATCATCGTAGGAGTAGGCCAATACATCCATATATTGATAGAGTAGAATAAAAAGCTCAAATATTTCTTCAAGAGTGCAGCATTTCTCAATGTTTACCATCTTAGGATCGCGCTTGTTTCCCAAGTTGACCTGATCAAAATCTTGGAAAGAATTTGAATTTGTTTGTTGTTGTTTAATAAACTTGTCATGGTTATCAAACAACTTCTCTAGGGAAACTAGACCTTTGGGAATCCTATTCCCCCTAAGTTGTAGGAAATCTTCACCTGTGTTGGTATTGGTCTCAGGAGTTACTTCACATTCTCAGAGTTCACTACCTTCAAAATGTAGTTGTTTAAAACTGTCCTTTTGCTCCAAGAAGGCAATGATTTGATCATCATTGTTAAATACTTGCCAATGGTTGGCATTATCTGGTACAGTTGGTCGAAAGACCAGTTCAATAGTGTATCTATCTCCCTTAAAGTCTGCGTGAGGGACTAGAAGGGTGGCAGAGACAGCCAATGCATTTGCCCGGTCATTGAATTCTCTTAGAATGATAGAGATGTTGAAAGCATCAAAAATTTCAATTTGATCCCAGACTAGGTTGTGATAGTGGCACAACCTTTCATTTTTTGTCTGATAGAGGTTCCTCATCTGGCAGACTATCAACTCAGCATCCCCTTTAGCATGGAGTAGCCTAATGCCCCTTCCTCTGACAGCCTATAGTCCGAGCAATAGGGACTCATACTCAGCTATGTTGTTGGTATTTTTGAACTGCAATTAGTAGGATGAGGGAATAATGTCTCTCTGAGGAGATACTAGCACAACCTCAGCTCCCAAACTAGTAGAGGAGCAACTACCATCAAATTCTAAGGTCCATACCTCGTTAGACATTGCCTTTTCTATGAAAACTCCTTTGTTTGGGGAAAGAGGCTCTTCCATGTGTTCATTTTAATTTGTCAATTTTTCCGCTGAGCCAGCTGAACACAATCTCAAGTCATTACCCATAAGAGTTTCATCAAATGTCTCATGGGTTCCGTCTGTAAATAGGAAGTAGTTGCCCATGCCCGAGGACTCAAATAAAATTTGAGCTTCTGGTGCTGACGATCGGGTAACTACATACCTTGCTTCTTTTTCAGGAAGCAACTTCTCCATGACACCTTGAACTAGAATCCTTGCTTCCAACAAGTCCAAATTTAGCTCACCTCTAGCATCTTTACAGAAATTCTACCCAAGTAGGATGTTGTAAGATGCTGGTACATTAGCCACTAAAACCATCATTTTTATCCACTTTTTTGGAAAAATTGCAAAGGCATATTGAGCATCTTTTATTTGACCAAGGAGAGGGACTTGATTATTTTCCATGGAAAAACACCTCCCAAAGGTTTTGGTCAAAGTCAGGCCAAGAAAATCCACCACTTTTGTGGGCATGACATTATCTGAAGCTCCAGAGTCTATAATACAATTACTTAGTTTATAACCATGTACAAGTAGGGAAACATAGAAAGGTTCTATTTTCCTAGGAGCGACAGGAGGAGTCACAAAAATATTGTTTTGGGCTGGTTTATCTTTAGGGGGATCATGAATGGCCTTCAAAAAATCTTGTCCTATGGGGATGACATTGTTTTTCACATATTCTGTTAATCTATCAAACTATTCTGGGTTAGCCCTTAAATATTCAACCTCTGTCATTTGAATTTTAGTCTTTCTAGCATGATCAATTATATCAAATAATTGAAAAGAACTTGCAACAGAGGAAGAGAGTCCATCATCAGGGACTTTAATAGGTGTGGTACTGGTCTAGGCAATGGAAGTGGAAGGTATGGCGTGGTTAGAGGTACTTACTTTTTTTATAAATTACCTGCTCTTTTGATTATGGAGGCAATGGAGTCCCACATTTAGTGATGAAAACCACTGGTCGGGGTTCTTCCTCTACCTTTCCTTTGTCAGTCTGTGAAGTCGACTGATTTTGAGATCTAGTGAAAACAACATAAGATCCATCCAAACCCTCCCCTTTACTTTCAGCTTCATCCTGGTAATCTAGAAAATTGATATTGGAGTCGCTAGCTAATTTTTCTTCCTGCTCATCGAAGATATTGGCATCTTCTTATTGGTCCAACTGAGGTTGAAATGAATTATCATGCTCAGCCTCCA
Source organism: Torreya grandis (assembly GCA_037957365.1). Classification (NCBI taxonomy): domain Eukaryota; kingdom Viridiplantae; phylum Streptophyta; class Pinopsida; order Cupressales; family Taxaceae; genus Torreya; species Torreya grandis. The sequence goes on from JARHVA010001572.1 coordinate 12,107, forward strand.
GGTAACCAATCGCTGAATTGGCAGGTGCTGCTTCAATGGCCAATCTCCCTGGAGGGGGAGGTAAGCGATTGGATTGCCCTTGGTTCCAGGTAACATTACCCTGATATTACTGATTCTAAAATGTTCTTCTGGGTGCATCTCAATAGGTAGGAGCAGACGTACCTTGGGCTATTTGTCTCTTCAAAGCTATCAGTTCATTCATCAATTTTTACACCATATAATCAGTAGTGCCTAAAGAACTTTCAGTAGATGAAGAGAATTTATTTTTACTAGGGTCTTTTCTGATCTTACCTGTTAGGATAAGATCATCCTCAATTTTAGTAGCCAAACTTTGAGCCAAGGCTAGATCCATAGGGCCAACTCACCTCAATAGGAAACTTACTTCGAGAAGCTATGAATTGATAAAAAATCACTTGAGATTTTTTGGCATGGGCTGAGCCACAGTTGGAATTCGGTTTCTCAACTTGTTGAATTTAGCTATAAAATCCCTCATGGGTTCCTAGGATTCTTTTTTCAACTATGTTAGCTGAGCTAACAATGCGTGTGCATCTTCAGCAGGTTTAAACCTAGCTTTGAATTTGGACTTGAGCATATCCCAGTCTGTTACTGACCCAGCCTGTAGGTGATAGAACCAATCCATGGCAGCTCCTTGCAAAGTTTCCACAAAAATCCCAACTATTACATCCTCAAATTCCATGCCAATCACGCCACATGCTATGGATAAAGTGGCAATATGCTCATCGAGATGAACCTTTCCATCACCAAAAAACTTAGGAATTTTTTTTAGAACTACGAGGTAGTTCATGTAGAGGTGCAGTCAAATTAAGAGGACCAAAGAAATTACCCCATGAGCCTTGAGCCATTATGTTAGGATGATTAAATGGTGGGATAACAAACCTTGGTGGGGTATTTATAGGCAAGGTGCGATTGAGGGCAGGAAAAGATGCTCTTCTTTGTGGGGGTGATCCAATAAGGTCAGGAAGAAGACTTCTAGATCATCGGAGGAAAGGCGGTGGAGGAAATAGGTCAAAATTGCTCTACTGCACCAACTCAAACATATGGTCAAAAACACCTTTAGATCTTTGACTTCTGGTGTAGCGTGGAGTTGCCAGATTTTAAATGGAAAAGGGACTGAAATTGCTTCAAGTTGGAGCTTGAGGCTTCAAAATGCACATTCGTGTCCCCAATGGAGTCACCAAAAAACTGTTGGGTGAATATTTTGTCGTCAACTAACTAATGACAAAATGGGTATATTAACCACAGCATAGGGAGATTTACACCACAAAAAGTATGGGTTTACCAGATCTGGATGAAGTAAATCTCTCCTTTCATCAAGGGGAGGTTCCTTATAAATATTTGCATGCTGGATATATATATATATATATATATATATATATATATATATATATATATAATTAAGTAGAAAATAACACATCGGGTGGTATAAGAACATCTACCTCTCTTTTTTCAGAGGTAATGTACAAAAAATAAAAGAGGGAAATCCTGGTCTTTGCTAACAACACTCCTCTTCTTTCAGGAATGGTATCAAATGGGGAGTAGGAGATCACCTGAAGTGACAAGGTCCACAAGAGTACTCACATAAGCACAAAGTCTTCCGTAGCTTCTTTCACCAATCTGAAAAAAACATAACCGTAGAGTAAAACGAAGCACAAAGTCTTTCCCTGAAACTACAAAATATAACTGAATCTCAAAGATAAAGGTATCTCAAAGTCTATCTTCTACCTTTTAGAAGTGCTCTCAGATAATATTGACACACCCACCTTGATTATTAAATTAGATAAATAAGAGATCATTGGGAAAGAGAACATAAGAAACTGTTTTCTAGACAACACATATAACTTCAACACAAAGTCTGAAATAAACCTGCTTCTCATTCATTTAACAAAATATGATTTACAAGTTTGAGCACAAAGTCTCAAAAATTGCTTCAATTTCAGTAGAGTGTTTGCTCTCTATTTTTCCAAGCTCATTTACAAATGAGGTCTCCACTATATATAGGGAGAAAATCTTCAAAACCTAGAAAATAATAAAATATAAAAATATCTCAGTCAAAGATGACTCATCTTTGACTTTGAGATATTTTTCCAAAATATTTACATGTAATTACATCTTACAAAATTGCATGCACTTTTCACAAAACAAAAGTTCATAAGGAAAGAAGAAGAAAGAAGGGGAAAAATTCAGTTCTTGCTGCTAGATTTATTCATATGGGCATCGTACATAGTGATGGATGCCTGAATTTCTACGTTGTCTGGCACAACCATGTTCTTGGAGATGATTCTGGCTCTGATTAATGCATCCTTCAATACTGATGGCCTTAGCATGACCAGTTAATCTAAATTTTAGATTTTCCAAAGTTAACTGAGTGTCTAAAATATTGTCCACATAAGACATTGAGAAGGATTTTTCTTCAAAATCTCTCTGAATCATCTCTTTGAAACTTTGAATCATTTCTTCCACTGGGAGGAACTGATTGTCCTTAGAGGTTAGGTCGCAAGGTAGCTCTTCTAGTTTATTTAGCAAGCTTAGGTCGCTCTTCTCACTAGCCTCCTTGAAAGCTTTGAGATCATCAATTAAATCTTTGAGTACCTGGATCCTAAAAATCAGTGACTCTTTGATCTCAACATAAGAGTCCTTACTAGAAATGACACTGATAGATATCAAGGTGCTTTTTTTCAGATCCCTCATCTCTTTCCATTTGCTAAGATCCTTTTCTAAATTATTAATCTCCTGAGAGATAAGAGAGATAAAGTCATCCAAATTTACTCTTATCTTCCTCATCTTACCCATCCTTTTTGCAACTTCTGATAAAAAAACTCCCTGAGTATGCATTCTTTCAATATAATCCTCCAAGACTTTTCCCTTCAAGTCTTCTCTGCTTTTTGAATGACTGGGTCATCTATGGAGAAGGCCTCTGGAGGTGCCACTTCAGGGGGAAGAGTGAACTTTCTTATTACTGCCGTTAGCTGCTCTGTCTTAGCCTTGTAATAATCTTTCATCTCCTTCTCTCAGTTGAATTTCTGGACCATGATGTCTATAGCAGACTGAAGGTCACTTTTCGCACCTTCGTGAGTAACTTTGCCAAGTTCAACACAAGAGATAGAATAGCTGCTCATTTTGAAACCCTCAAGGGTTGCATCTTGTGGAGGTTTGGCAATTTCTAGAAATTTTTGCCCTTTTTCTTCGACCAATTTCGAGAGGATACTTGGCCTTTTAGGAGCTTTAGCTTTCACCGGCACTATTTTGCCAAAGTCAAAGTCATCTAGAGAGATGGCCAACTTCTTTCTTTTGGGGGTGAAATCTATCATCCAAGGCGGGAGAGAGGTATCTGTTGTGGCAATGGTTTCCTTAGTTGGTGTTATTGTGGCAGCTTCTACACTGCTAGTGGTGATAGTGGTCGTAGTTGGAGTAACTGACAAAACTGTACCAACAATTAATTCTGGCTCTTATGTAGGGCTTTCTGCCAAGTTGAAAGAAAGAGATGATAAACTTGGAATAGACCTAGAAGAGTGAGGAGAACCTCCAGAAGTGCCCTAAGAATTGCCAAATATGACTTTAGAAGGAGAGGCAGCTCCAAAGGAGGGAACACTGATCGAAGAGATAGGAGAAGAGGGTACCACAAGAGACTGAGGGGGAGAAGGAGAGATGCTCTTGAGTGGCTACGCTTCTTCTTGTGAGAGTGGAGGTCTAGTGCTTGGTTGCCCTAATGGTTGATCATCTATTTTCATTAGCTGGGCTACCTATGTTTGAGGGCTCTGTTCTTCAGTTCTTTTTACTGCCGCTTCAAGCTCTTCAGCAGTCTTTGGTTTCTTAGATACAAAGATGATTCTAGGCTTGTGAGGCCTAGAAGGGGAAGGTACATCACCTTTGTTTTTGGTTCTATTCTCTGCCTTTTTCTTCATCTCTACTTGATATTCATCTTCTGATTTTGTGATGAATTCTCTCAGGATGATCCCTTTGGCTGCTAACCAATCATTGGTGTTAACCAATATTGGTTTGAATCTTTTTCTTAGAGAAGTTAGCTCTTTCTAAGACCATTGAGTTAGAGGAAGAGGGGAACCAACAACCTTTTCAGCCAAGTATTTGTTATTGACGATGTTTCCATCATCTACCAGACTGGAGGGGATCTCTATAAGTCCCAAATATTCAATCTGGTCTAGGGTCAACCTTCAATAATCCATCTTTCTGATCTCTTCGGCCATCTTCAGGTTGATCCAGATGTCTTCAATCATGGGCTCATAGAAATAGGTTTTCCTTCTGATTTTGTCCTTGACTCCCTTGTAGTCAAATTTTTCTCTTCTCTTGAATAGTTTTAGAGTGACCATCTGCATTTCTATTTCCATGACTTTGGCTTTGGCTGTTGTTGCAATGGAATACCTACCAATTTCGATTGGAAATTTGAAGCCTGGTTTCTTTAGCTCCATTTGTCTGGTATGCATGACAATCAATTATTGGCAAAGTTCCATTAGTACCAACTTATCTGAAGAGAACCTAGGGAGCATATAGGGGTAGCCTTGGAAAAATCCAACCCAAAGATAGCAAAAGGTGGGAAATTGAAGGAATATGTAGCCGTAATCATTGACTACTATCTAAGTCTCATCTGATACTCTCTTCTGCTCAAGTTGAGGGTCGAAGAGACATAGAAATACAGTGAAGAAGGTGTCATTTATCCTTTTGAAATGGCAGGTCAATCCTTGTAGAGTCAGTTGGGGGTAATATGAGTACACTAGGGTCATCTTTCTATCCCCCTCTATGGTTAAGCCCAAAAAAGTTCACATTGTGACAGTTATATACACAAGGTATGAAGTCATATAAAATTTGTAAGAAGTCTATACCTTGGTTAGCTACTCATGGAGGGCATTGTTGATCTGCTCTCCCCAAAAGATGACATGTTTGCATTGGAGGATGATTTTAATAAATGGGTACATCCATTCATGGAATAGTGAAGAAGACGGAGGCCTCATACCCTGCTAAAAAGGGTGATCAAGTCACCAACCTCCTTAATGAAGTCACTCCTCAGAAAGTTCTATGACCATCTTGATAAGTTGGTCTTGGGAGTCTTCAACCATTTGTAGTTCATTACTTTCTTTGCCCTCTTAGGGTCTTTGTCGTATTCCTTCTAGGCATTCATGAAGTCAATCTTGGTTACTTCGGTGGCTAGAGGGCACATGAAAACTTTATCGATGAATTCAGGATCCAGCCGAATCACCACATTACCGCTTGCATCTAAGACCGACCTGGTCTCTTTATTGTAGAAGCAGGCACATTGGAGAATAAACTCTATATGATGTGCTACCATCAAAAAAGTGGCCACTAGGTGGATGTTACTCTCGATGATCCTCTTTATCCTAGTGCTTGGGTTCATCATCTTTGTTCGAGCTATGAATTCGGCCATGTCCATGTGGCCAATTTCGGTGTCCCAGATGTCATCGACATTTGAGGAGACCAATGTGAGCGGGAAAATGCCTTGATATTTGTATTTTATGGTCTTTGTCTTTTTTGGAGACGCTTCATACATGGAAACTGGTTTTAGTCGGACAGGTGTCAATGAGCAAGAGTTCTCTAAAAGTGCTGCAGACATGATTACGAGATTAGAGGAAAGTGGATGAATGGGAAAAATACAATTTAAGTGATCATGGTCAATGGAGGTCACTTAAAAAGATTGGGTTGGAAAAAGGACCGAAAAGTGAGGAAAAAAGGGAAAAAAAAGACAACATGAAAAATCCTCTGGTGTTAGGAAATTCTAGAGGAGGGATGCACGAACGGCAAAATTTTCTGCCCCTGTAGGTTGGAGTAAAAAAAAATGCAAGGGCGGCAAAATTTGCCACCCATGCATGTTCGGCCTGCACAAGCAGTGAATTTTGCCACCCTTACAGGCTAGAGGAGAAAGAGGTAGGGGCGGTGAAATTTGCCACCCTATAAGAAATCCTTGCGCAGGCGGTGAAATTTGCCACGCTTGCAGGAAAGAAATGAAACATGGAAAAGCGGCAATTTTCACCACTCCTATAGGGATGAAAAAATCGAGGGACGCAAGGGTGGCGATTTTCACCACCCCTGTGCATAAGGATTGTTTACGCGATAAAATTCATCATCCTCGCATAGCTAGAAAGGCTTGGGGGTCGAGGCACGGGAGGCAAAATTTGCCACCCAAGATGGCTTGAAGAGGAAACTCATGAGTAAAGGAGAGGGACGTCATTTTAAGCTGTCCCTACAGGTAGGTAGGCATGGAAGGTCGACCGGGGGGAAGGGATCTCAAGAAGAAAACAACAAATACTCAAAATAAAATGAAAAGAAGAAAAAGATGCTAAGATAGAAGAAAGAAAGATGATAAAAAATTAAAACAAGACCTACTTGGAAATTCGTGCATGCCACAAGGTCAAATCCGCCAAGTCACACTTCAAGTTGTTCGCTAGATCATCCAGACATGAAGGGTAGGAGGAGAGGAGGGAGAAATGAGAAGAAATGGGGTTCAAATCAGTTTATATGGGGTGAAAAACAACCCCAACAACCTGCCACATGTGGAAATAAATGCCACACATAGAAACTGAGGCATGCTTGGGCAAAAAAAATTATTGCCCTTGCATGTTTTGGTGAGTTTAAATGCAGGGGCAGCAAAATTTGCTGCCCTTGCAAGTCAAGATGTAAGGGAAGAAAAATTTGCTGCCATTGCAAGAAAAATGCAGGGCCAGCAAAATTTGTCGCCCTTACTTTACAAAGGTCAAAATGCACTGGCGGTAAAATTTGTCGCTCGTGCATGGAACAGAAGAAAAGACCAACTCTGGAAGAGGCAGTCTGGGGGAGGGGTTCCTTGGTTGCAACGAGATCGTAACCACTCTCACGTTCCTATGCCAAGATGAGAACGAATTCAAAACTCATCTCAAAAATAAACTTAGAGAGACAAAAGATAAAATGGACAAGTTTCGTAGGGGGTTGTTCCCAAAAATGAGCTAAGTTGATTTTGGAAACAACAAGTAGTATGTCAAAATATATGATAGAAATGATGACAAAAATAAATGAAATAAAATAAAAGAAATCTTGTAAGGGTTAGTTTCATATTAGGTTCACTCGAATGTATGTAATCAAAATTGCATGATGTACATGAATTTATCTTAGATTGAATAAGATAGAGCACACCTACACTTCTAATTGGGTATTCACTTGTTAAGTGAGAGCATGATGAATGAGTTATCAATTCATTATTTAATAATTTCAATTCAAAGCTAGTGTCTAAGGCTTTATGCAATAGGAGAAAGAGATATCTAGCAACTGGTCTCTTCTACCACAGTTCACACTTGTAGGAATTGAAAAACATACTTTCAAGATATTAAATCACATCACACTTTACAGAAAAGTAAATCACACTTGCATAAATATAAAATCATATTTGCAAAAATTAAAGCACACTTGTAAGAAAGTAAATCACACTTGCAAGAAAATAAATCATACTTATAGGAAAGTAATTTACTGAATTGAAAATAAATGATAAACATAGAAAACACTTGCAGGTTCACAACAAAATTTACAAAAAAATAAATGTTTACATGAAAAATAAATAATAACAATTCAAAATCATAATTACATAATAAATAAATAAATAAAAATACATTTATCCATCTTCCTTGGAATGAATGGCCAATTCATTCTTCAGAAGAGGATTTTAATCAGAACACTGGATTTATGTCACAAAGCTTCAAAATATATTATTGATAACCAAGATTGATTTCAATAGTGTGGAAGGTTGCATTTATAATCTCATGCTTCCAACCAACTCCTTATTGAGAAATAATAATCCTAGATGTTCTCCATCAAATATGGAGAGAAACATAATAACATAGATATTCTAGCTTATCTCAATCTTTCACAAAATATGGAGAGAGATTTTATCATCTATTTACAACATAAGCTCAATATTAATGAAATATAAAGAGAATTATTTATAGAATAAAATTATACAAATCTAAATTTAGATAGAATCTTGAACTAGTATATAGATAGACCTACACAATCTATAATTATGCCTGCACAGTCCTTAGATATACCTACAGAGCCCATAGATTTTAAAACCTATAGAGTCCATAGATTTTATAACCTATAGAGTCCATAGATTTTATAACCTGTAGATTTCATATATTTTAGAACCTGTAGAGTTCATAGATTTTAGACGTGTAGAGTCCATAGATTTTAGATGTGTGGAGTCCATAAATTTTATAACCTATAGAGTCCATAGATTTTAAAACCTACAGAGTACATAGATTTTATAACCTATAGATTCCATAGATTTTATAACCTATAGAGTCCATAGATTTTAGACGTGTAGAATCCATAGATTTTAAAACTTGTAGAGTTTGTAGATTTTAGAACCTGTAGAGTTCATAGATTTTCTTCAAGTTGCATTCTTTGAAATATTGATGACTATGATGGCTCCCTTGATTTTTTATGATTTTAATTGGTCTTCAATTAATTAACTACATAGATGTAGAACTACTGGCTGAGTCCATAGATATGAATTAAGTGAGTCCATAGTAAATTTGGGTGAGTCCATAGTTAGACTAGGTGAGTCATAGCTATGTCTAGTATGCCTATAGCTCACTTCAAAGATAATATTTTATTGGTACCTTATGTTCATGTCTAATATATCTTATTATGGGATGCATATATACACATTAATAAATTTTTCCATATATTTAGTAATAAGAATCAACAAACAAGAAGACAATGATTTATAAAGAAATAACCAAGATATAGTTCTCTATTTCATTCTAAATAAATCATAAGTTTAGAAACTACACTTAAATCCACTTATTATGCAAGGAAAAATGATTTTATTTCATGAATTTAATGATCCATTTCATGGTCTCATCATCTCTCCCACACCTATCCTCATGCATGTCCTCATGCATGCCATTCCTTTATCTGAAAATTCTTTGAGATATAAATGCATGAGTTATATGTTCTCATTTTCAAATAGTCTTTCCTGATTTAACCTTGTATAAGTAAAATTATTTTTAACTTGTACAATCCTCTAGAAAAAAATTCAATGAAAGTGGTCAATAAAATATATCTATCAAGAATAGATTCTTGTGTGAAATTTTTTTGTTGTGCTTACATTGATTTATTTTGAATAAAAATCAACTTTAATATAAATTATGAAGTCAATTTTATTGCTTGATATTATTACAAAATAATGGTGAAACTATATGCCTCTATCAAATTTAAATTTATTTTTACTGAGCCACATTCTTGATTTATTGTTGAGACTATTATCTTTCTCCTTTCCCACACCTAATCTCATGTATGTCATCACACATGGCAATGTAAATATGTATAAAGTGTGGGGATATTTTATTCTTTTTCCTTCTTCTAAAACAAATGGATCTTTATGTAATAATAAAACATACAAATAATTTTATAAGTGAAATGAAAGTTATTAGATACCTTGACACAACTTTAGTTCACCATGTCTTTATTGATGTCAATCCCATGGAGCATATTGTAAAATATGTTTGAAGAATAGAAGCCTAAGCAATGATAAAAATGAGAGCATAAAAATTTAGCAACCAAGTATTTATTGCAGGTGAAAAAAGTATTCATTGTTGGTTTTCAGCTTTTCCCTTTTTTATTTCATTTTTTTCCCTTGACTAACTAGTAAAACTAGTTTTCTAATCAAGAATCATTTTTCCAGTACTTAGCCCACTAGAAAGCTGGTTTTCAAACCAAGACTACCAAAAATTCTTGAGGATTGTCATTGTTGGTTTTTTTTAATTTTCTAAAAATTGATGACATGGAAAATATTAACCATAGGCTTTATGCATCTTCATACTACTTGCAAATGTAGCATGAAATTTTTTGTATGTTGACATTCTCCAACATTGGTATATGGAGTGATAACCAATAATTGATGATAAACACTTACTAATTTTGTTGCATGTTGTTGTCAAAGGTAATTCAAGATAATGTCCCAACTACTTGTTGAAGTCATGAACATAAATATTCATCTTCAAAATGACTATTTGTAGTGAAAGTATCCTGTAAAAAAATAGAAATAAAAAATACCTTTTTAACCAAGAATAATATCAATAATTTCAAAAAAATATAAATACCAAAAATAAACCATTAAAATGAATCATTTAAATATACATGGAAAAATGTAGTTCAACCTATGTAAGAATGATTGGTGGTTTAGAAATTCTAATAAATTTTTATTATGAAAACAAGAACTTCCTTAGATAAGTTTTATTATTATGATTGGTGGATATAAGTTTGAATAATGGATGAAATATAATGAAGATCAATATCATCAAATCTTTTTATTTACAAGTTGAATAGAAAATTCTAACTGTGATATGCATAGGAATAATGATAGATCTTTTTCGAAACTTTAGTTAAAACTAGGTATTAACTTATAAAAATCTATCATACCTTAAATGATAATACATGGATGAAGTGAATATACAATGACCTATAATTTGTATGAATATTAGTTGATGGAAAAATGATATGATAAATACTAAACTAAAAATAAAATAGAGTACAAAAAATATACCTAAATATTCTTCATATATAAGATTATATTGTAGGATATCCTTGTTGTTACTACTTTATTAGATCAAGGTATTTTTTAGAACTAAAAATCAAAAAATAGATAAAGGTATCTGATATAATACTAATACCAATACCTTAGCCTTAGCTTTGTGATTGATATTAACATTTCCATTGATATCAACATTAACCCATCTAATATTTGTAGTACATTCCGATTCATTGACCATTGTTTTCTTGGACTTAAATAAAATATTTAATCTTCTCCTTGAAGTCACAAATTCTTTATGTTTGTCTTTATTTGACATTTTTAAAATCTAGCCAAATAATTAGCAGCATAAAATATCAATAATTCACGTTTATTATTCTTGTCAAATCTGTTGACCCTCATGGAATTTGTTCTAGCTTCATGCATGGTGATTTATTTACATGTAATACTTGATTTGTGTGTTGACCCACATTCATAGAAATTTATTTTCATGCAATTATACATGCATGGATATTTATTTTCATGCAATCTAAATTTATGTAACTAAATTTATGCATGTTATCTTTCCACCTAGATTTATGCATGGAATCTAAATTTATGCAACTAACTTCATGCATGCTATTTTTTCATCTAGATTTATGCATGCAATCTAAATTTATGTAACTAACTTTATGCATGCTATTTTTCTACCTATATTTATGCATGCAATCTAAATTTATGTAACTAATTTCATGCATGCTATCTTTCCACTTAAATTTATGTATTCAATCTAAATTTATGCAACTAACTTCATGCATGGAGATTTAGTTGCATGAAATATTTGATTTTTGCATTGACCCACATGCATGGTGATTTATTTACATGCAATGCTTAATTTATATGTCGACCCACATGCATGGATATTAATTTATATGTAATCTAAATTTATGCATACAACTAACTTCATGTATGCTATCTTTTCACCTAAATTTATGCATGCAATCTAAATTTATGCAACTAACTTCATGCATACATGATCTATCATATCCTTATTATAATAGAATGAGATAGACTTAATTGAGTATTTTCTCTTATTTTATTATAAAAATAAAATCACATGTAATATTTTTAAAGTCAATCGACCTAAAAATTATGTGATCTTTTGTTGATGGTTTCAAAAAAGTACAACTATATTTTATCCTCCATATAGTTTATCTCAATTATTTTCCTGAAATAGGTAGATTAATGATTCAATAGGTATGTTAGACACAGGGACATAAATTCTAGATTCCTCTTTGTGAATAGCAAGAAAAATTTAACCCAATTTTTTCCATCTTTTACGGTATTTCAGATCATCATTTTCTTCCTCTAACTTGCATCAATATTTAAATCCTTTCATATGGTGTTCATAGTTGTTATTTTCTACACAACAACATTAGTATGGCATGGGGGTTTTTATATGAAATTAAAATTTATAAAGATAATTATATAAAAATAAAATCTAATTTATGATATAGGAAAATAAATACTAATCTATTTTTTAAGAAAATAAATTATAAAAAAACTATTAACTATCTCCTATCATAAAATTTGTAAAAAGACATTCCCTCTCACTAGGAACTTGTTTATCTACTACCACTAAATAATTCTCTTAACAAATTATGAATCTTCTAATAACACTATGTTCCTAACAACTATGATAAAAATGATGAGTCAATAATTTATCATTTAATTATGTCAATCTAGGGCCAGTGTCCAAGTTTTTATGTAATAGGATAAATATATCTCTAGCAATCGATCTCTTCTACCACACTTCACACTTGTAAGAATTAAAAACCACACTTGTATAAAATTAAATCACACCACACTTTTCAAAAAATTAAATTACACTTATAGAAATAGAAAAACACACTTGTAAAAATTAAATCACACTTGCAAGAAAGTAAATCACATTTGTAGAAAAATAAATCATACTTGCAAGAAAGTAAATTATTGAATTGAAAATAAATGATAAATACAAAAAATACTTGCATGTTCACAACAAACTTTATATAAAATAAATGTTTACATGAAAAAATAACAATTCAAAAGCATAATTACATAATAAAGAAATAAATAAAAATACATTTATCCATCTTTCTTGGAATGAGTGGCCAGCCCATTCCTCGAAAGAGGATTTTAATCAAAACACTGGATTTATGTCACAGAGATTTAAAATGTATTATTGATAACCAAGATTTATTACAATAGTGTAGGAGGTTGAATTTATAATCTCACACTTCCAACCAACTTCTTATTTAGAATTAACAATCCTAGATGTTCTCCACCAAATATGGAGAGAAACATAGCAACTTAGATATTCCAGCTTATCTCGATCTTCCAAAAAATATGGAGAGAGATGTTATTATCTATTTATAAAATAAACTCAATTTTTATGAAATATGAAAAGAGTTATTTATGGAATAAAATTATATAAATATAAATTTAGATATAATCTTAAACTAGTCTATAGATAAACTTGCACAATTTATAGATATACCTATACAGTCCATAGATATACTTGCAGAATCTATAGATTTTAAAACTTACAAAGTCCATAGATTTTAAAACCTATAAAATCCATAGATTTTAGAACCTATATATTCCATAGATTTCATAACCTGTAGAGTCCATAGATTTCAAACCTATAGAATCCATAGATTTTAAAACCTACTAAGTTTGTAGATTTCAGATCCTATAGAGTCTGTAGATTTTAGAGCAAAGTTCATAGATTCTTTCAAATTACATTCTTTGAACTGTTGATGAATACGATGGATCCCTTGATGTTTGATGCTCTGAATTGGTCTTTAGTCAATGAACTACATGGATTTATATCTACTAGCTGAGTCTATAGATATGAACTAAGTGAGTCTATAGTAAATTGGGCAAGTCTGTAGCTATGTTAGGTGAGTCGTAGCTATGTCTAGAGTGTCTATAGCTCACTTTAAAGCTGATATTTACTTGGTAACTCATACTAATGTCTAATATAGCTTATTATGGGATGTATATATACACATTAATAGATTTTTCTATAGATTTAGTAATAAGAATCAATAAACAAGAAGACAATGATTTATAAAGAAATAACCAAGATATAGTTCTCTATTTCATTCTAAATAAATCATAAGTTTAGAAACTACATTTAGATCCACTTCTTATGCAAGGAAAAAAGATGTTATTTCATGTATATAATGAACCATTTTATTGTCTCATCAATGATAAATATGGGGATCTACTAGACCCAATTAGGAGATCACTTGTATCACTTGTCATAACATATCATACTAGGAAGGGTTACAAATCCTACAGTCTAACAAAATCACACACCAAACCTAAAAGAGTAATATGATTTGATATTTTACTTATGCTAACAAAAAATAAATTAAACTATTTTAATAACAAGAAAAGTAAACTAATCTAGTGTGCACCAAAGCTTGTGGCACAAATTGGGGGTTAAGAAAAAATAAATAAACAACAACTAAACTAAACATGCATAGGAGATATATAATCACATAAATGTATACAAAATATTAGTACATGGAAGAGAAGAATATATACTACATTATCTATCTACTCTTACAAGGGAGAAATAAAGATATGAATACTTACCTTTGAAGATGAATCTATAAAGTCTCAATCTCTCTGAGTGCATGCCTTAAGGGGTGCATCGAGAAAGGGGTGGGAAGACAATCGATGCTTTGTAAGATTTTTATTCCTTTTTCCACTTGCCATCCACACACTTGTATCCTAAAACATTGAACCCTAAGCTTATTCTTTTCTTTCCTATCCATTCAAGTCATTGTCATGCTTTATTATTCATTTCTTGCCTTGTTACCCTTTTGACTTATTTAACATAATAGGTTAACCTCATTAACCTAGTATGTTTTTGGGACATTTTATCTCTTTTAGATTTTTATCATACTTGTTGACCTAGTATAGACTTTAGGCATTAGATTGAAAATGTACTAAGTTGACCTAGTCAACCTAGTACAACTAATACGTCAAATGTTTTTTAGGTAAGTTACTACTATATATACAAGGTCATTTACCATCATTTCATAAGAGTCAAAAGAGAGAATAATAAAGTGAATAAGTGTGAACAAACATCTACTTATTAACCATTCTACTTGAGGAATAAAGCTTTAAGGTTCAATAATTTATTTAGAGATCTAATCTTGTCTTGTGGATAAGTATTTTAGATGCTTAGGTAGGTCATGTAGCCTAGAGATGATTTATCTTGGTTATCCTTATAACCACAAAAATATCTTATGAAGCAGCTTGGCCAAGGGAGAGATTGAGGCTTGATAGGTTTGCCTTCAAAGGTAAGTATTCCTAACTTTATTTTTCCTTTGTAAGAGTAGATAAATAATGTAATATGTATTCTTATCTTCTATATGTTAAGATTATGTATAAATTGACATGATTATATGTCTCCTATGCATGTTTAGTTTAGTTTTTGTTTATTTATTTTTCTAACCCCCACTTTGTGCCACAATATTTGGTGTGCACTAAATTAGTTTACCTTTCTTGTTATTAGAATAGTTTAATTTCTTATTTATTAGGATAAGTGAAATATAAAATCATATGACTCTTTTAGGGTTGTTGTGTGAATGTGTTATATTTTAGGATTTGGAACCCTTCCTATCAAAATATGTTTTTGACAAGTGATCCCCTAATCAGGTCTAATAGATCCCCATACTAATCATGCTCTTGCTTAACAAGTGTATACCCAATTAAAATTTTAGGTGTGTTATATCTTATCTTATCTAAGATTAATTCATGTATATAATGTAATTCAAATTTCATATAGTACAAACTATGAGTGGTTTTAAAATGATGTATTTTTTAAATAGATTTTCAAGATATAATCAAGTATTGGTGAAATTAGAGAATAAGATGAAGACTGTGTTCACTACAAAATTATGCATATAAGTGGATGCCATTTGGGCTAATCAATACAAGATCTAGTTTTCAAAGATTCATGGATCAATCATTCCAAAGATTGATAAGCAAATATATAATTATATAAATGGATGACCTCATTATTTTCTCTAAGAATATGTCTGATCATATCGACCATTTTTAGCCCATTTTAGAAAGATGTAGGAAGTTTGACATCTATCTAAACCCTAAGAAGAGTATATTTGACAATACCAAAGGTAAATTGTTGGGACACATTATCACTAAAGAAGTGATCACCATTGACCCATAAAAAATTCATGGGATTTCAAAAATAATGTTCCCAAACAACAAAAAGTAGTTGAAGTCTTTTTTTGGGAAGATTAATTTCATGCAAAAATTCATATCAAGATCTGTAGATATTATCAAACCCCTAAACTTAATGCTCAAATAGGATGCTAAAGTGGAATGGACACTTGAAGCATATAAGTCCTTTCAAGAAATTAATAAGGCTATATCATAGGCCCTAGTGATGGTGAGCTTGAAATTTACTAAGGACTTTTTCCTATACTCATTTGTTTTGGAGCATACCATTGTTGTTGTGCTTAAATAGAAGAGGGAAGAAAGTGAACACCCTATGCCTTTTATGATAACTAACTTAAAATATGCAGAACTCAAATACTCCCTAATTAGCAAATAAGTTTTTTCCCTTGTCAAAGTAGTCAAAAATTCAAGCATTACATCCTCTAAAATAAGGCCATCGTTATTGTACTAGACCCTAATGTCAAGCTTATTATAGGATAAAATGAATTGAAAGAGCATAGAGGTAAATATATGGAAACATTTTAGGAGTTTGATATTAATATTAAACCTAATAAGATCATTATAGGATAAGAAATTTCTCATTTTATGACTTAACTAGACCTATGCATCACCATCAAAGAAGTATTTAAAACACAAGTCTCCTAAGAGGAATTTTATTGAGGTATTATTCAATTCTTACTGGAACATGCCCCCAAGAACTGAAAAGAGAGTAAAAGAGATCCATAAGGCTTAAATCCATTCATTACATTATCAAGAAGGGAATCCTCTATAGGAATAAATATGAAGGCATATATACACAAAGAATCATAGGAGATTCTAAAAAAATACATCAAAATATTGGTAGCAACCATCCATCTAGTAATACCATAGCCCATAAAATACTCAAAATGGGCTATGTTAGCAAACAATCTTCAAGGATGCTCACTTCTATGTAAGGATATACTATGAATGTTAGTTCTTGGTAAAAAGAGAGATACACACAACGTTACCCCTATAACTTGTGATTGAGCATAAGAAGTTATCTCAATGGGGTTTAGATTTCATTTCTATCATAAACTTGAATTATTCAACTAGGCACAAATTTTTGCTCACTACTACATATTATTTCACTAGATGGATGGAGGTAGTAGCCACCAAGAACCCAAGAGTAAAAAATGTGATCAAATTACTTGAAGAACATATCACAACCAAGTTTGGTATTCTTATTTTCTTGGTTTTTGATAATGGGTCAGCATTTCAATTAGATAATTTTATAGAATGGGCCCATGATAATCAATTCATAATTAGATCATCTTCTAACCACTACCTTCAAGGGAATGGATTGGCTAAGTCAACCAATAATAGCCTCATTGATGTTATGAAAAAAAATAGATAAACCTAGAGAGTGACATCTCTTGCTAAAATAGGTACTTTAGGCAGATCGAACTTAGTATAAGTAAGCCCTTAAAGCCTCACCATATATACTAGTCTATGGGAAATGTCTAGTGTTTCTAATCATGTTGAAGCTACCAACATATCAATTTATTCAAGAATACATTAATCCAAACAAGAATATGGAGTCTAGATTACTAGATATCATAAAAATGGAGGATTATAAGAATGAAGCATTACAAAACTTTAGCAAACATCAAGACATAATCAAAAAATGGTTCAACAAGAGAGCAAAAAAAAAGCATTCAAGATTTCTAACTTGGTGCTTCTGTGGGATAAATCCAATTAAAATAAAGGAATACATGAAAATTTCAACTTGCTATGGATATGACCTTATCATATTTTTGAGATCTTGGATAATAATGCTTTCTATTTAAAGGACATCTAAGGTAATGAATTGACATATCTAGTTAATGACCAATTTTTGAAGCATTACTTCATAGTTTCTTCATTTGGAGATGTATCTAAGTAACAATGGATGTTTTAGTATAGGTAGGATTAGGTTTTTTTTTTTTTTAATTAATTATATTCCTACTTTCGGTCATTTGCTTCCATTAGAGTAGTTCATGTTTTCTATATTAGATATTTTGATTTATGCATATTGCTTTGCTTAGTCTATTGTTATTTTTTAGTAGTTTTCCCACTTTATAGAATATTTTTCCTTTAATTTCATGGAAATATAATTGATCACTATTGGTATAATCAATAACAAACCTAGACATTATGAGTCCAACATGAATCAGTGAGTGTTACACTTTATACATCAAAATTCTTAATCTGGATAAGCAATGAGAGAGTTAATCATGATGATGCTATGAAGAAAATGATTTCACCAAGTATATAAAAGTTTCTCCCTTAGCTACATGTAAATTTAGAATGCTTTCTTTATCTCCTTAGATCTAATGCACATTAAATTCTAATACTTGTTTGGGGTAATAACCATTAATGTGAGTAAACTTGATATAGATATTTTGATGAACCTAAATATACTATTACTAGCTCGAAGTGGTCACCTTATTTATTTTGATTAAAAAAATAAGAATAAATGAGGTATAATCTAAGAAATTTAAAAGGAAAATCAAATAAGATTAAAAGATTACATGATGAAATAAGATCAATATATCATGCATCATGGGAATATATGATATAAGGAAGAATAGGTGATCAAAGGTATCTCTATTGTGGCTATGGATGCTTGGATGTTAGTAGAGCAATGCCTAAGTTCCTTGAATTAATACTAGATTAACACCTACAACTCATCCCATGTATTTGATAATATGCATAGACAAGGAGAAAGGATATCACATAGACACACATTGGTTTAAGGTATGGGTAAAGTAAGTAATTTGTATTGAGTTATTAGGATTCTCTTTAATATTTATGATCTAATCATATATATATATATATATATATATATATATATATATATATATATATATATATATATATATATATATATATATATATATATATATTATGGTTCATGATTGATATTGGGATTGTAAAACCATATATTTTGGGTTCTTGAAACCCAAGAGTATTCATCCCTATGAGTCACCATTTATTATATTCAAAACACCCCACCTTAGATTTTATCTAAAAATTGGGGACCCCCTTTACTTTTAGAATCCTTATATATGATTAGGTGTATTCATGTGTGTTTGTATGGTCTTATTATCTATATACATTTGATATTTTGGACATCTAACTTTTTATGCACCTATTTTCCATTGGAAAGACTTATTGAAATTAATCTATTAATGGAAATTTTGGAAGATTGTCATGTATGATAGGTAATCAAGTTTGTTTATTTGGGTTATTTTATTCAAATTTACTTATTGGGAATTATGGACATTTTTGGCTCTCATCAAATTTTGATCTCCAAGAAATTTTTGGTCTTTTGGAACTTCCTTTCAAATTTTATTTTGATCGATTGCTTTTCGGTTGGAAACTTTCATTTGGATAATTTTTTCAGCACCTTTCTTTGTAGCAAATTTACATTAGAATCATTGGTATTTAGAAGATTTTATTTTTTGGGAACTTTCTCTTCAGCATATTTCATTCAAAAGGTTTTAGTCAAGAACTTTTACTACAAAAACTTCCTCTCGATTAATAATCTCCTTGAAGAACACTTGGTTTTTAGGAACTTTCTCTTTGGTGACTTTTGTTTAGATCCTTTCAGTCAATAAATTTACCTTTGGTGAATTTCCCTGATAAATCTTCCTGAATGATTCTCTTTGAAGAACATTTTGGTCTTCAAGGTCTTTCACTTGAGATTATAGTCTCACCATATCACATCATTCAACTTGAATGTAAATGTCAATCCACCCTAACTTAACCATAAATAGGCAAGCATTAAAAATTAAGTAACATCATGGCACCTTAAATGATTGAGCATCCTATGAGGCATGCCCACTATGTCGACGTGGTCAAGTTTGAATTGAATGAAGGTGACAAGCTCATATATGTTGGTGATTAATGGTGCATGAATTAGAATGAATGCCAAAATATATAACATTGAACCATTAATTAATATTGTATAATTTGATTATCATTGAGCTTGAGTGTACATAACCTTTTATAATTTTAAAATCCCTAGTTAAGTCTAAAACAATTTACAATTTGCATAACTAAGTTCTAAGACACCATTTTCAAGAGATCAAATCACACCATCATTAAGAACCAAAAATGGTGTCTTCATCCAAGGCATATAATGGAGGTTCAATACCATCTAAGTTCTCCATTAAGGACTCCACAGAACACCTAGACACAATTTTTGATGTAATAGTGTTTGATGGTCTCCATGTTAATTACTCAAATTTTTGAGAGGTCATAGATAATGTTGGCATATTCACATGTGAGGAAGGTATTTCCATAGAAGAAAAACAAGTTACAGCTAAGTTACTACCATTCAAATGCTAGGCACTCCACTATGTAGCTACTAAGCTAGAAGTCATACCATGCATTGATTTGTTTCAAGACCTATTCTTTGAAGGGAGAATTATAGATGGTGGCTATCTACACTATGTAAACAAAAACACAATCATTGCACACATATCAAGAGATTCATTTATGAGTTATTTATGTTTTCCCATTCCATATGTTATATTTTATTTTTATATTATGGTTATTAGAGAAAAAATAATAATGTGGAACAAGTAACAAGCAAATGTCTTCTTCTAGAGGAGACCTTCACACTTAAGGAAACAAATAAGAATCCCATTCCCATCACCTAGTTCTAGATGAGAAATTGTATTAGCATGGCATTGTTAGATTGACCAATTTTCCACCCAAGCATTCATTTCCTTCATCTAGGATGGGTACCCTTAATTGACCTACTTATCAATTCAAAGCACACCTATGCACTGGGGGAGGTTATCAGTGTCCACCTGCAAGAACAAATACTATACAAAGACAAGTGGCCCCAAGGTGGAAAATTATAAATGATGTCATAGATTTTATATGTAGTCATGGAGATCATCTATAGACATAATGGGTATTTGTGGAATCCAAAGCCTGACTACATCAAGAATAGAATATTCAACTTATACTCTTTTATTTACATATATGCATATGTGAGGAACATTTATAAAATTTCATAAGACCTATGTCCTCAATTTTGGATGGCAATTCATGGCTAGCCTCTAGCTAGGGTATCTAAGAGCATCTCTAATATGTTTATGAATTTGGGTGATTATTTACTATACCCAGATTATATAGTTATCATGGTGGTTGGACATAAGGTAGACCCTCTCTGATTCCCCAAATTCATTCCAAACAAAGTTATTAAGAAAGAAATTGCTTTCCAATTATGGAATGGGATAGATGATGACTTGACTAAGAGTAAAAAGAGCACATTACATGGATCCCATATCATAATTGGGAGAATGAAATACACATATGGAAGACATTTCAAAGAGGCTAGTAATGCAAAGAAGGCTTACACCTTGGCTACTCTCCCCCATAGGGATTGGGAACCCCATAGGAGAGTATAATAAGAGGAAAAGGTTCATAATTTGGTCATCCCTTACAATAATGAACCTTTTGATCATGAATTTTTGTTACTCAACATAAATATGATGAAAAATTCAAGGAAAGGGCTGAGACTACTGGCCTGAGTGAAGACTTGTTAAGGGTAATCCAAATATATCTCTTACTTACACTTGGACAAGCCAAATTTAGGATCCCACCACCAAGGGGATGGACATCATCTAATTTATAGAGAGGCAAACCTTTATATCATCCACAATACCAAATCTAGGACCCCAAAATCCACCTACTATGATGATAGATCCACAATAAGATAAAGAGTAAGTGGTAGGTGAGAAATCAGTCATTTCTCAGTAAGAGGAATAACAAACTCCTCAATTTCAAATGTCAATTATTTAACTAAGGTCAAACAATAACTAGAAAAAAAAACTAATACAAGAGAAGGTAACACTATTGGGGAAGTAGTGGAGATCATTTGTCTAGACTCCTTTAATGAGGAAGAGATTGCACCTACTATGGTAGTTTAGGAAACCATAACCTCTAGTATGGATCTTCCCTCTCTTGTCTAACAAGTGACTAATCCTTAGTTTGAGAGGACAACAAATTGTTATAAAAAAAAATCTAGGACAAAATGTCCACAAACTCCATCCACAGAGGTAACAAGTGAACAAGCACAAACTTCAATTGAAGGTGACCCAAGTCATGAGGTGGATGAAGAGGAGATAAAACAAACTAAGGTACTAATATTTAAAGGATTGAAATCAAAGGCACCCCTTAGTTGTGACTAATTAGGTAAGGGTGATTTATTTATTTCTCCTTTAGGATTTTCTCTTATATGTTATTACTAGTTGTTTCTTATATTCCATTGCCAATTTTATCTATTTTTACTCTTATGTCATCATTACCTACTAAGACTATTTTCATTATTCCAACTAATATTACAACCATTGATCATTCATTTTCCACCCTTGCTTCCACTACCACTAGCCAACCCATCACCCAAATAGTACTTTATTCCACTCAACTAAGTTCACCCATGCCCTAATCAGAGGTAATGCATATTACATTAGTGGTGGTAACAAAAGGGACCTAAAGAATAAACTAGCATACATTGTGCATCCCATGACACACCTAGGAAATGTAGACTAGTCCAATAAAATTTGGCCTTTAATTCCTAAGCTAACCCTTGAGCTTGAGAATAAAAAATACATATAAACAGAGCTAGAGCCACTAGATCTATCAAATATAACTCTTCCAGATTAGGCCAAGGAACTAGGAGCATTAGCTTATAATAGGATAAAATTGAAAATCATTGAGCTACCCACTATGAGCTCACTATGTGCCAAATCAAATAGATTAGTGCAAAGGGTAAGGAATATGAAGATAGAAGATATCAGTGAGAGATGCCTAGTTCTGGAAGAAAGAGAAGAGATTTACTCTCTTTCAAAAAGATAATATAAAAATAAGGGTCAATCCCCATACATTGAAGACCTTGAGTCCTACATGAAGACCTAAATTATAGAAATACTATCCATTTATGAGGGGACAAAATAGGCAAGAAAAGAATTAGAAGAAGAGCTAGAGATCTTTAGAGAACAACAATAAGTGATTTATGTTCCTTCTAAGATAGAGAAAGATGTACATAATGTGACATTAAGATTATATGAAATTTTGGATACCATTAATTCTTTGAGAGCACAATTAGCTCCACATTTAACCATAGTAATAAAATTATTTAAAGTTCTCTAAGAAGATGAGAACATATTGAATTTCTTAGTTTTGTATACTCCTCATAAGGCATTCATCCATTTAAATTTGATGATCCCCTTAGAGGTATCCAATGCATTAAATCTAGCAGTCATAAAGACTCAATAATCCCAAGAATGGATAAACACTGCTAATGTTATAGTTATTAAGATCACTAAATAAGAGAAGAATGTAGTACATATTTTAAATGAGATGGAATTAACACAAGCATAGGATAACACCAAGAAGTGGTAGCTGGGATATTTTTGACCAAATGATACAACAAGCTTAAGATAATTTCAAACTATATTTAAAAGGAATAACTTAATAGGATATTGAATCAAATTTGAGTTCGGCGAGGAAGAAGGTAATTGAAGTGGGAGTCTTTTAGGTAGGTTTAAAAGATAACAAAATTGAACACATAAAGATATTCGAACAAGAAAATAGGGTAAACAAACCTCCTCTTATTTATATGAGTTTAATAAAGGAATAAAATGAAAAATAATACAAATACTATCAAGAATTAGAGGCCAAGAAGAAGGTAGCTTCAGCACCATCTACTAGTTTAACAACTCAAACTCTACCTAATGTGTCAGTTACAACTCTGCCATCAACTTCAATCCCTCTCAACTCAACTCCAATCATAATTTATGTTCAAACTCTTGAAACTACTAGTATAACTCCATTTACCAACTCAGATCTAATTATATCATCAATTCCAATCACAACCTTGGGAAGTGTCAAGCTATAACCTAGTCAGCCTTACTCAAAGGCTAATTTTGTATAATTTTACATGTAATTATTATTCATGGCTATTTAAGATTTTTTACATCAATGTTTTAATTAAACAAAAAATAATTCCAGCATACACATGTTGCATGTTTGATGTAATATATAAGTTATAAACATGTAATTTTGTATTGAACTAGACCTTAACTTATAGTTATTATGATGTAATTAAATGTTTTGATATACTTGGAAGATGAGGTGACCCCTTCCCCAAGTCCTTCAAATACATGTAAAACCCTTTTTTAAAGGTTTGAATTCTTTTTATCAATATAGAGGAATAAATCAAGTGATTGATTGTCATGCATTTGTGTTTTTTTTTTCATTCTTCCTTATCCGTATTATTAAAATTTTAGTTTATTTATCTCTATCAATTTAATAATTCTAAAGTGTGCTAATGTTGTGGATGAATCTGATTATTTAATTAATGAATATTTATCTTAGATGTGCAACAAAATATAAGGATTGGTAAATTTCATTGGTTTAAGAATTTAGTATAGATTGATTTGATAATCTAAGGTATATAGGAGTATTTACTTTGGTATAATCATCTAGGTGTGTGCTACAGCTACTCTAGACAACTTTATGGTCTAAGTTATAACCTCTTAGATAAGGGCATGCAAAACCAACCCTAAGGAGATAAATGTTCATAGGAGATCATTAATATTCCTATTCTTATTTTTATAGACTTCTAACTATGATTTCTCATTATTGTGTAATAGCTAAAAGTAGCAAACACTAATCTTGGAGATACTTATCCACCAAATAAATAGTCTTAGAATTGACCTTTTAAAAACATAGAGCCTTCTTTTCTTCCTTACCCTTCCTTTCCCTTTTGATTTTATTTGAGATCTATCCACCATAGAGTAACACTCTACCCATCCAACTCACATAGTATTTACTTTTCTATTAGATTTCACACATTTATTCACAAAAACCTAGTTAAATAACCTACAGACTCAACTTGTTATTCATCACCTGGTTGTTTTAACTACATACCTATAACTTGTGCCCTAGAGTGGAACCTCCTTATATAGAGATACCAAAATATTTATAGGATACCTTGTTTATCATTTTTTGGTGTGCATAAATCCCACATCAACAAATAGGGATTCTTACATTGTTTTCATCCACACAAGATATATAGTATTGATATTTATGTGGGGTGAAATAAGTTATCCTTATGGGGGATTCCATATGAAGTCCTTCCTTCTTTTCTTTCTTTTTTGGGATGGAGTTTTTTTCCTATCGGTTTTCTCCATTTCTCCACTTTATAATAGATTGCTTCATGAATTTATTATATATGAATGTATGATCAAGCCTTATTTTTTGGATTTATACTGTAGATATTCCACTTTATTTTTGGCTCCTAGCTTCACTTGAGGGGGGGTGTTAGATTAGGTTATTTACCTTAGCTCATGTTCACCTATGTATTTAGTTATTCCCAACATTTTATGTGTGGATATTTCATTTATCTTATTTTAGATATTATGGGGTTAATTTCTAGTTGCTTCTATCTTTTAGGGATAATTATTTATTAGTCTTAGGTTTGATCTTAGCTTGATCTCTTAGTTATGATTGATCACTTATCTTTATATTTTATTTAGGATTGATATTCCTTGCCTATTTATGCAAGGCCCATTCATGGTATTTACATGGAAATTTTTGAGATGTAATATGTGATATAACTACTCTTTGAAATAATTTTTTAAGTCTATTATTTCATATTCTTGTTCTTATAAATGTGATGTTATTAGAACACATAAGATCTTGTGGTTTGGAATGTGATTTATTATTTTTTGAAAATTAGATGTTTAATTCTTAAATAACAAATAGGTCTGAGTAGATAAAATCAATAAATAATATGCAATAATTAAGCCATTGATTTGTGTAAAAAAATTATAGTTTTGATTTTTTTAAATAGTAATAAGGGAGAGAAATATGACTTGGCTTATTTTGGGCTATTACAGATGAGACAAAGTTTGATACTATAGGAATAGGAGTAGGACACTTTCTCAAACTGAGATCTAGACTTCATTTTATGATTGGATAGGACCACCAAAAATAGGACACCCTACTATCTAGTATTATAGTCCTGGTCTTACCGTTATTATCTAAACTACTCATACAGATCTATTTTTTTGGGTTTTGTTCATCATGTCTATGTGAGCCTCTATTCCAAATTTTAGATCCTTGTTAATAGAACTCCCTATAAAGTTGAATATTCATGTGCTTGTATCTTTTATGTAATTTAATGAAACTTTCTCAAATTGGGAAAAGGGATTAGAGTGTAAAGGATATATTGGATGCACTTCACATTCCATGTGTGGGCACATTACCTACATACCAATACTTTGAAGAGGGATCAAGCTATATGTAGTTCTCCCATTGAATTGATTAGGGAAATAGTGTGATAAAAACGCAAGTAAATTTTAAATTGGGTGTACTTGGAATGACTAAGGACTAATGTAAAAGTTTGAATAAGCTTGAAATACTTTTGGATGGATGTATGCAGAGAGTAGGGAAAAATGCTTAAGTAGTATTGCTTGTATTCTTGTTTCTCTCTTGTAAATGAGTGTTAACCCCTCTAAATAGACTTTGAATGGCCTTTTATAGGATATTTAATGATCATGGGTTAAATTATTTCACATTAGGCTGATATAAATTAAGATAATAATCTAGGATAAAATGATCATTAGAAGTTAAAACACACTTGGATAACAACACCAAAAATAGGACACCTTGAGTCTCAGTATTGTAATCCAAGTTTGGGTGCTACTGTCCAGGGAGTAAGAGACCTAAGGGGATGGATTTGTCATGGAAAGATTAGCCTAGGTCAGTAAGGGTTTAGTCTAGAAGGATATAAATGATTGGGAAACTATGGAAACATGCCTAAAAAGGTCAAGGGAACAAGAAAAATATACCTATAGATTGGGTGTCATTAGCCATACTTAAGTTACCAAATTTCACATTTTATATGACTACATTTGCCTCCTTTATTCTAGTGATGCAGCAAGGTGAAATACCATGATAAAGAAAAAATAGAAAGCATACCTAAACTTACCTTTAAAGGTGAAGCTCATGAATCTGTGTGATGTTGGATGTACATAGAGAGAGCATGATGTAAAGTGTGAATCTATAGTGAAAAATATATAGTAGATCAGTCCTTTCTAAAATAAGAACATACAAAATCTAGGTAAGAGAGAGAGGGAGAGAAAGGAATGAATACACATCACTAGGTACATGAATGAATATAAAACTTGTTGTGATGCTAGATTGTGTTGGGTGTGTGTTGTACCAAAAGTAATATCAAGAATGGAGCTGAGTGCTCAATTAAATAAAAGTAGCTCAAGAATGCAAAGGTGGACTCTTTAACTCCATCATCACCTATCAAGTGAAGCTAATGAATCATCCATGTGTCAATTGATGTTTGGAATGTGTGTCCAATCCCTCTAAATAAGTGGCTCAAGAATATAAAGGTTGGCCCTTTGTCTCCATTATTGTCTATTAAGTGAATCTAATAAATCATGCATGTGTCAATCAATGTTTCAACTATGTGTCCAATCCTTCTAAATAGATGGCTCAAGAATACAAAGGCTAGCTAGTCCTTTGGCTCCATCATTTCCTCATGAAGTGAAGCTATGAAGTAATACCAATATGGAATAGATGTCATATGAGATGGCTCTTAAAGCCCATGAATGTATTATGATCTGATAATGTTGGCATGGATAGCTAAATGTATGCTAGAAAATAGGCCACTCTTAGCCATTTTGAAATATGGAGATTGGGCTTGTATAAAAGCCACTTTAAAATTAGCATAATAGGCTTATGTGGAAGCCAACTTAAGAACTAAATTACTCAATAAGTTAACCTTGTATGAAATCCAAAGTTGAAAAAGTATGCCAACCACCTATAGATGGAGTAAGGCACACAACTACAGAGAAATTCTTGAGAAATAATCTAAACTCAAAAAGGAGGAGAATCAATGTGTCATGCACATTACCCCCAATGACTAGTGTCTAGAACATAGATTCTAATCTAGAAGTTATATCAACTACCTAACCTAAAAATGAAAGTGAGAGCCATCATGCCATGCATGATGCCCCCTATATCTGGATTCTCTAATTAGAAACTATACTAAAACATGCTAAAATTGGACTATGTTTTACTAACAAACCTATGATAGAACTCACCCTTATGTCTATTTTTGGAAAAAATTATATTTTTGCTACTTGGATAGGAGTATTGAAAATAAGACACCCTACTATCTGGTGCTATATTCAAACTTTAGAACTATTATCCAGGGCCAAATTTGATGATTGTTATGATTCTTTGATGTTTGTCTGGTCTATTCTACCTAGTTTGATGTTTGGATTCTATTCTAAGTGTTTTGAAAACTACTATTTTAACCACTAGGAGATTTGATCTCTATGACAAAACCCATTTTTGTTTCCCCCTCTTCTGAGGGGAGGAATGAAGACCCTAAAATGACTACCCTAAAAAATAAATAGCCCTGCAAGTGTGTTATGTTACATGGATATATGATATAGTAACGATATGTTGACAAAATATCTCAATATACAATAATATTTGTATTAAGAGATTATTAGATCCATAGGGGTATGCCTAGATAGATATAACAATGTAAAATCATGTGTAATATACTAAATTAGAATTGAAAGTGTTAGTTTTTATTTGTTAGTTGTTAATTTTTAGTTGTCAAGGAGGGATGGAGCATGGTGTCCATCATGGCAACAAAAAACTCAAGATAAATACATGATATGGATCATGACATTGAAAATAAGGACAAGAAATCAAACAAGAAGCCTAAAAAACAAGAATCAAGAAGCATACAAGGGTGGCTAAGGGGCCAAACAAATAAGGGATATGGGCACATGTCACTCATACTAAAAAAAAATATCAAAGGCATGTTCAAATGCCACATACACATACCATATAAATAAGCAAGATTGGCATGAGGGCCATAGGAACATAAAAGAGTACAAGCAAGGGACATTGGCAAATTTCCAAAGGTACACACACATGAATAAAATCAAAAGACATTGGTAAATGTCCTAAGGCACACATAGGAGACAAGCAAGAATTAGAAATGCTATCCAACAAGCTATGATAAAATGTAATAATTGGAAATATAGAATCACATATAAATAATCAAATAAATAGTAAAAGTATGCAAGACATGTTAGTACAAGACTAGGTATATGCTAAGAGATACATAAGAGCTAGATAATTATGAAATGTTGATATAATAATCTATGTAATCTATTAATTAATGTATATTAGCATGACAACTTAGAGTGTATAGTGTAGGAATGATATAACTTGGATGGTGTAGTCATGTAGAAGATGCCCCCAGTGGGTATGTATATTGATATGTGTCTCAAATGTAGAAGTAGGATGCCCCCTCAATGGGTAGAGTGAAGCAGTCAAGGATCTAGATGTCACTACACACACTCAAAGAAGATCAAGTGAAGCATGGTAATGTAAATAAATCAACAAACAATATCACAAAATAACAAATGTAAGTCTTAGCATAGTAGTAGCAATGTAAAGCATGGATGATGCATATAATCAAAATGTTTTTGTGTTTTTGAAATTTTGAATGTTTTTGGATTTTGAAATGTTATATTGTTTTTATATTTTTGAAATAAGTTATGTGTTATAAAGACTAAGAAGAAATGATACTAACCGATGAGTCTTAGATGAGACTCCCTGTCATGGATCCTATATCGAAAAAGGGCATCATGCATGATCATGAATCATGATGGAAAGGCTGAGATTGTGATTCTAAAAGCTATATACATTATAAATATTCAAAAATATCTAAAGTAGAAACTGACGGTGGGGTCCCTCTATAACTCTAAGGAATAGATGTAAATGTATGGCTCTTAGGGACCTATCTGGAAGTAAGAAAAGCTCTCTAAACCTATGTGTAGATGTAGGAGATCTCAATGACACTGCTCTAGGTATGAATACTATAGTTAGAAGTTATCTAGAATATTGAAGTGGTGGAGGTGTATAAACCCTTTGTATTGGTGATGGATGCCTCAACTATGTCTGGATCTATACTAGAGGAAGAACTGTAACTGGTGAGGAAATTGAAACTAGTGGAGAAGCTAGAATTGGTAACTAGAAAGGAGATGGCTCTGAAGTGGGAATGGTAACTCATATGGAACTCCACCAACTAAAATAAATTGATTAGCATGAATGAATTTCATGCATCTATGAACTGTAGATGGTACTTCTCAAATTTTTTGAATCTATGGGTGACTAAGTAACATATCAAAAAATCTTGCATTGGGAACTATGGTGAAATGTGTGGTCACATGTGTTGGCCTAGTCTATAAAGGAAGTATAATATCCCCTAATGAACTCTATATGTGCCCACTAAATCTAATGATAATTATATCTATCAGAGTGATAACCTACTCTGAATAGCCCAAATGTTGTAATAATGTAATGGTGCACATGTTGACACTAGAACCATTATTGATTAGAACACTATGAATGGGTTGATTATGAATATGTGATCTGATAAAGAGTACATTATAATTTAAATTATCCTTAACAATCTCATGATCTAAGAAGGATATTGAAGGTCTGGTTGGAACCCTGGACTCATACACACCTATCATACTGCTCAAAGGATGTGACTCAATTAAAGGTGCTCGATATGTAGTTGGTGGATGATGTGTATGGTATTTGTGGTGAACACCTAATTTGTCCCCTTTTTCTTATTTATAATGTAATGCAAATGGATCTGAGAATATTTTCAAAATTTTATCCTACATTGGCTTTGCTTGTGGAGTATCAATTAAAGTACTAAGATCAAGTAGGTTGTCATCTATCAAGTCTTGTATCTTATGTCTCAAAATAATGCATGTATTTGTAGTATGGCCTGGTGCCCTATGAAAATCACAAAATGCAGTTAATCATATTCTAATGGAAGAGGCTTTGATGGGTAAACTTCTCAAATAGGAGGGAGAGTGATGCTATTACCATCCAACTAACTATTGTAAAACTTTGGTTGGAGAAATTGGTGGATTGGTAAATGCACACCAAGGAGGTGATGATAAAACCACACATTGAGGGGGATCTAAAGCCACATTGACTATTGGTTGATTTTCATTCTTATTATCATTGACTTTGACCTTGTATGGGACTTTGCTATTACTCTTGTTTGTTGTGTTGAGGATACTTGTATACTTGAGTTTGCCCATTGAAATAAAATTTAATTCTCTTTCCTTTAGTGTATGACAAAATTTAGTGAAGAAAGAGAATATTTTGAACATAATAGATTCATGAAATATTGGTAGAATTCTCTATTTAAAGAGATCTTATAACTCTTGATCTACCATGGGGCTAGTCATCTTAGCCAAGATAATCTTATATCAAAGCACATAGTCTATGAGACGCTCATTTGATTTTTATTTCTGTTGTTCTATTTGTGAATAAGAGACCTTATCACCAATGTTGATACTAAAATCTGAAAGTAAAATGTTAGCTAAAGGATTAAATGCATTAATTGACTGATTTAGTCGACTCTAGAACCATTCTAAAGCATAATCCTTTAGACTCCATAGAAATAGCTTGGTAAGTAACCAGTCATTTGGTACATAATCTAAGCATGTTATGTGAAAATATCTTAAATATTTCTTTAGATCACCCTTTCCATCATAAAGAGTAATCTTATGTTGAATAAAACCTTATGGAAAGGGTGTATAAGTAATTTGACGTGCCAATGGTGTATGTAGAAGAGCAAAGGAATCTAAAGCCTATGTAGGTCTAGTGACACCTTGCTCAAGATGTATCACCTTGGATTTATGAGCTCTTATCTCTTAAACAAGGGTTGTCACATTAGGAGATATGGATTTAATAGTTGTAACTGATGGCATAGAGGTAGGTTTGGCTGTTATATGGGGTGTGGAGACATAGTTTCCCTCGTAATGTCATTTTTAACTAGTTTTTATATGGTTTGAGAAGATTGACCATTGTTTTTTTTTTTGTTTTTCCTCTTGTAATATTTTAAGCATGACATATTGCATGTCAGGGTGTTTAGTTAAGATTTCTTTAAATTCCCTTTTATTAGTTTCATCAAAACTAGTGTATTGGGCCATTGTTAAAGTAGGAAAATTATTTGAAAAATGTTTAACTTTTTTGTAATGATTTGTTATAGGCCAAGTGCTAGAAAAGGAAAATACTGAATATAGGAAATATAAAATCCTAAAAATAGTTAACTAAAAATTGCATGAAAAGGATATGAAGCATGTAAACATGTAAGGTGATACCTCAAGAAGCAAAATAGGATCTAGTATATGTAATTAGGGATTCATCAAAAATATTTTTGCAAAATACTATGAATTTTTGAAATTGAAATTGAATTTTTGAGTGAAGTATGCAAGATAAAATTCAAAAATTTATGGGAAAGTGCTTAATTTAATGGGACCTAGTAGATGTAACAAGGGTTTTGAGAAAAATAATTTTTTTGAAAATTACTATGAATTTTTGAAATTTAAAGTGATTTTCTGATTTTAATATGCAACTAAAAATTTAGAAAATGATTAAAATTTTACTGGGAGCTAGTCGATGCAACTACGGTTTGACATAAATTTATTTTAAAATTTACTACAAAATTTTATAATTTGAGAGGAATTTTTTATTTTAATATTCAAGAAAAAAATCAGCAATGTATGGGAAAAAATCAACTAGGAATTTACCCTAGGGTTTCTATGGTTTTTATACAAAATTTGGAGGCAAGTTCACCAAATGATTTATTATTTTTTGGAAATTAGATGTTTAATTATTAAATAATAAACATGTCTGAGTAAATAAAATTAGTAAATAATATGTAATATGTAAGCCACTGATTTATGTAAACAAATTGTATTTTTGCCTTTTTCTAAAAATAGTAATAAGTGAGAAAATATGACTTAGCTTATTCTAGGTTTTTATGGCTGAGATAAAGTCTGATACTAGAGGAACATGACTAGGACACTATCACAAACTAAGATCTAGACTTCATTTTGTGATTGGATAGGACCACTAAAAATAGGTCACCTTATTGTCTGATGTGATAGTCTTGGTCTTGCCATTGTTATCCAAATTACTCATAGAGATTTTATTTTTCTAGTTTTCATTCACCATGTCTATGTGAGTTTGTGTACCAAATTTCAAATCCTTTCTATTAACATAACTCCCTATAGATTTGATTTTTCATGTACTTGTATCTTCTACTCAATTCAATGGAACTTTGGTAAATTGGGAGAAGAGGTTAGTATGTAAAGGATATACTAAATGCACTTCACACCCTATGTATGGGCATGTTGCCTGCGTACCAATAATATAAAGAGGGATCAAGATATATGTAGTTCTCCCATTGAAGTGTTTGGTGTAATAGTGTGATGAAAATGCAAGTAAATGCAAAATTGGGTGTACTTGGAATGACTAGGGACTGGTGTAAAGGTTTGAATAAGCTTGAAATAGTGTTGGATGGATGTATGCAGAGAATAGGGAAAAGTGCTCGATTAGCATTTCTTGTATTCTTATTTTTCTCTTGTAAATGAGTGTCAACCCCTCTAAATGGACTTTGAATGGCTTTTTATATGAGCTTTAATGATCATGGGTTAAATTAATTCACATTAGGTTAACATGAATTAGGATAAAGATCTAGGATAAAATGACCATTAAAAGCCAAAATACACTTGGACAATAGTGCTAGAAATAGGACACCCTAAGTCTCAACCCTGTAGTCCAAGTTTGGGTATTGTTGTCCAGGGAGCAAGAGACCTAGGGGTGGATTTATCATGGAAAGAGTAACCTAGGTCAACAAGGGTTTAGACTGAAAGGCTATAGATGACTGGGAAAATGTGGAAACATGCCTAAAAGGGTTAAGGGAGAAAGTAAAATGGACCTATGGATTGGGTGTCATTAGCCATACTCAAGTTACCAAATTTTTCATTTTATATGACTATAGAATGATTTTTTTTTCCCTTTCATACACATCATCAAGGTTCAAAATTATAAAAACAAATCTATAAAATTAAGTAATAGGTGAACATAAATTTATTCTGCCACATTTCTATACAAGATAGTTTTCACTAGAAATTCAATGTCAACCTATAATATTAACCTAATATTATATAACTAACCCAATGTAGGGAACATATCAATCATTGAACCAAGCAAAATAGAGGCATGTTTATCCATGTTTTCCACTTCCTAGACACATTCATATTTAAATGGTCAACTATAAAATATAAGTATCATGATTTATTTAATACTTTCCTTACTTAGCACATGCCCTCATCAAATCATAAGAATAAATTGCATTCATATTTTATGTCTAAATTTCATTTCCATTTATCTAAATTATAATTAAAATATCTATCTTAATTAGATTAATTTTACCCATTAATCTGAATTTGATTAAAATATATTGATGAGCCTATGCACATATTGAATAATGAAAAACCTTAGGTTTTTCTTCAATCTTTCATCATTCTATGGTTTCAAATTTTTATCTTATGGTTTAAAATCAAATTTTATATTTTCCCTATACAAAATATAACTAATACTTTCATCCTTGCATGATCCCATCCTTTTCCATCCAAGAAGGCTACCTCATTTTTACCTCTAAGGAAAAGTGATAGATTAAGTGGGACCCATAAATATCATACTTGCATTCTTATTACTACAACTAAAATGGGTTAATTGAGTGTTTCTACTTATTTTGATGATGAAATTATTCATGAATATATGCATGCATATGACCATGTTGGTATGCCTCCTTTTGAAAATGATAATCAATATAATCAAAATCAACATAATGATCAAGATACCTATTAATACTTTATATAATTAATCATAATTAAATTAATTTCTTAGACTCTGAGCAATTTAAAGTCTAATCCAAATTTTGTGAAGAACTTAATTAAAATATCTAAGAACAAGATAAAGTTTTACAATTGATCCTCACATCTATGTTCACACAAAAATCCATGATTTATCTTATCAAGTACCTCAACAAAATCCCTTTACTATTATTATAAAATCCTTTTAAGTTAATCCCTTCATATTATATATTTAAACCACCACTACTTGTATTATTCCCATCCATACACCTTCGGTGACCTATGTGACATCCACCCATAATTTTGGGTCATTATAAGTCTTTTAGTATATTTTGATTCATATTCCTACATTGGTAACTTTAATCTCATCTATGATGGATATGCACATCCCAATGTAAACTTCACTTAATTAACATTATTTTGAGCAAGTTGTTACAACTCTATATAACAAGGTGATACAATTAGAGTAAGGTGCTACAATTAGAGCAAGGTGCATCAAGATCTAGGCAAACCATGGATTCACATTCCTATCTACACATCCCATTATTTTTATATATAGTATCCTATAGACTTTGTAACTCCAAAACTTCAAATATACGAAGGAAAATGTGATCTTGAATATCATATTAGATTATTCCACACATCTTTATTATACTATGCATACAATGATAAGATATTAATGAGACTATTTCTAAGGAGTATTAAAGACTCTACATTGAAATATATAATAAAATTCAACCCTTTTTTAACCAATTATTATCACACTTTTCCATGAACATTGATGAGAATTTATCCTATGCATTAATGGCCAAGCTAAAACAAGGATTTAATGAGCCAATCAATAATTATGTTCTTTAATACAAGTCCACGCCCACCAACATGACCAATGTTATGGTTGATAATGAACAAAGATATTTTTAAACAAAAATTTCTACCACCACTACATGAATTAATCATATTAAAGAGATTGAAATCATTTGATGAATTATTTCATATGGTGATGTATAGAGAAGTCAAGATAATTGGTTTTAATAAACTTAAGTATACAATAACTACTATAAAAACTTCAAAAATGAATTTTTAAATAAAACTAACTTTAATTTCAAACCAAGTGATATCTCAACCTATGAACCCATTACAATTTATAGGTCCACCAACGAGGCATTTTTCATGATTTCCATCACCTCCCCATGTGATTATAAATAAGTTATTAGAGTGTAACCTTATAAAACTTATTCCTCCACAATAACTTGATATAAGCAAGCCTAAACCAAGGAGCTATGATGCAAATATATATTGTGAGTACCATCAAACATCATGTTATTTAATGAAAAGGTGTTTTAAATTAAAACACAAGATATAATATCTCATTTATGACAACATCATTAATTGGGGAACTCTTACAGATGAATCTCAACTATAGAAAAATGGAAGACAAAATTTGAAGATTTTTTACTAATCCCTTCCCTAAATATGAGTCAAAAAAACTAATGATAATATAAAGGTACATCATGCATATAATATACAACCTTAAATGGAAAGATATGGTCATACACTAAATACTATCATTAGTATAATGAATGATATTCAAATGTATAGGCTTGTGAATATAGTTGAAGATAGTGAGATAGTTGATGATGGATTTAATTTTCATGAATTATTCATACATTCTTGAATTTAGGAATAACATATGTACATTTTTTTAATTGACATTAGATCAATAAAGAATGTGTGCACAATGTAACTTCTCTAATATCTTATACACACATGACAATATTTGGAAATTATAACAAAAATAGTTAAGGGATTATATGGATAATGACACGATACATTATAATGCATAGTATTACCTCTTCAAGTAGGATAAATTTTTGAGGTTAACCATAGATACAAATACTTAATTTAGTTCCATCCATAGAATACCAATGCCTAAAATACATATCTTAAAACTTTATGGTTGTAATACTTGGAATAGGGTATGAGTATCCCCTACAATTAGTGATATCTCCTCCTTCACATAAAATACCACTATGACTAGTTGAGACACACATTTAAGATTAATATTTATATATGGATGAGACACACATTTAATATCAATATTTAGATATGAGTGATAAAACTATTTAAGATTAACATACATAATATATTATTATATATGCATGATTTAGCTATAAAACCATTATGATAGAGAGTTATTTAGAGACCACAAATGGAACCATATTATACATCATATACTTAAGTGTCACCAATAATATTTTACCATGTTACCAATTAAACACAAGAATAAATACACCCTCTTATTGTCTAGCAAATACTGTTATCCAATTTTGACCCCCAAGTCAAAATTGGAACACTATAGTCAAATAAATTGAACATTTTATGATTTAGGAGGTCCCAATTGAGTCCAAAATACCTTATTAGCATTTATTAAGGTAAATTTGAAAATAGTAAGGTAAGTTTCTTTTATATGTTTTGGTTTATTTAAGTCTCCTAAGTAAAAAAGAGTCAAAAAGGGTCATTTATGGTGCCTTTAAAAATGTGTCAAAATTCAAATGAGTTAAAATATTTCATGATATGGACCAAAGATTTTTAAGTCATAGAAATTTAGGTATGATTAAGAAAAGTCATTTTTAGAAGCTTCCTAACCAAGTACAATGTGTGTGAGAGAGAATATGTAGATAAATCAAGTTTTCAGAATGATAAAATGTTTTTAAGTCCATAATAGTGATTATTTAGTAGTTATAATGTTATAAGAAGTTAAAAATGGCATATCTCTCCTATCGACTCATTTAGAAGCTCACATAGGCAAAAATGGTTTGAATGGTACGACTAAAAGAGAGGTGGAAGACTAAAACTTTGGGAATTGATTTTAGTCTTGTTAAAATTAAAACTTAATTCATTGGTTCTCATATTCATCTTATTATTTTTATGAATTATTTCTAAGAAATTAGGGGTCTATAATTAGTTAGTCAACCATGATAGGGGTCTTTCTTGAGCTTTCTAGGCAGAATGGTGGAATATTTTTTGAAGGAGAGAGTTTTTATGGGTCTTAAAAAATCCTATAAAGTTCCTAAAGTATATTTCAATCTTTTCATGAATTTACAAGTCATAAGTAGGGCCACTTCTTAATTCACTCCTTGAGGCTATTTTATGTGTGTTTGCATAAACAGGGTGTTTTGAGTGTTTGAACATGTGTTTCCAAGGATATTGGGGCTATGTTTTTCATGTCATCATATTGGTTCAATGGAAGTAATTATATATAAGTCATGATATTCATATTTTCCCCTTTTCAATCTACAACACACAAATTGCAGTCTCCATCACCTACAAGATTATAGGTCTACAACTTAGGAAAATATAATGTTGTTAATGACCCATGAATGTTATCTAGGCATGGAAACACTGTGATAATTTCAATATGAATTCATGTATAAATTTAAGGTCTCCAAGTGTCTTAAATACAAATGGTGACTAAGCTAACAAGCTAGTAACCTAAGGAGAACCTAGAATATGTTGTGTGTGAAAGTAGTGAAAATACCAAAGTCTGAAAAGACCTTAAATAGTCTATGAAGTTAGTAATCAAGTGAAAATATTTTCCATGAGTTGGACCATTGAAAATACATCATGGTATATTTGGTAAAGGGTTTATTCAAGACCATACAAAACTTAGACTTTAAAAACAACACCTAGAGTTGATATGTAAAGATGCTTCAATAGTGATGTTCATAAGGTTTGGATCATTCAAGACACTTAGAAGGTTTCAATGCAATAAAAATATTATGAATGATCTATGTAGAAGATTTAAGGATGGGTTTGAAGGTCTAAGAATCCAATACATAGTTAATTTTCCAAATGGCTACCTACAACAAACTAAGAGGATTTCATTGGATGAAAATGTAGATGAGAACATAGAGGTTAAAAAGATCCGAATAAGGATACTTAACTATATAAATGATATTAAATAATTTTATGGGGTTCAATGTTTCAAACAATACTCTTAAGACACCAAAATATGTAGACCATCTCAAATAAGAACACACATGTAGTCAAAAACCTGTAGGTCTATTTATAGAGTTGAAGACTTGGAAATAAGAAATTATGGTTTGTGTATGTCTTGAAGGTTTTAAAAGAGATTGAAATTATCAACTCATCAAGATCAAAATTATTCTTAGATCATTGAGAGCAGAGCAAGTTCTAAAAGGGGGTCATAAGCTAGTCTCAGCCTAATCTAAAACACAAGCTTGATCACTTTTGAAGTGTATTTTTTCTTTGAAATACTATGGTCTATGTAAACATGAGAAGGTATTTTAAACTTCTGAAAAAGAGTCTATTTATGATGACAATATTCTATCACATCCTCAAAGCTAAGCAAAGGGAAATAAACACAACAAAATATATTCACCCTTCGTAGACCTAAGTGCATAAGAAAAATTTTCATAGACAGTCAGTTGGGGAGATACTAGTTGAGTTGAATATTTTGAATCTTAATATAGTGGATAAAATGTGTTATCTACAATAAAATATAGGAACATAGGTAGACGTAACATAGACCTGGATCTACACACATAGTCAAGGCTTAGTTACCCACCACACAATCTTCAATAAGTATATATGCCTAATTAAAGAAATTAAGGTGATGGAATGTGATTATAAAGTGATGATATATTTACATAAACCTCAATTAACTCAATAAATTGAGGTCAAAGAGACCTAATCCTAATTATAGAAGAGTGAATCATCAAAACTCTACTTACTCATTCTATTAGCAACTTATAGGTTTGCTTTTTCAGTAGGGGATTTCATTGGTTTGAAAGAGGTTTAAGAGAATATAGAGGGATATAAGGGGATAAAAGTGAGTTTTTGAAATGGTTTAATAATAGTGACATTATCCAATAAAATTTTTGGACTTAAGTAAAGTCAAATATTATGTAGTTAGGCCCTGTTTCAACCCTGCATAATCTTAAAGTCACATTTACAATCCTATATGGATAGACCTTGAGGAGATTAAAATTAGATTTAATTTTAATACTTTGAGACCATGGTAAGATGATAAATGTCCTAAAAAAACCTTTCATAATATTCTAGGCCCCTATCAGTGGAGAAACAAATGTATAAAGACAACTAGGGTATGGTTGGCAAACTAGTACAAAAACCCTGAGCCTAAGTTAGTGACATGGTTGATAATATTGATGAAGGAATATGGTTTCAATAATATTTGAATATGTCAATGGGGATGTCATAGACCTCATTTAGGTTATTATATCCCAAAAAAAACTTAGGAACACCACCTACAAACCTAAAACTTGCTCAAACCTCATAAAATGTTTTTTTCCAATCGAGAGCCTGTCTTGATTTGCTTGGTATGGTTAGGAGGATTTTAATGGGACCTTATGATCATATGGAAAGTTTAATACCTAATTAACTTCAATTTTTTTTAATTTTTATGAGGTTTCATGACCTAAGGTTTATGAACTATTGTTAAGAGTTTAAACGACTTTTAGGCTACCAAGGAGAGCCATAAAGACCCAATGATAGAGAAATGAATATTTATGACTCTAGATGGATTATAAAAGATTTAAAACCACATATAACATGCTCAATACTCTGATGATAATCATCCCATGTAATGTTTTTGTACATAACTATATAAAATAGGGCTAACAAGATTGATTTTTTCTATTTTATAGGTCCATACACTGAATTAGAACTTCAAATTTGACATGGAGATCAAGGAGGTTTTTCTCTAATTGAATCAAACTTTTTGGGGGTTTATTATGTGTGGGGATAATATATATTAGTTTTGACTCTCTTGGTAGGGAGGCCTGATTAGCAAAAGAGATAGGCAGAAGAAGTAGACTTACACTTGACTTTAGCTCATGAAATTGAACCTAGAGTTTTAAGAGGATAAAGTGTACTAGAATATGACCATATATTCTTAGGATCATATGTAATTTCTTTCAGACAAGGATATTTTCACTAAATAAAACTACAATGAATGAGGCATATTTGATGCTTTTGGTAGAGAGTGACCTATTGGGGCTAGTTTGAGGCCTCAAAATGGATTGTTTCAAGTCTAATATGGTATGAATAGGTAACCCATGAAGTTTTTATGAGCTAAGGTAATTTAAACCAAGTTTTGACACTTGTGTGCAAAATAAGCCAAAGTAGATGAAGATATTTCTAAACACCTTGCAAGAGAAAGAGTTGATGTGTCAAAGAGAACCTATTAGGGTCAACTAGGGGGTGTCAAGAGTAGTGAAAACATGTAGGAAAAAATGATAAAACCACCAATAAGGAAAATTATCCTTCAACATGGCAAGAAGGGAGGTTTTAAGAGCTATTCAAGGTGTTAAATAATCTTTTCAACTCCCATACCACTTAGAGAGATAGAGTATCTGAAGAGGAAAAACACATGGCATCCTAAACTTATTTAAGTTATTCCTTAACTCTTCTTTTTGTTGTAAATTAAATGAAACTTGTATACCTTATCTCTCTTACACACTTCTCTTCACTCAAACTTGTGTTATATATTGAGCCATTTTGGTTTTGAAATGTATCCTTCACCCAGGTAAGGTGAAGCCCTCCTTATTATTTCTACCTTTGATCAACAAAAAAAACTAATGTTTTACCTCATTATATGAATACTTGTAGTGATAAATATCTAAATGATTGATCTTACCAAGTGTAGATGTACATCACCTTGTTTGTGTCCTATTTATCTTTCCTCATGTGGTTATTTTTCTATTTCACATTATATTTGGTGTCATCAGGGGTCTCTTGTGGGTTTTGAAGTGGAATTATTCTTCCCTCTTAGCCTTATAATTTTTTACTCTTATGTAAAACATTGATGTAATAGGTTCATTCTAGGATGTGTGTATGTTTATCTTGTCTTGTAGGTCTTAGTATATTGTGCAATGTGTGGTAGTGGTCAACAAATTTTGGTGCATCACCACTGTAGTTAGGTTTATTTTAGTTATTTCTTTTTTTCTAAGTGAGAAAGTAGCATGTAGGCCTAAGTGATTCATCAAGGGGAGTTATCCCTTCAATCTAGAGGTTTACCCCTATTATAGACAACCTACAAGTCTAAGGGTAATCTCATGTTTAACCAAATTTGGAGAGATTTGAACAACCTTATCCTAAGGTAAAAAATTTGGTTATAACAATTTTAACACACCCAATGAGACTTAAGGTCCAAAAGAGCAGAAAAAATTTTGGTGTGTTTTTTCTCCTATCAGCCTTTCAAGGCACTCATCAAACACTAATAGTGACTCTGAATGTAATCAACTGATTATAAGTAGCCCAAGTACTTATTGTGAAAATATTTTTATCATATCTTATGTTTCATTTGAATAATGAAGTTGGAAAGGTTGGATATGATGAGAGTTCCTACTATAAACCTCCATATTAACCTTATCGTGACCCATACTATGTTCCTTAATAGTTGTATCATGATTGGTTTTTTTAGTATTTTTTTTCCACTTTTTCAATGTGGAATAATTAGCTACTAAAAACAAAGTAAAAGTAAGGTTTTGAAGATTACCTAGAGATGAAGGTTGGTTATACACCATTGATCAAGCTTTGTGGGAACTCCTCTTTGGCTGGGGAAGAATGACCTATAAATCACAAGTAAACACTTAGACAAAAATGGATCGGTAGGAAGATGAGTGGGCTACCTGACTACAAACTAGTCTTGAGAAGCACAATGGTTGCTCAAATGGATGTCAATCCACTATTTTCAATTAAGAAAGATAATAAATATTAAA
Organism: Torreya grandis; assembly: GCA_037957365.1. Taxonomy (NCBI): domain Eukaryota; kingdom Viridiplantae; phylum Streptophyta; class Pinopsida; order Cupressales; family Taxaceae; genus Torreya; species Torreya grandis. The sequence goes on from JARHVA010001572.1 coordinate 54,484, forward strand.
AAATATAAGTGATGTAAAAGATAATTTGAAAAAGATTAGATTAATCATTATAGATTATTCAAGATAATAGATAAAATATATAAGATAATAGATGTAGGTATAAATAATACAAAATAAAATTTAATAAAGATTAGATAAATGCAGATTATCTATGATTGAAAGATAAGATAAATGGATTATTCAAGGACAAGATGGGTAAATGATTTAGTAATTTTTAGTAATGGATATCAATATATTAAGAGAGAAATTTAGAAAATAAAATGAAGATTATGTAGGCTTTATGAATTGTGAATTTTGCCAAAAATATAATTCTAGTCTATTTTTATGTTTTAGCAAGGATCGATGTCGATCCTACATCAATCCTATAGGATCAAAACTGATTCAAGTGAATCATCACCAATTCTATGTCAACTACTAATACTTAAAAGTTAAGGATGGAAAAGCTTTGAAAGGTTGATAAAATAATGAAAATACATAATAGATGATAAAATAGAGATGCTAAAGGACTAATAAAGTACAATTTAAGCCAAAACTAAGCAATACAAAATGTAAAATTGACCTTTAATGTGTTAGGTGAATGTAGATAATATGTGCTACAAACATGGGCTTTCAACCTCCAAAATGGATTTTTATCATATGGAAAGGGGTCTAGTAGGGTATGTATGTAGTCCTAAAAATAATTCAACAACATTTCAGAGTCTCAAATTGCCATCCTGAACCATGGAGGCACACTTTGTATATATGGATTGACATTGATCCAAGAGAATCAATGTCAATTGGCCCAATTTACTCAAAATTTAGCTTGGGTTATTTCAAACTATGTGTTAAAGTAAGTGAATGTAACACTAAGTTGTTTTCATGGGTTTTTGATGAGGGTAAGTTGTTGGAAGGTTTGTTGGGATATTAAATAGGTTTTGTTTTTTGTTTTTTTATGAATTTTTGGTTGATTAAAATATTTTGGGTGGTTAGGGATGGTAAATAGTAATTAATAAGATTAATTATCATGGGTAAATAGGGGATATATATTTAAAATAAACATTTAAGTTAAATTTACATAATTAAATGTCAAATTATACTTTAAGTTATATTTTATGTATATATTTTTAGGTTGTTTGAGAGTGGTTTTAGACCTCTAGGAGTTAAGATGTAAAATATATATTTTTGGAGGTTTCCACCACATTTCAGACTTAGCCTATTTTAGGACTTTAGGATTTTAGACTCAACCTATTTCAAGGTTTTAGGCTATGGTGCAAATTTATAGCATATACATTTTCCCCTTTTTGTTGAGTGGTTTGTAGAGACTATCCATGAGATAAAAAACTAAGATGGGTCCAATGCCCCAGGTGTATGTGAGAGGTGTTCCCCCTCAAACTGAGTGTTGGTGTGGGATGATGACATGGTGATAGGGTTGAAAAATATAATGGATGGATGGATAGGATTAGGATTTGAAGGATAAAAACAAATTCAAATGATGTGGATATTTGAGTGAGCAACTTAATTACACTTACAAGGAGAGGGTAATTACACACAGTAATGCCCTAATGCTAAAACAAATTACAACCAATATGAAAAAAGTGGGTTTAAACAAAGGATACCAAGGAGAAAAGATAGGAAGGTCTAACTAAATCATCCACTATCATAATATTTAGGGAACCACCTATAGATGTATTATCTCAAGGTGAAATACTCTCTTTGGGATCAATAAAGGCAAGATGTGTCCAATAGAGGGTGAGCCAAGATAGGTTGATGGACTAACAAGGGTCATCTTCCACTAACCTAGGATGTTAGGTGTAAAGTATCATAATTTTAATGGGTGTAATTTGCTTGGATTTAGGTACAAGGCTATATGCATGTGAAATATTGAAAGTAAATGTAAGATAATATATCAAGGTCAATCAAAAAGGACCAATGTAAATTGTTGTGATGGCTATAAATAAAAAGGTCCAAACATCATTTGATTATTGGCTAAATGTCAATTAGAACCTCCAAATGTGAATTTGGATGGTTTGTGATGGATGGATGGATGGGGATGTAATCAATAAAAAAAGAGCACCAATTCTGTAGGCTTAGAAATGAAGTATAATATTACACTAATGAGGGTTTAGGATATTAAAAGCATAAATTACCCAAGATAAACAAGTAATAAATTTCCACAACTATGAGTAGGTGGGATTAAATAAAGGAAATCAAGATAACAAATGATAGGGTTGGCTGACTAAAGCATCTAGTGTGCTTGCAGTGTCTATGCTACCTATAGATGAATGTTCTCAAGTTAAGGTATACTCTCAGGATCCACAAAGGTGAGATGCCAAAAAAAAGTGCATGCCATATGAAGGTTGTGGGATAAATAGGGGTCAATGTCCACTAGCCTAAAAATGTAATAGGAAAAATAATGGGATAGATGTGGCAAGGTAACAAGATTGGGCTTAGGGGAAGGACTAGATGTATGAAAATTTTCAAGTAGTGAAAAAAAGGCTAGTCGATGTCGATTAACAAGGATGGTCATCAACTTAAAGGATCAACATGGATTATAATGGCCTGCCATGAATAATATGGCCTAAATGTCATTATCATATGTGTTTTTGATCAATCAAAGATTTTTTAGCAAAAATTGGACATTTATTTGAATGCTTATAGTGGGGGACTTAGTGGATTCATATGTGGATTCCTAGTTTTGATAGTGATGTAGCTATGGGCCATAACCTTTTATGAATTTTAATAGGCTTTGGGATTATTTATGGAAAGTTAAATTAGGTTAGATGATGGTATATATTTTGATTTTCATGTCAATTTGATGTATGAGAAAAGAGTAACTGAGGTTAACACGAATCCTTAGTTGCTTGGATCATGGTGAGGCATGAACTCCTTTGTGATATATGTATTCTATAAACCTTGTCTAATGCTAATAAACACCTTGGTGATCATCAAAAAACCAATCTTAGGATTTCTTAATATAGGAAATTATATGGGATGATGCTAATATGAGTATATATGGATATGAAATTAGGACCATGATATCTCCCTAGGTCAGAGTCTAAGTCTTTGTGTACTATTGATGATAAGACCAAATTGGATCCACCCATGTTTAATTTTGTGTAGACTAATCAATGTAATAATTTTATAGATTTTAGAAAGCTGATTGATGTGGGAAGCTTCTTGGGATATTATTTAAATTTTGATTCTAAAGTTTTATAGGCATGTTTGATAACTTTTATCTAAGATAGAAAAGCTAATCAATGCAGGAAGATTTTTTGATTTATAACTTTGAACATCCATCCTTCAAGGGAATGGCCTATGCTTTTAAGATATATCTTTGTGTTTTATGAACATCTATCCTTCAAGGGAGAATTCTATGTTTTTGAATTTTAGATAGCCATCCTTCAAGGGAGTGGTCTATGTTTTGTGCCCTTTTGATTCAATTTTATCCCAGATTAAATTTTTAGTCATGGGTTGATTTGAATTGGCCTAGGTCACATAATTAAAGACAAAACTTTGACACAAGGTGATAATGTGATGCTAAATGGTGTGGTGATATAAATAATAATGATTTGGGGATTCTTCTTATATATAGGCAGAGCATGTCCAGTATAAAAATTCTATGAGCAAAGTCGATGTGCCCATATTTAAGATCATGAAGACATTTCTATTAGATGACCACATGATTCTATATCATTATAGGGTATATGTGGGGATTATAATAGATATAAGAAATGGGAAGGGATAAGTTGATTTATGGATCACCAAAGATATTAACAATGACAAGGTTGCAGATGCAAAGTGCTAAGAGAATCATGATTTTGACTTACCTTCTAACAAACTCAAGTAATATGCCCCAGATCCATGATATATGGGCTAAGCCAATTAAGAGAAAATTTTCCTTGACTAATATTTTTCATAATAGTGGCATGTTAGTTTTATTGATTAGGAGAGATGGGAATGATGTCATTATTTTTATAAGGGGTGATAGATGGTGGTGATGGGATATTTTATTTAGGATATGCATGGTGTTGATTGGGATATTCATACATAAGGGTGTCAATAAAGGTGTTGAGTGCTAATAAATGATATTCCCCTGGTGTGAGTTGTTGAAATAGGGAACTGAACGATTCATTATCATGTATATGAGGTAAAGGGATTGTTAGACTAAAAGAGGTTTCTCCTATCCTTGGGAAGATAACAGTATTGGGATAATAAATAGGTTTGTAAATTTTAGATGGAGGTGGGTCTGGTGGGATAGTTTGGATTTTATTTTCTTGGTTAAGGATGGGATCAAGATCAAATTCCTCATTTACGAGGTCAGCATCCCATAAAATATTATAGACTATGGATTTAAATGCTTTAAAATTTTCAATATCATGTTTATGAGTCTTATGATAAATACACATCTTATCTTTCCTATACCAAGAAGGTATTTGAGTGTGTGGGTTAAATGGTCTGATAGGTGGTAATGAAATGAGGGATGTTTATAAAATTTTGGCAAGAATGGTGGCATATGATCCTCTCAATGAGTCTTATTGTAGTTTCTCAACCTTTTGTGATATAAACTTTTGATCTAATTTAGTTTTGGCATTTGTTATATGTATAGGATTAGTATGATGCATTTTTGTTTTGATAGTTGTGTGTTTAGTTAGAGTTTTTAAGTTCTTAGAGGTGGAAGTTTTGGTTGATGGTTTTGGTTTTGAAGGGAGAGGAAGATATTTTTGGGTGGATCATTTAGAAGATGATTCAATGATGGTGATAGGTAGTGTAGATGAAGGATAAGGTCCTAAGATGGGTGGCCTATTTTGGATTAGGGGTGATATTGATTTTCCCTTTTTAGTGCTAATAGATGTGATATGGATATTATTATAACTTGGTTTAATGCTTTTGCCTTTAGATAGTGAAGTAAGCTCTAATATTATTAGTGGATGTTGGAGGGATTTTACTTTTTAAAACATTTAGGCAGTTATTTGGATTTATTAGATTTGTCATTTTATCTTCATTCTTTGGAGTAGGGTTATAAATATTTTTAGGAGATTCTTCCTTTAGAATATCTCATGTAATGAGATCAAGGAGGTTGGAATAAATTATAGGGGTGATTTGGATTGGCTAATGTTGTTGTGTTTCTAGAATATCTCCTATAGGGAGGTTTGGTATTTTAGAGGATGAGTTGGGAGATGTATTAACTTCTTATGGTAGAAGTTGGTCATAAATATTACTAATCACATGACCACCTTGGTTTTGGGATTCTTTAATGTGTGTATGTAAGGAGTCTGATGTGGATGGGTAATTAGAAGATGGTTATTGGATAGTATCAAGGGATTAATTATGGGAAGCATTTGGATTGTCCAAATGAAATCCCCCCTTATCAATGACATTTTATACCAATCATTCAAAGGATTGGAATCATTATATATCATGTTATATTACCCTGTGATAAGCAAAAAACTCATCCTCTTTATACAATGTGGGTTTAGGATACATATCATCGATTGATTTAATTAGAGGGAGCACAAAAATGGTTAATTGTAGGTTTTATCCAATACAAAAGTATAAGGCTCTGCTAAAGGGGTATATTTTCTAGGGAGAAATGAGTAAGGCCCCTAGGTGGATTTGTTTGAGAAGTGGATTGTCCTAATTGATTGGGTGTTGGAGGGGGAGAAGGTTTTATAATAATAGCATTTACTACCCCTTTTGGTTTAGGATTATTATTATTGCTTTTTGATGGGTTAGGTTTGAAGTTTTTATTATGTAACTTAACTTCTCCCTCTTTAATGCCACGAATTTTGAGTTTACATGCCATGATAAAGGCTTCATCAAAAGTCTTAAATGTTTGAACTTGTAACATGGATGAGATATTTTTTCCACAAGAGTGTGAAAATAATTCAATTAATTTAGGTTGTGGCAAGGAAAAGGTTAATTGGTTGATTAGGCTATACCAATGAGCTATGAAGTTGGTAATGGATTCATCTTCAAATTATCCTACACCATACAAGTCAGTGAGGATGATTTTCCTAGAAATGTTTATAGAGAAGTTTTCTAGGAAGTCTTGAGCTAATTATTCAAAGGAAAATAATGAGCGTTGATGGATGGAGCTATACAAATCCAAAGCTAGTCCAGCTAATGATATGGGAAAAGTCCTAAGTAAGAGAGCATCATCATGGGATATAAGGTAAAAAACATGCCTAAATTCCCTAAGTTTTTTTTGGTCCTCTTTACTTAGGAATTTAATAAATTTAGGTAATTACCATTGTGAAGGGTAAGGTCTGATGGCTACAGATGGATTAATGAGCTCATTACAAATTTACTCATAGGAGAGCAAATTCTTAGGCCCTAAGGTTGAGGCTTCTAGATGGGAAATCTTATTCATAAGGATGTTTATGAGGTCTGATTGGGTGGTATACTAAGGTACACCCCCTAGGTATTATTATTGAAGGGGTAGTGACATGGTGAATGGTTGCGACTATGGATAACCACTGGTTATAGTGTTAATCGATGGGGTTGAAGTAACATGTGGAGGATATGTTAAGGGTATGTATTATTGATAGGATGGGTTGGAAGATGATATGTATTGATATTGGGGAGGTATTTGAGAGGATTGTGATAGAGGTGTTAAATATTGGCATGATAAAAGAACATCTAAAGTTAGTTTTAATGAGACATTCTATTGAGGAGGTGGTAGGAATTGTGGTTGTGAAGTCATGGTGGGTTGAGGTAGGATATTTTGTTGAGATGGTTGGAATAATGGTGGTGGATTATTACCACCATGTGTTTGTATAGGCAAGAGGGATGTTGGGATAAAAACCAAGCTTTGGGGGATGTAAGGGTAAGTACAGGTTGGGTTATCATATTACTGAGGACTATAGGAGTAGTAGTGGATGTGTTCAAGGGTGTTTTTTGGGATGGGTCTGGCCCTAATAGTGATGTATCCATATTAGTGGATTAAAGAGGGTATAATACATGGGGTGGTGATGATGGTATTATAACTACATTCATCAAGTGTGAATCCCCATTTGTTCTACCTTGTGGCATACCAAAAATATGGGGGGCTTCAGGAAGGGAAATGGGTGTGTTCTATAAGGTGAGATAATAGTTAAGGTCAAATGGGTTATTATCCAAAACGGAAATAAACTTTAGATTCCCTTGAGTATAATATAATAGAAGATGAAGTGATCTGAAGGATTTAGGGGAAGTGGATGGACTTGGAGTAGTCTCCATGGATGAGGACACAGATGGAGGTTGATTTATTTTTCATGACTATTTTCATGTTTCAACCATGAGATGGAAAAAAGAGCAAAAAGAAAACATTTTGTTTTATTTTCTTTTTTTAATTAACTCGCTTTAAGGTTTGAATGAAAGATGCACAAACTAAAATCATTCCAAAAACTTTTTTTTAATCTTTTTTAACTTTAATATGTGAGAAGAAATAAGAAAAAGGATAATGAAGGTCCTAAAAAATGGTAATATAATGATATTTTTAGGTATTTCATTTTAACACGAAAAATAAATTGTATTGGTATTTGTATATGGCTTGGTACTTGGGTCTATCTCCCCTCACGTCATAATCCCATAGTTGGTGTGGGTGCTTAGCCAATATATACTGATAATTCAAAGATTATACTCAGCTAGAGAACTAAGTTGGTCCTCCCTTTGGTGGTGAAATCCAAGCAAGATCGTAGGGAAGAAGGTTTCCATGAGGTGATTAAATCCCCATTGATTTCCTTATGTCAAGTTTTTATATGTGTTAATTTATCTTATGATTTGGTTTGTGTGTGGATAAAGTGATGACTATGATAGATTATTGCCTATATTATTCTATGTGAAATAACCTAAGTAAGAAATATAGATGAAATGTATTTTAATCCCAAAAAGAAAAAAAAATGCAAATTTTATATTTTCTTTGTATGAATGCATCAAACAAACAAAGGGAAAGAGACTAAAATTCAAAATTTGAATTTTTAAAAAGAAAAATGAGACCTTAAAGGCCCCACTGGGCATGCTATAATGCTTTATTATTTTTTTTACTTTTTCAATGTGGATTAAGTATCTACTAAAAAAAAAGTAAAAGCATGGTTTTGAAGATTACCTAGAGATGAAGGTTGGTTGTGTACCATTGATCAAGCTTTGTGGGAACTCCTCTTTGGCTAGGGAGGATTGACCTATAAATCACAAGTAAACACTTAGATAAAAATGGATTAGTAGGAAGATGAGTGGGTTGTTTGATTTCAAACTAGTCTCGAGAAGCACAATGCTTGCTCAAATGGATGTTAGCCCACTATTTTCAATTAAGAAGGATAATAAAGATAAAAAGATAAAGATTACAAGATATAAATGATGTAAAAGATAATTTGACAAAGATTAGATAAATTATTATGGATTATTAAAGATAATAAATAAAATATACAAGATAATAGATGCATTTATAAATAATACAAAATACAATTTTATAAAGATTAGATAAATGTAGATTATCTATGATTGAAAGATACAATAAACAGATTATTCAAGGACAAGATGGATAAATGCTTTACTAATTTTTAGTAATGGATATCAACAGAATAGGATAGAAATTTAGAAAATAAAATGTAGATTATGTAGTCTTTAGGGACTATAAATTTTACCAAAAATAGAATTCAGGTCTATTTTTGTGTTTTAGTAGAGATCAATGTCGATCTTGTAGGATCGACATCGATTCAAGTGAATTTTCATTGATTCTATGTCAAATTCTAATACTCAAAAATAAAGGATGGAGAAGGTTTGAAATGTTGATAAAATAATTAAAATAGATGATAGATGATAAAATAGAGATGCTAAAGGACTAATAAACTATAATGTAAGCCAAAACTAAGCAATACAAAACATAAAACTAACTTTTAATGTGTAAGGTGAATGTAGACAATGTGTGATGCAAACATGGGATTTCACCCTCCAAAATGGCTTGTTATCATATAGGCAGGGGTCTAATAGGGTACGTATGTAATCTCATAAATATTTAAATAGCATTTTGGTGTCTAAAATTGTCATCCTGAGCCATGGAGGCTCATTTTGTATATATGGATCGACATCGATATAAGAGAATCAATATTGATCATGAAGGATCAATGTCGATTATGGAGAATCAACATCAATTATCCCAATTTAGTCAAAAGTTTTCTTGGGTTTTTTTAACCATGTGCCAAATTAAGTGAATGTAACACTAATTTGTTAGAAGGGTTGTTAGGATATTAAATAGGTTTTGTTTTTTTGTTTTTTGTAATGAATTTTGGTTGTTTAAAAGATTTTGGGTGGTTAGGGATGGTAAATAGTAATTAATAAGATTAATTACCATGGGTAAATAGGGGATATATACATAAAATAAACATTTAAGTATAAGAATCAAAATATTTATAATTATAAGTTGACATTTAATTATAGACATTTAGCTTCTTATACTTTAAGTTATATTTTATGTATATACTTTCAAGTTGTTTGAGAGTGGTTTTGGACCTCTACGAGTTAATATGAAAAATATATATTTTTGGAGGTTTCTACCACATTTCAGAATTAGCCAATTTTAGGACTTTAGGATTTCAAACTTAGCCTATTTCAAGGTTTTAGGCTATGGTGCAGATTTCTAGCATCTACATTGTTATAAACCCTATGAAACATGACATCCCTATAGTAATCCTATTCCTTCTCCATATAATCATGATGTTGTTGAGTAGCCTAATGAATAAGCCTATAAAAATTGCTATCATGAATAAGAAGATGTCATTAAGACTCATGAACAAGAGATTTTAGGTCTCAAAAAGATCATATAATTGCATCAAGGGAGACCTTTCCAAAGCTCCTATCAACACAATCAGTCTTATTCAAAATATAAAGGCAATAGACCACCCTTTCAAATTCATATTCAAGGTCAATGACAACTAATTCAACCAAAATCATATAATGGTTATAATCCCAATGCTCCTTCCACCTAAAAAGCATTAGTGCGTACTAGATTCAAAATTTGAACTTGGAACCAAGTAATGAATTATTGGGGAAATCAAGTGGGAGAAATCAAAGATCAAGAAATTGATGTCAATGAATAAAATCTTGTGTTTACTCTATCCCCATTCCCCCTTCCTTAAGAACCTCAAGTTTTTCCATCTTAGAGGTCTATCCAAGAACATTTTCAATGTAAAAAATAGGCCTTAGTTGAAAAGCTAGAAGATAAATTTGTAGCTACTGATAATGAACTTCAAGAAGACTATGAGAAGGACAAGGTGGTTGCTAAAAAGAATGGAACACTTATAGAAAATTTGAATCTCCTCTCTCTCCAAGAATTATTTGAAGGGTATCCCATTTCCAAGACCTTAAATTTCAAGAATCTTCCCTCCATCCCCATGCCCATTCATGAGCCATCTACCACACCTTATACTCCCTCTCCAACCTATGAACTTATTCACCACCCTCTCTCCTCATCTATTCTTGAATGAGAACCCATATTATGGGAGACAAGCAAAGAAGATCAAACTAAAATTGTAGTTTATCAATAAGATGACTTAAGTGTCTATGATGAAGAGTTCATTATATGGAATCCCCTTGGTGAATCCAAAAATGAAACCACCTTATCGTATGAAAGAAAACATGATCAATATCAAGTTGTAGCTGTTAACAAAAAGCTTCATCAAGATTTGAGAGAGGAAGTGCTTAATAAGGACATCACATCAGCTAAGCTGGTTTATATTCATGAGAATGATCAAGAGGTTAAATCTAAAAATTCAATAAAAGACAAATTTTATGCTACTTCCATGAAATAATATGACTTATGGTATATATTCAATGAGGTATGTGGTAAATTTGAGGCTCTTAAAAATATTATACTTTCTATTGATCAAGTTGAAGACTTTCTTGAATATGCATTACCTCTTGAAGTACAACATAATAGCTTCCAAAGTTCTAAGCTTGTTTAAGTGTTATCCAACCTTGAAGTTGTAAACTCTTCAAGTGAACAAGTTAAAGTTGATCAAGTACACAATGAGAAAGAAGATGAGTTTGAATAAGTTATTATTATTTGAGAGAAAGAAGACAAAGGTGATTGGTAATAACATGTTGAGCTTCTTCAAGAGTTTTAATTCATTTGAAAGGATCAAAGTCATGTGCATAAGAAGATTAAAAAATATGTTTTCATTGAAGACAATGATTAATATGGGGATGAGTATGCAAAGATCTTTGAAGAGCTTAGTGATCTTGCAGTTGCTACTATTGTTGCATTTGAGATCATGCCAAAAAGAGTGGCAAGAATGAATGAGTTGAGAACATAAAAACAAAAGCTCAAAAGGAAAATTGCTTCATGAAATATTTCATATCATGTAAAAAAGGATGGTGCAAGTTTCCCATTTGATCTAGAAGGAGATTTTTTTTTTAGGTTAGTTTGTATATTGTCTAGTTTGCTTTAGTTCTTATTATGTTCCCTAAGTGCTTGTTAGCACATTTGTGTGTCTTCATTTTGTGTGTTGTTAAGGTAATAAATTTGTCTTGTTTTTCAAGTTTTGAGTTTTGATCTTTTTGTCTTAGAGTGAAATTAACCCCATATCCTAATGAAAGGACAAGGCTACTAGTTTAGTTAGCATAACAGGCATGCTACCCCTCTGAGTCACCAATTTATTATCTAATTTTGATCCCCTAGGTCAAAATTGAACCCCTAAGGTCAATTTATTTTAAGATAGGGTGATTTAGGAGGTCCTAGTTGAGTCCAAAATACATTATTAGCATTTATTAAAATAAATTTGAAAATATTAAGGTAATTTTATTTTATATGTTTTGGTCTACTTGAGTCTCCTAAGTCTAAAAGAGTCAAAATGGGTCATTTTTTATGCCTTTAAAAATATTTAAAAAGTCAAATTAGGTCAATAGGGGTCTTAAAATATGTCATGGTAAGGACCAAAGAGTTTTAAGTCATAAAAAGTCAATTATGATCAAGAAAAATTAGCTTTAGGAGGTTCTCAAGAAAATACAATGTGGGAAGAGAGAGAATATGTAGATAAATAAATTTTTCAGCATGATAAAGTGTTTTAAATTTCACCACATTGATTATATAGTAGTTATAATGTCATATGAAGTCAAAAACATCATATCTCTCTTATTGACTCCTTCACAACTCACATACGTAAAACTGGTTTGAATGGTACAACTAAGAGAGAGAAGGTGGGAGCCTAAAAATTTGGGCACTAATTTTAGTATTTTTCAAATTCAAACTTTATTCATTGGTTCTTATATTAATATTCTTATCTTTATGAATAATCTCTAAGAAGTTAGGGGTCTAAAATTAGCTAGTCAACCATGATAGGGGTCTTTCTTAAGCTTTCGAAAAAAAATGGTGGAATATTTTATAAAGGAGAAAGTTTTTATGGGTCTTTAAAAATCCTATAAAGTTCCTTAAATTTTATTTCAAGCTTTCCATGAAGGTGAAATTCACAATCAAGGTCACTTTTCATTCTCTTATTGAGACTATTTTCTATGTGTTTGCATAAGTAGGGTGTTTTGAGTGTTTGAACATATCTTTATAAGGATATTGAGGCTATGTTTTTAATTTTATAATTTTTTTACAATGTTTTTAATGATATTTAATCCATAATATTCATATTTTCCCATTTTCAAGATCTAACATGTAATTTATAGTCTCCATCAGATATAGGCCTGTAGGTCTACAACTCAAGAAAATCTAATGTTTTCAATGCCTCATGAATGGTGTCTAGGAAAGGAAACACTGTGAAAATTTAAATATGAGTTCATGGCTCAATTGAAGGTATTAAAGTGTCTTGAATCCAAATGGTGACTGAGCTAACAAACTAGTAACCTAAGGAGAACCTATAGGATGTTGTGTGTGAAGGTAGTGAAAATACTAAAGTTTGAAAAGACCCTGAGTAGTCTATGAAGTTAGTAATCAAGTGAAAATATTGTACATTAGTTATACCATTAACAATACATCATGGTATATTTGGTGAAGGGCTTAGTCAAGACCATACAAAACTCAACATTTTAAAACAACACCTACAACCAGCATTAAAAGATAGTTTAACAGTGATGTTGGTAAGGTTTGGAGCCTTCAAGACACTTATAAGGTTTCAAGGAAATAAAAAAATTAGGACTAATATATGGATAATATTTAAGGATTTGTTTGAAGATCTAGGAATCAAATACATAGTTAATTGTCTAAATGGCTACCTACAACAAACTAAGAGGACTATCTTGGATGATAATGTAGATGAGAACAAAGAGGTTATAGAGATTTGAATAAGTATACTCAGATATATCAATGAAATTCAATAATTTTATGGGGTTAAATATTACAAACAAGACTCTTAAAACACCAAAATATGTAGACCATCTCAAATAAGCACACACATGAAGTCATAGACTTGTAGGTCTATTTGGAGATTTGAAGACTTAGAAAAAAGAAACTATGGTTTATATGTCTTTAAGGTTTTAAAGGATTTTAAAATTATAAAATCATAAATTTAAAAAGTATTCTCATATCATTGAAATCAAAGTAAGTTCTAAAATAGGTTCATAAGCTAGTCTCAACCTAATCTAAAACACAATCTTGATCACCTTTAAATTTTATGTTTCCTTAGAAAGAATATAGAGGTATATGGAAACATGAGAAAGGATTTGAAACATATGAAAAGGAGTCTCTTGATGATGGAAATAGTTTATCACATCCTTAGACTTAAGCAAAGGGAAACAAACATAAAAAACTGTATTCACCCATGCAGACCTAAGTGCATGAGCAAAACTTTCATAGATAGTTAGTTGGGGAGATACAAGTTGAGTTAAATATTTATAATATTAATAAAATGGTTAAAATGTGTGATATACAAGAAAATAAAGGAACAAAAGTATACCAAACATAGGCCTAGAGCTCCACACATAATTAAGGACTAATTACCCACCACATAGTATTCAAGAAGTATATATGCCTAATCAGAGAAAGTAAGGTGATGCAATGTGATTTGAAAGTGATTATATAGTTCCATAAACCTCAAGGAAATTATTAAATTGAGTTAAAATATACCTAAGCCTAAGTATAGAATAGAAAACCATCAAAACTCTACTTACTCAGCCCAATAGTAACCTACAAGTTTGCTTTCTCAATATGGTCTTTGCATGGTTTGAAATAGGTTCAAGAGACTCCAGAGGGATATAAGGGGATCATGGTGAGTGTTTAAAATTGTTTAATAATGCTGAAATTATCCAATCATATTCTTGAACTTAATAAAAGTCAAATATCGTGTAGTTAGACCATATTTCAACCTTGCACAGTCCTAAAGTCACATATACAATCCTATATGGATAGACTGAAGAGATGCCAAATAGATTGAAGTTGAAGACTTTAAGACCATGGAAATATGATAAATGGAATAAAAAAAATTTAATAAGATTATATTCCCATGTCAATAGATAAAAAAATGGATATAGGCAGCTAGGGTATGGTTGGCAAACTAGTACAAGAACCCTAAGCTTGAGATAGTGGCATGGTTGGGAAGTTTGATGAAGTAAGATGGTTGGAGTAATATTTTAATGGTGATGTCAAAAAACCCATTTAGGTCATTAGATCTCAAAAAAAAAACTCAAAAACACCACCTATAGACCTAAAACTTACTTAAACCTCATAGATCACTTATTTTCAATCGAGAGGCTATCTTGCTTTGTTTTGTATAGTCAAGAGAATTTACATGGGACCTTGTGCTCCTAGGGTAAGTTTATTACCTAATGTACTTAAAATTTTTAGAATTGGTAGTAGGTTTATGAACTATTGTTAATATTTAAAAACAATTTTAGGCTACCAAGGAGAGCCATAAAGACCTAATGAGAGAGAAATAAATATTTATGCTTCAATATAGATCAGACAAGATTCTAAACCACCTAGAACATTTTAAATACTCCCATGATCATCCTCCCATGCAATTTTTTTGTACATAACTATATAAAATTATATAGAATAGGGATAGAAAGGCTATTTTTTTATATTTTACAAGTTCATACAATGATTTAAAAATTCAAATTTGACATGGAGATCAAGTAGGATGTTCTATAACTGAATCACACACTTATTTTGAGTTTAGCATGTGTGGGGAGACTATAGATGTATTTTTCACTCTCTTGGTAGGGAGGCTTAATTGGTAGAAGAGATAGGTAAAAAAAAGTAGAATTCTACTTGAATTCAGCTCATGAAATTAAATTTGGAGATGAAAGAGGATAGAGGGTAATATAATATGCCATTATATTCTTAGGATTCTCTATAATTTCTTCCAAACAAGGACATTTTTCATAAAAAAAGGCTATAAAGAAGGAGGCATGTTTGAGGCTTTTGGTAGAGGGAGACATATTGGGGATAGTTTTAGTCCTGAAATATATTATTTAAAATCCAATATGGTATGAATAGATCACCCATGAAGTTTTGATGAGGTGAGGTAACTAAAACCAAGTTTTGACACTCGTGTGCAAAATAGGCCTAAGGAGATAAAGAGCCTCCGAGACAACTTAAAGAGAAAGAAGTGATGTGTCTAAGAGAACCTATTGGGATTATCTAAGAAGTGTTAAGAGTAGACAAAACATGTAGGAAAAACTGATCTGACCACCAAGAATTTCAATTTTCCTTCAACATGTTAAGAAGAAAGGAGGTTTTCAAGAGCTAGTCAAGGTGTCAAACAACCTTTCCAATTCCCATACCACTTAGAGAGATGGATCATATGAAGAGGAAAAACACATGGCATCCAAAACCTATTGAATTTTTTACCTAACTCATCTTATTGTTGTAACTTAAATGAAACTTGTCTACCTTTTCTCTCTTACACACTTATTCTCTTCCCTCACACTTGTGGTATATATTAAGCCACTTTGGTTTTGAAATGTATTTTCTACCTAGGTGTGGTGAAACCTTGCTCATTTTCTATACCTTTGATAAATAAAACAAATGATTTTTTACCTCATTCTATGACTACATGTAGTGATAGAGATCTAAATGGTTCATCTTATCAAGTGTAAATGTAGATCAACTTGTTTGTGTCCTATTTATCTTGCCTCATATGGTTGTTTCTCTATTTCAGGTTGAATTTGGTTTAATCATGGGTCTTTTTTAGTTTTTAATTATAATTATTGTTTCATCTTATCCTTAAAATACCTTACCCTTGTAAAAAACATTGATGCAATAGGTTCATTATAGGATGTGTGTATGTTCATATTGTCTTGTAGGTCTTAGTGTATTGTGAAATGTGTGGTAGCGGTCAAAAAAGTTTGGTGCATCACCACTATAGTTAGGTTTATTTCATTCATTTATTCCATTTTATAATAAATAATATAGTGTGTGAGACTAAGTGATTCATCAAGGGGAGCTAGCCTTTCAATCTAGAGTTTTAACACTATTATAGACAACCCACAGGCCTATGGGTAATCCTATGTTAAACCAAATTTGGATAGGTCTCAACAACCCTCTCCTAGGATGAAAATTTTGGTTATAATAGATACCACAAAGTTCTCATAATTATGTAACCATCCAACATACCTTAATTTTCACAAGCATTGAACATGATATACATGACATACCACATGACCCTATATTTGATTATAACCCATCCCTACTTGATATATCCCATATACAATAAAATATACCTACACCACCCATTATAGATACATTCCTTTTTCCTCATATTGAGTCCATTATTCATTCATTTTCTCAAATTTTAAATATTCCAAAAAATTAAAAATAAGCATTCAAATATTTAAAAATCCAAAATCATGACATGATGGAAATTTTATATTTTTACATATGTTATCACATGTTTAGTAAATGACATATCCTGTACATACACACATGCATTTCAAAATATTTGGGTGTTATCAATGACATACATATTACACATGAGCATACATATTTTATTTTTCCCTCTATCCCATGTCCATAATGTGCGCATCTTGTTCCATGGTTTTAAATATTATAGGTTATATCTTTATAAGACCTTTGTACCATTCATATCCATATTTGTTTCTTACATATACCTTTTTATATATTCATCTACTACATAATGATACATGATAATCCATTTTAATATGATATGACATTGATATATGTGGATAATGTAGAATAGTTACTTTTCTTATGCTCCATTGATTTTATTACTCTTTTACATGACAGATTTATTTATGTGTAATTATTATATGTGGACATTAGGGATTGCTTGTTGTGACATTGAGGGGTGCATTAATTGGTGTCTATTATTTACAATAATATTATGTCATCTTTCATGTGCCCTTTATCCTTGATTTTTGTGACATATTTATGTCCCTTGTATGCATCCCTCTAGCCTATGTGTGATAACTAGCACTTGTGTTTATTGAGTTTGTTGACATTGAGGGGTGCATTAATTTATATCAGGCACTGTTATTACATTGTTTTATTTAGAGATAATTATATTATAAGATTAATTTATATATATATATATATATATATATATAGAACACTTACATTAAATACATTCCATATGTTACATACACGCATTGATTAATACATACATATGATGAAATATTATCCACATGATCAAGTGATATTACATGATTTTATCTTTATACATGACATGATACAATTCATTATTATTTTTATATTATTGACTTATAAGATACATCCCTCACCTCTAAATGGGAGAAATACACGGGGCTTCTCTTAGATACATAATCCTTCCATGAGAATAAAATCAGAGAAAAGTATAGGTTTTACAAATTTCATAAATTTAGATTATTTTGTTATTAAAATTTTCCAAATACGTGAAAACCATTTGCATATTAATATAGAGTACAAGGTAATATGTTATTCATATGCATTCATTTTACATATATTTTAGCACATGTTCATAAAACCATGTGCATATGCATGATTATGTAGAGAATAGTTTATAGGATCAAAATTTTAGAGATATACATTCATATTAAATTTGGGATAAATATTATCAAATTCAACATATAGATTTAAAATACATGATATTGGTTCATTCATAGACACTATAGTTGAATGGAAAATGGTTGTCATTCCATTTCACATTTAACAAAACATGTGTACATGATGGTGACGTGATCATTGTCTATTCCCTTAAAATTATGAATTTTTGTTTTTACATAGATCTAACTTGATTGAATTGAAATATAACATTTCATTTTAATATATAATCCATCTATAGTGGTTGATTCATTTATGAGATGACTTTTATTGATCAGTTTAGACCCTCATATACCTATGTAGTTTTTAATTTTGGATTTGAACCTAACTACATGGTTTTGTCTACCATTTTCCTCCATATTTTTTTGGGTTAATACATTATGTATTTTCCCCCACATATGAGTGTTAGGGCATATTTTATCCTCATATCATGATATTGCATAGTTACATAAATTTGGGGCATGATCTCTCCAAATCTTAAATGCTTCAGTGAGGAAGCATCATATCCAAAAATCTAAGAAGGCAACATGGTTAGCACCAACACATTGGTATACTATAACCCTTATTCTTTCAATTTTCAATTTTTAGATTTCATGTATGAACATTGAATACTTCATTCTCATTTCATGTTGCCATGGAGCAAAACTACACATTTTGAGCTATCTCACCAAAAGTCAAAGTGTTTTATACACATTTAGGTATATTTTGTTATTTTAATCTAATGATTTTAGTAATAGAATAAAATGGGAATATTTTTAGATACTAAAATTTGGAATTCATTTCTTTACAATGTAAATATTGACACACATTTACCATGCATGATTTGAGCACCCAAACAAGGTCCTAACTCTCCATCCTCTCACACTTACATGTTATCTTATGATTCAACCCTTATTTTATGTTGTTAAATACCTAATTAACTTCACTATCTATTTCAAAAATATATAGAAAAATAATTTTTAGATTTAAATCAATCCACATGTACATGAGTTAATTACAATAGTATGATCATTATCACTAGTCAATAATGACCCATGCTAGCTAGAATCATCATGCTCCCAGCTTTGGCTATTTTATAAAATCAAACCTATTCTTAGGATCATCCTATAAGCCTATCATGTCAATGGTGTGATAAAATTTTCAAATGGATCCATATATAAACATATTTAGGCCTAATTTCAAATCTATTTAGTATCTATTTATTGCACATCTATAAACTATTACACATTGAGAAAATATACCTTATTCTTATAAATTTTTATATTATTCAATGGGATAAATTAGAAGACTAATATGAATCACCAAATTTATAACTAAAATAAATCATTTTCAAGTACCAAATTTAGACATTAATTGCATTCACATAGCAAAGCAATTAAACTACACAATCACACTAAGTGGGAGAATTACGTGTGGCTTGATTTCCATCTTTATATTGTTGGATACAAAGGTAGTTTACAATTATCATATGGGGGTGATTAGGTTTGTATCAATACATTACGCTTTCCCCATTTTTTAGGTTTATATCCCTCATAAGCACATCTCAGGTTCTAAGGCAGAGGAGGTTGATTTTTGGATCTATGTGCATCATCAAGATTTGAGATCATAAATACCAAGCAAGAAAATAAATTTGTAGGTGAATACATAGTCAATGTGTCACATCTATTTATAGGATATTTATAACTATAAATCCAATATAAACTTGTGATACTAAATTAATTGTGTGGAACTAACCTATCATAGGCAATAGATCAATCCTTGAATTGAGAAAACTAGAGGCACGTTATCCCTATTTTCCACTTATAAAACATAGTCATAGTTAGATAGTAAATCATAGATGATAATTATTGTGATCACTTTAATACCTTACTTATTTAACATATTCCCTAAATAAATTAGAATAATAAATTACATTCAAAAATGAATTCTCTTTCAAATTTTAATAGTTTAGATTAATCTTACCCATTAATCCAATTTAGGGTAAAACACCTTGTTTGAGTTTCAAAATTTGAGAATAATATAGATATTCACTAATGTTGATGTAAACAAGAGATAAAACCTAATATTACAAAGGATTTATTTATTTACTAATTGAGATATGAGATCATAAAACCATTGGCATGCATATTCCTTTAAACTTTATGGAAATAACTTGGTCCATAGTTTATCACTAGATGCATGATCAAAGCATGTTATTTGGAAAGATTGAGTTTTTTCTATAAATCATATTTACAATTATAAATGGGATCTTGAGAGCTAAAAAAATCTATAGGTAAATGGTAGGCTTAAATATCTAGGGTGAATGAATTGTAGATAAAATCATGAAAATCTATAAAATGGTTAGTTCTAGAGGTACCTTATCTAATTACAATACCTTAGTGTGTAGAGATAAAAAATTCTAATAATTGTATATATAGTCTAAAACATATTTTTTGATTAATTTCAATTAACGAAACTCAAAATATTCTTAGGAGAAGATAAAAAAGTATGTGGCCTCTTTACGCTAAAAAGTGGGACAAACTTTTATGCTTTGACCCATATGTTGATATGTTTTAACTATGTTTGGATTAATGTGATTACTTAACCTTAATTGTATATAAATATTGTAAATTAATTAATATTAAAATATATATATCAAAGTAAAAATTTTAATGTAAAACCTTGAAACTAATTTTTCACACTATCTTACTAGTTATGAAAATCACAATAGAGGTATATAATACTTATTAGTTAAATTCTTTGTGGAGAACTAATATTGTAGACAAGGGGTAGGAAAGGTATAAAAATAGACTATAGTTCATCCATATCCAAATATATATCTATATGTGCAAACATATAATATCATCAACCTCGGATCGATAATGAGAGACATTATGCATACTATCTAATGATTCTATGCCTATTTGTCTTTTAAATTTGTGTGTGATCATGAGGTTTAATTTAATGTGTGACTCACATAAATATATATACTTCACCTAAAAACTTAGGTCCAATTTTAATTATATAATTAGGCCTTAAAGTTGGAAAAATGTGGGTTGAGATGACCCCAACCACTCCTTATTGAATGATTGAGCACTACCTACATATTCAATATTCTGACCATATAAGTTAAGCCACATGTAGTTCTCATCATTAGGTTAATGTGTGTAAGTGTGCTCATTCAATAGATGTAACATGTAAAATATATTTTGATTCTTCATGAATGACAACTTTGACTTGGATTTTGAGTGCTTTATACTTAATAAAGACTTGTTCCTAGTGATTCTTAAATGTGTAAGTGTTTCATTATGCTTAGTAAATGATTTTTGTATGGTTAATAGGCTTACACCTATTTTATATTTATAGGAGATATTTTTTGTAATTTCTCATTCCATTGATGTATAAAATGTATGGTCAATCCATATTAATGATTTCAATTTTTAATATGACCATTTCTTGGAACAAGAAAAAACTATTAGACTCAAAAGGTACCATCAAATAATATGTTATGATTTTAATGTTACTATCAAGGAGATATAAGTTTTGATTTGATGATTAACAAATGTCTGATTAATATAAATAACTCATTTGACACATACTATTAGATTTATTTTATGTGACTAATAACAACTTAATAATATTAGACATATAAAATACATGTGGATGTGAGAAAATAGAAAATGAGAATCATGTATGTATGCAAAAGTCATGTAGGATGAAGGTAGGTCAAAACTAAAATTTATAAGTATTAAATACCATATTTTAGTGTCTATAGAACGTAACCTAAAAATCACTCATATCAAAATAAATTAGTTATACTCATCATGGTATTTATAAAAATGTGTAATAATGTAAATCATATGGTAACATTGTTATATTATTTTATCATATAAATATTATATCGTTAGAGCATATATTAAATATTTATCCTAAGGCATGCAAGTTTCATGTCAAGTAAATATAATAAGGAGGCACATAATAATAGTCATCATAATCATGATCATATAAGAACTAAGTAATAACCACGTAACGGATTCATGATATGTATCATGGCATCACACACAAGTATAAGAATGTGTGATATGGATCACAAAATTATAAGCTCAACAAGTAATTTTATATGTATACACACATAGTACAAAGTGTCATGGTCGTGATGAAAACATTTAATCATATAAGCATGCATGATAATGCATAGTGTCACATAGATTAATAACCACACATATAAAGTCACACATATGATAATAAATGTTAGGTAAAGTAAGAGTAACATATATTAATATTTTCATAGAGAAAGAGTATATCATTAAAATATTCATACACTTAAGACACAAGGTCATATAATGTCACAAAGAAATATTCAAACATAAAATGAGTTGCACAACTAAGACCTAATGTCATGTAGAGTCATAAATAAATATTCAAATATAAAATAAGTCACACAATGAACACCTAATGTGACATTGAGTTATATAAAAAAGATAAAAATAAAAGGATTCATACAATGAACACTTAATTTAATGTATAAAAAGAGTCATGCAATGTAATACACTATCAAAGATCACATCATGTAACACAAAAAACATCAAACATGTATAAAAATAGGCATGGTTTGTCTATGTAATCAATATATGACATCATCACATAATAAAACATAGTATTCATAAAATGTATCACTCTAAAAAGTATATGCAAGAGTAATTTATGTATAAGAAACACAAATAAGTCAATATTATTAATAGAATGGTCATATAAATATGTAACATATGAATATGCCAAGATTCCACGACTATGATCATTCCCCCAATATAGAAAGGGTATCCATTAGCTATATGAATTTAACATATCTATGTGCCCATGTAATATATAACATGTATGTCATAAATCCCACTCGCGTATATCATTAAATTAATGTGAATAAATAAAATAGATATTTAATCTACCATGTATGTGATGAATCATGTAAATTAGAAACATATGTCATGCATAGGTCCTAATTGTTTTTTATACTTTTTTTTGGATTTTTGTTTTGAATTATGTGAAGATAAAAGGCCTAAGTTGGTATTAATGATTATCTTAATTATAATTTTCTAAATTATGCATTTCAAAATAATAATTTTTTCACACATATTCATTAATAATGGTATCATCAAAAGAAGAGGAATAATAATGAACATTCATTGCATTTACTTTAGCCATTTTAGATGAAACTAAAGGAATATGATTATGTTCAATATGTAAACCACTTAATATAATAATTAACCTTATAATAATAAGGTAACTATCCTTGTTGGAAGGCATATGATGAAACAATGCAACTATTCAGAAGCCTAAGGCCAAAAGATGAATTGTCTATTTTATGGGACATTAAAATATGAAAAATAAAAATTAGATTTTTTACAGAAATATGAAACCATATAATGGAAGAAGAAACCCTAAGGTAAACTTAGGGTTTTTTAATGATAAATACAATATTTAGGTTCACCAATATGTTTTTAACTATATTTGGAATAAAGTGATTAAGTAACTTTAATTAGATAAAACTAGTGTAAATTAATTAATATCACAGGACATAGGGTAAAGTAAAAATTTGAATGTAAGAGCTTAAAAGTAATTTTTCACTCTACCTTAATAGTTACAAAAAACACAAAAAATGGATACAATACTTATCATTTAATATTTATTGATTATTAAAACTATAGACAAGGGAAATGAAAGGTGGAAAACTAGACTATAGGTCATTCAAGTTAGGATCTAGACCTCTATGTGCACCCATAGAGTCTCAACAACCTCGAAAAGGTAACAAAAAATGATGTGTTCTAAGTTTAATGGTTTTGTTATATATATTTTACCTATCTATTTTGATCCAGGAAGATATGTCTATTTTTATTTTAGCTCTATATGTAATCTTGACATTTGATTATGCTCGTGACTCACATAAATACATCTCCTTCACTCAAAACCATAAGTCCACTTGAAATGATATAATTAGGCATAAAATTTTGGAATAAAGGTGAATTGACATGACTCCAACCATTAATCCTTGAATGGTTGAGCATTGTCTAATTATCCAATACTCTACAGATAGAAGTGAAACTACATGTAGTTTTCCTCATTAGGTGAATGTGTGTAGTAGTGTTTATTCAATGGATGTAACATGTAGTATAGCTATTGATACTTTAAAAATAAAAATAAAATATTGACTCTTGAGTGATTTAGACTTGATAAATACCTGCTCCTAGTGACTAATTATAAATTTTAGAAGAATAAGGTAGTCTTCTTAAATGTTGAAGTGTTTGAGTATCCTTGTTGAATGATTTTTGGTTGGGTAATAGGATTAACATATTTTACATTTTAGTATAATTTTTGTGTAATTTATCATGCCAATGATATGTGAAATTTATGGTTCAACCCATGTGAATGATTTTAATTTAGAATATGACCATTGCTTGGCATGGGAATAAATTTCTAGACTTAAGAGGTATGATCAAACAGTAAGTTCTAAGCTTGACACTATTATCTAGGAAATAGGAATGTTGATATAATGATTAGTAGATGTCTAAGTAATATAAATAGATGATTTTACATATAATATAGGACTTATTATAGATTACTAATTGATACTGATTAAGGTTAGACCTATAGAAGTCATGTGGATGTGAGATAGTGGAAAATGAGAGTTATAGACTAAACGTAGGTCATTAACATTTAAAATTATTAATTACCAAATTTTAGTGTCTGCAAGATGTATCCTAAAAAACACTCATCTCAAAATAAAGGAGTTATACTCATCATGTTATATATAAAAATATGTAATAATATAAAACATGTGATAACATGGTTAGATTATTTTATCATATAGATATTATATCATCAAAGAATATGAAATATGTATCCTAAGGCATACAAGTGGCATGTCAAGTAAACATAACAATGAAGCATGTAATAATAGTCATCATAATCATGATCATATAAAAATGAATAAATAACCACATAGAAGATACATTATATGTGTTTTACTAAATTTTGAATCTATTTGATGTTTAAGGAGAAATAAAGATGAGGGGTAGGGATTAGAGATTATAGAGAACCTAGATTGGTTGCATGCCATATCCAGATGATGTTGAGCACTCCTATTTGGCTAGGGAGGACTACCTATTAATAAGAAAGTAATGCCACCAAAAATATTTGTTATCAGATACATGAGTGGGTTGCCAAGCTATGCGCTTGTTCTTGGAAGTGTCAAACTTCCTTAGGGATGATAGTCCACTTTTTGAAACAAAATTGGTAATGAATAAAAAAATGAAAGATAGAGTAAGAGAGAAATGTTCATACCATTCTTGTAATTTGAGTGCATTAGAGAGTGACATAGTGTAGGTAATGTGAGTTGTTTGTGTTTTTGGAGGTTGTTTGAGTAGGTTTAATGAGGTTAGTATAAATACATAGTCACCAAAATAAAATAGGCTATTGATGTCGATAAGGAAATAGGACCAATGTCAATTATGTGATCGATGTTGGTAGGGGTAGTAGGTTCTCATGAGGTTTTAGGAGACTTTTCTAAGCTAGAAAGTGGATGTTGATTAGGTTTTATGAGGTTGGGAAGAGTTGTAAGGGAGTGGGTAAGACTTAGGTGGGTCTAAATAGAGGGTTGGTATGTTTGAAGTAGATAGAAATAGGTGAAGGAGTTTTATAACTCCTTCATAGGGAGATTCAGGATGTTTGTAAAATGATAAATAGTATAATGTAAATAAATTATAAAATGATTATTTAAAATAATTACCAAACATAGAGATATACTTATCTGGTGAAAATAGATGAAGCATGAGTTTTGAATAGATGGATTTAGAGAGGCATGTTAAATCAATATGTGAACAAAAAGACAAGCATGGTTATTGGTTTAAAATAATCCAAGATTTGTGTAATATATCAATTCCTAATCTAGACTAATTTGTGTAGAGTAACAATAAGCCTAGATGTAGAAAGTTGAATGTTAAATCATATATGCAAATCACTGAGCTTTTTTTATTTCTACTGACCTAAACATTAGGATGGAATTTTCCTTAAGTAACCAATGTCAGTGATTCCACCAATGTTGGTCATGGGTTGATTGACATCAATGGCATGAGAATAGGTAAAAGGGATATTTTTAACCTATTTTTTGTTCTTTCTCCTACCAAGTGTGGTATCCATTAGGAAATGGTAGCAATGTGAGGTTAAGAAGGATGTAGTTAGTTAGAGATTTATGTTTGGGGTGAAAATAAGCCATGGGTAGTTAGGATTAGGGGACTAAGTTTTGAGGTGATTCAGAGGGTAAGAATTAGTCTTAGGATGAGGTAGTCAAGTAAGGTGGCATAAGTAGATTTTAATTAACTTAATTAAATATTTTAAATTAACCTAATGTGTGTGTGGTAAAACATAGGTTAGGAAGGATAATATAAAAAGGGGCTCAAGAGGGTTTTTGCCATAGGGAGTTATGCATGTGTGTGATGTAATTTTGGTGTCTACATTTTCCCATTTTTATCTTGTAATTTGTACTAACAATTTTCAAGACAAAAATAGAAGTTGGATGCTCCAAGTATTGGATGAGGTATCCTAACTCAAAATGGGATCTGATGGAGGAGATTATAGAATTGGGTACCAATTTTATTAGGAGTTAATTGGGTGGGTGGATGTTGAGTGAGAACATGGTAATAATACTACTTACACATATGCTACTATGAGTGATAGTTGACACAATCAATAATAGGTAAAGGTGAGGAGGACTTAGATAGAAATAACCAAATCAAAACTTGTAAGTGATAGCTAATAATGTTAAAATGATCAAAGTTGTAACTTTACTGGTCCATGTGTTCTAGGTATCTAAGGTAGGAAGTGCTCCTAGTAAACATAAAAGGTTATTGGTAATAGGACTAGCTTGGTCATGATCCAAAACACCTGATATATATGCATGTGTACAATATCCAACTATAACAAGGTAGCATAAGTGGTCAAGATAAAGCAATGCAAGGTTGGTTCTAAAGGATCAATGGTCAGGGAGACATTCATGATCTCCATTCAGAGTCATCGTGGGTGGAGATTTAAGTGATCTCTAAGGTTGGTTTGTCATGGTGGGGGAGATATATGTGATCTCCAAGGTTGGTTATTGTGGTCAAGGAGATATGTGTGATCTCTAAGTTGCCCCAAGTTAATGGTGTAGTCCAAAGGATTGTGGTTGGGGTTGAAAACTCTAATTTTAGGGTGCCAGTGTTGGTTATGCCATTGACATCAGTAAGAAGTATTACCAACATTAGTATCTTAGGTCAACGTTATTGACATCGGTGGGTGACTAAACCTGACAAAAAGGGGTTTAACAACCCACCAAAATGCATTTACAACATTTGATTGGATATAAAAATAAATTTTAGTGTTGGTGAGATGGTATAGCTAGGAGGGGATCTAAATAGAGGCATGCCACCACAAGTGATAGCTATCTTATCTTGGAGGAGATGGAGAGATGAGGTAAGATCCTCTTCGAGTGGAATTTGAATTTAAGTTTGTTAATTTGTTATTTTAGGCTAAATTTGAAGTTTGGGGGGAAAGAATGCTATTATAGGGGTAGGAAATTAGGTGAGGGTAAGTTCAGGTGAATTTGGGAGGGGTTTGCTTATAGTTTTTAAGGAAAACTCAAAGTTGAGAGATGGGTTATTTGGTCCTTGCACTGAACTAGTCAATGGTGTTAGTGTGGTTCACCAACATTGGCCAACATCGATGCTGATGTTGACCAACACCAAGCATTTATATCAGCATATATGACCAACATCAATGACCTTTGAAAAACCCAAAATAGGAAAAAAGGCCAATTTTAGATCCCTAATTAAGTTAGTCAACTAGCCTAATGGCCAAGCTAGCCTCAGAAGACTTTAAGTCGATTGAGTGCTACCTACATAGCCCATATAAGGGCATCAAGCCAATGTAACATTCCCATTTTATTAGGGAAAAAGATCTAAGGTATGGTTAAAATTTTATTAAGGGAAGTGGTTAGGAAAAGGGAGGTGAAAATATGTCATGGGATTGAGGGTGTGAGATATAAGCCATGGGGCCTAGAGTTTAGAGATAGGTAGTTAGGCCTAGGGTTTAGGGATAAGTAGTTGGGCCTAGGGTTTAGGGATAAGTGTTTGGGCCTAGGGTTAAAAGATAGGTAGTTGGGCCTAGAGTTAAGAGATAGGTAGTTAGGCCTAGAGTTAAGAGATAGGTAGTTGGGTCTAAGGTTTAGGTGGTTTAATGGGTTAGATAGTTAGGTGGGTATATGGTTGAGCTACCCATAGAATACCCCATATTAATTGAGTTATACCTACATATCCCATGTGAGGGCCTCATGCCAATGTAGTTTTCCCAGAGAGAAAGGAAAAAAAAGTGGAGGTTTATATTGGAAAGTATATGACTTAAGGTTTGTGTGTGTGGATGCAGGCTAGGTAGGAGTTAACATTATGAGATCAACTACCTATGTTTCTGACATGGATGAGGAAGGATATCACCCTAAATAAGTGGGAGCACATGGAAACCATAGGATTAAGAGGAGTGTGATGATATTTTTAGGTTGCACGTGATGTTAGTTTGATGATAGTATTGATAGAGAGGTAGGATCACACCACCAACCCCTTCTATTTGTGTACCTGAGAGTTGAAAATGACATAGGAGGATGTATATAGGATTTATGATTGTTTCTCCAAGGTGAGGATCTAATCTCTTGTTCAAGAGAGGAGCATGATATTCACATGGTTACATTATTTGGAGAGCATGTTAGCAAGGTGACATATCACTCAATGAGCTTTGCATTTGAGTTGTTATACACTACCAATGAGGAGCAACATCGATTGATCATCCTAATGATGATAGGGATTATATTATATGAATTATTAGATATAGATAGTGGGATATTTCCTATTTCATTGATAGGTGTATTGGCACAGATGGTTGAGTAGCGAACTATGTATGCATGGGGACCAACTTTTCTAGCACATTTATATAGAGAGTTGTAAGGGTTGAAGCTATGATGATGGTAAAATTTGTATGTTAGGAATTTAATCCATTATTGGGAATATGATCACATCATGGTGACATGACAATTGGGGTTACCCACCATTATTGTAGTTGGTTTCAGGGTCAAGTTTAGATGGTGGAGAGATGGTATGGCTCAAACATGAGTAGATGACATAGTGTAGGACATTGATTATTATAGGTGTATGATAGAGGGATTGATTCCCATAGATATTTTTTAGAGGACCTACTTGATGTACCCTACATTTAGAGGATAGGTAGATCAGCTTGTCAATTTATAGAGCATGTTATGGGTCAGAGGGAGATGAGTTGGAGAGCTAGAGATGATACAAGTGGCATGGATCAGGAGATAATTTAGTTTGTTATAGGATGTGCCTCCTACCTTTCTTTGATATTAGAGGGATGATATAGAGGCACCCATACCTTTTCCATAAGAGATAGATGGGTTGGATTTTGAGGAGTTGCCAGCAGGCCCAAGTGTGGTAAATCTTGGATGCACAATGACTTATCTTGCATGGTGGATAGGTTTGCATCCTATAATTTAGGTCAAGAGCCCACCACTAGATGTAGAGGGAGTGATGAGAGAGAGAGAGAGAGATGTAGTTACATAGGCTTAGGATGTAGAAGTATAGGCTTGAGATGTGGTAGTGCAGGCCCAAGATGTGTTAGTGTAGGTTTGAGATGTAGCACAGGCATAGGTATTGGTCTTATAGGGGTAGGTTGTGACATTACAAGGATAGGTTAGGGAATTACAAGGCCAAGTCAAGGAATTATAGGGTTAGGTTATTATACTAACAGTAGAGAGGGATAGTTTGAGAGTAGAAAGATAGGTTACTCCTCCTCCTCCACCAAAGGGACCAGTATAAGGGCCTTTAGTAGGTGTGATGGGTTTATCATAGATTGTATCTCTAGTAAGGTAAAACACTACTCTATATGAGATTGCTTACTATGAGAGGGACATTAGGAAGTTCTCATAGATTCATATGTATTTTGAGTTTAGAGAGTAGGAGAGATCAGTGACATGTGCCATGGCTTATAGCTCACATAGATGCAGATAGGTGGAGAGTGGTGATGACATTACTTCTTCATGACCATGACTATAGCCTTGAGGATTATGACTACCAAATTTTGTTATATATGTTGTATACACACTGGCCTATGTGTTGAATATGATAGATGTACATTTTGAGGGAGAGATGATACTGATATGATCCATTGATGGAAATTCATATTTAGCATATATATATATATATATATATATATATATGTATATATATATATATGTATATATATATATATGTATATATATATATATATGTATATATATATATATGTATATATATATATATATATGTATATATATATATATATGTATATATATATATATGTATATATATATATGTATATATATATATATAGATATATATATATGTATATATATGAGAGAGAGAGTTTGTTATTTTGATATGTATTTATGTGATGGTGATGATGTTGATCTTAATATAATGATGTGGATGCTTATGTTATGTTAATATTGAGCATGTTAGTTGAGTTAAACTAACATTTCCCATATGTGTGATAGTATATGCATAGTTGATTTGTTAGCTTCATCTTAGTAGTTTTTCATATTTGTGATGGTGTATGCTTAAAATTAATGGGTTGGGTATGTTATTTTATTTCAAAAAATTTCCATATTTGTGATGGTGTATGCTTAAAATAAATGGAGTAGGCTTGATATTTTATTTATTTATTTTTGTTTAGAGAAACTATAGTTGCATGTTAGGTAGATTTCTCATGAGCAATGGTTTGTTAGTTTTAGTATGGTTTTGGTTAGGTATAGATATGTGTTAAACACATAACTCAAATAATCAATAAAATTTGGTAGAAAGGTGAGACAATGATTGAATCTTGTCATGAGATTCGATCTCAAAAGGGAAATCGACATGTGATTGAGATGGGAATGAAAGAGGCACAATTCTCACTTATTGGCAAAGATCATAATCACAACATAAATAGGCTCAAGAATATGAGCCTCTTTGATGATTTGCATCTTTTGACCATTTTGTTTGTTAGAGAAGCATTTTACTCACCTTACATTGAGTTCAAAATCCCTTGAAAGAGTATGAGGGGAAAAAGGTGAAAGGAGTGAGAGTGTTTGGGTAGTGTAACCCTCTTAGTAGAGAATGGTATGCCCCTTCTGTGGGTGATCCAAGAGCTAATATAGGCAATTCCATGACTTAAATCACTTTTTTTTTGTACAAGTTGATCAATTTAGGAAGCCTACAATGGGATTTTGTTTGTGTTGAGGTCATATGAAGCTGATCAATATGAGAATCTTTTTTAGTCATTATTTATCTTTATAACAAAGTTTGGCCTAGCCATCCTTCAAGGGAGTGTCTAAGATTTTGTTTTTAATTTTTAATAGTTGTCCTTCAAGGGAGGAATCTATTGATAGTATCAAAGAGAAGTTATTTAGTTGTCCTTCAAGGGAGAAATCTATGTTGAGAATCATTACTTGAGAGATTATAACTTGTCTATATATCCCTTTTTTTATTTTTTTACTTTTTTTTAAACTTCAGTCATGGACAAGACTATAGAGGCTTAAAAGTTTTCCACATTGAGGGGAAAACCATAGAACTTCATAGGTTAACTAAGTGTGTAATAATAAGGGTTAAGAGGAAGGGAGATGAATGTAATAGGGTTGCTTAAGGGAAAAGATTAATTTAAACATAAGGTGAAGCATCAATTGATTAACAAAAGAATGATCATAGGTGAAAAGCATTTAAAGGCTCAGGTTCTGGGCTTCCTTCATAATAAGACAAGTGATAAGTTCATGAGCCATATTTATGAGTTGTGATGTAGGGTCTAAGCCAATTAGGAACAAACTTACCCCATTTTATTTTCTTCATGTTCATCACATGTTGATTTTATTTTAAGATGAGATATCTGATATTGAAATATCGCTTCTTAAGGTTTTTGTTGTAAGCATGTTTGATACACTCTTGATAGATTTGGAGGTGGTTGAGGGCTATGAGATGGTGTTCATCAAGTAACTCAAGTTAAGCCAAATTTACTTGGTAAAATACATCGTTAGTAATTATGTCTTATAGAGAAATGTAAAGAGAAGGAATTTGAACCTCAAGAGGCAAAATAGCTTCTATCTCATAGACCAATGAAAAAGGTGTAGCACCTATAGGGGTTTGAATGCTAGTTTGGTAAGCCCATAAAGTAAAGGTAATATGCATGTGCCAATATTTTCTAGTATCATTTACTACCTTCATGAGGATTTGGTTAAGTTTTTGTTAGAAGCTTCTGCCTACCCATTCACTTGTGGATAGTATGGTGATAAGAAGCTTAATTTGATTCCAAAGGTTCACAAAGATTTTGGACAGTCTTATTTTTGAAATTTTTTTTGTTACCTGTTATAATTTTATGTGGGACAATAAAATGATAGATGATGTGATGGTTGATAAAGTCAATAATTTTGTCAGCCTTAGTGGAGACAAGAGGAATGGCCTTGACCCACTTGGTGAAGTAATCAATAGTAATAATGATAGAACAATGATAGAGAGATGAATGAGGGTGAATCTCATTGATTAGATCCAAACCTCATTAGGAAAAGGGCCAAAATTATTTAGTGACTTAGAATGTATGGCTTGGAATGTGAAAGAGGTTAGTGTGTTGCTAATATTTGATGCAACACTGAATGTAATCACTATAGTCTTGATGGAGTGTTGGCTAATAATAGTCAAGTTGAAGGATATGCTTGGAACCTATGTGATCATTTAAATGTCCACCATAAATCCCATCATGGACTTAAATAATAAAAAAGGTCTCAGTACTAGTGAGGCATCTAAGGAGGAGACCATCAAAACCTCGCATGTAGATAAGTTCCCCTAGCATAGTGTAACGAGTGTCACGTTTAATGAAGGCACACCTCCCATTTTAGAGAGGTCAAAAGGGGTAATAGAAAAGTAAAGGTAATCCATGAGTTACTTGTACCATAAGTCATGTAGGTTATGTGTTATATTGGTGATAAAAAAGATGTTAGTTGATACATAGGAGGGAAATGTTAAGTGATGCACAGTGACATAGATTTTTGAGGAAGAGGGTAAAGAGGGTATGTGTGAATCAAGTGAAGCCATTATGTCATCAAAATTATTTGTAGATCGAGGAATAGTTTGTAAGAGGAAAGATTTGAATGATTCTAATAACATATCTACACGATGTTTATACCATTATAGAATTTTTTTTTGTATATGTAAGAACCATTAACTTGATTAACCACTAGTTGGGATTGATCAAAAATGGTTATTGATTTGACACCCAAGAAAATAGCCATTTGAAACCATAAGATCAAAGCTTCATATTCAGCCATATTGCTAATACATTCAAAATCTAATTTAAATGATAAAGGCATAGGCTCACCATCAAGAGGAATGAGGAAGACCCCCATACCCCCATCATGTTAACATTTAGATCCATCAAATAACATCATCATTTGATAGGAGATGTCATCAGTGGAGACCATTGTAATAGATTCATCAGGAAATTTGAGGTTTGAAGGTGGATTATTAGGTAAAGGGGTAGTAGCTAACTAGTCAGCAATCATTTGCCCCTTTATAGACTTTTGTTGAATAAATTCCAAGTCAAATTTAGTAATAAAAATGAGCCACTAAGCTACACATTCATTGTGATACAGCTTGGAATGCATGTATTCAATGAGATTAGTATGGCTAATGATGCATGTTTTATGATTTAAAAGGTAATGATAGAGCTTGGAAGCTACAAATAGCAATACAAGACAAAGCTTTTTAGTATGGGTATATCAATTTTCATAATCAATAAGTGTGCATATTATGTAGTAAACTTCTTTTTCTCTATGGTGATCATCCTGATGTGTAATCATAACACCTAAAGAATGGTTTATTGCAGAGATGTAAAGGTAGAAAGGCTAGTTTTCCT
This sequence comes from Torreya grandis, assembly GCA_037957365.1. Lineage (NCBI taxonomy): Eukaryota > Viridiplantae > Streptophyta > Pinopsida > Cupressales > Taxaceae > Torreya > Torreya grandis. The sequence continues at coordinate 88,400 of JARHVA010001572.1, forward strand.
TGGGTGGAATAAGAACTGGTAGGGAAAGGAGATACCATTTGAGTGCATCAAAGTATTCTTGGAAATTTGTATCCCAATATAAGGAGACCTATTTTTTGAGGAAATGGTGAAAGGGTTGGAAATGATCCAACATTTGGGAGATGAAGTGATGGATTAAATGAAGCTTACCTTGAAGTCTATGAAGTTATTTGATATTAGTAGGTGGAGGCATGTCTAGTATTGCTCAAACTTTATCAGGGTTGACTTCAATACCATTGAGGGAAATAATAAAGCATAAGATCTTACTAGAAAGGACACTAAAGATGTATTTCTTTGGGTTTAGTTAAATGTTATATTGGAGGAGATGAGTGAATATGATTTTGAGAATCATCAATAGATCTTGGTGAAGTTTAGACTTGTCAAGTAAGTCATCCATGTAGTCTTCCATAATTTTGTGTAGGAGATCATGGAAGATGTAAGTCATGGCACATTTGTAGGTGGCACCAGTGTTTTTTAGACCAAAGGGCGTGACCTGATAATAGAAATTCCCCCATGGGGTAATGAAAGTTGTCTTGTGTTGATCCTTGGGAGAAACTAAGATTTGATTGTAACCTAAGAACATATCCATAAGTGATAACATCTCATGGCTGGCTATTAGGTCAATAATTTGGTTGATACTTGGCAAAGATAAGTCATCCTTTGGATAAACAATGTTTAAGTTATGGTAGTCAGTGTAGATGTGGATTCTTCCTATCACTTTTATGAAAGGAAAAATATTGGAAACCCATTACGAGTAGTTAATGGGTTGAATAAAGTTAATAGAAAGGAGGCATTGGAGCTCTTCTTTGACAAGGAAATCAATATGAGGGCACATTTTTCAAATTTTTACTTAAAAGGTTTAACATATGAATTGGTGATAATGTTTTAGGTGAAGATACAGGGGTCAATACCAAGCATGTCATTATACGACAAAGCAAAGGCTTTATTATGGTCATTAAGAAATGTGGCATAATTTAATTGCTTAGAGGAATCCAAAGATTGGCCAATATTAAGGACATGGGGGTTATCGTGAGAGGAAAAATTAATTTCAATGGTTGATTTATTTAACATAACTTGCATTTTAGATGGGAGTGACTATTGGATATAAGAATCATTTGCACCCATATATGTGAGAATAGCATCATCATCTTGACATTAGATAGTGTTAATAGTGGGAGATTATTCTTTAATAATTTCAGGATGAATGAGAGGAAGGGACTTTGTTTCCTTCCCCAAGGATAGGTGAGGGGACCCAAATGGATGTCATTTATTGAAAACAAATTAGGAGGTATAGATACCTCCAATTTAGTAGGTGATGGTAGAGGAGAGGATGGAGAAGGAGGGATTGGTTCTTTGATAATTGGTATATGAGAAGTTTTTGTGAGTTTAGTTAGTTCATCATAACCCACTCCATGCCAATTTTTAGCATTTTCAATGGTTTTATTGGTGGGATATTCAATAGGTGTATGAAAATCCTACTCAAAATTTCCCAAACCAAATCCTTTCCAAACACACCTATAAAGATAGGTGTGAACAAAGGTAGGCTTGCTCAGGAAAGAAAAGTCATAGGTAAAACATTGTGGCAAAGAGGATGGATTTCTGATAATGAAAGATTGATTAATTCCCCCATATGTGAAATTAGTTCAAAGGTTGGGGGGACCATACGAGATGAACATACCAATATGGGGATCATAATTGGGGTGTGTATGAATATTTACATACTCTTGTGGAGTATGAAACATGTCAAGTGTCAACAAATGATATTCTCTAAGTGATAGATGCTTGAAAGTTTCCTCCATGGGGTCCTTGTTAGGAACTTGTGTCATTAGTAGCTGTGTAATCAGAGTAGTAGAGCTTTTGGAAGCTTTAAAAGTATCATATGGATAATATGATGTCTTTAATGGAATGAGAACATCATTGGGGATATAAGTCATGTTGCATGTTTTGAAAGGAGGTGAATTGGTGAGAATAACATGTACCTACCCATTGTGTTCAAACTTGATGTAATGGTGTAAATTCAAGGGCACACATGCTATAACATGTATCCAAGGTCATCCAAGTAGTATGTTTATTTTGAAATCTCCTTATACAACATACAAGAGCTCAAGAATTGTGTGGGGGGCAACATGGATATGTAAGACAATAGGCCCATTATAGTAAATGTGGTATCATTAAAGGAACAAAGCACCACGTCAGTTTGAGACATTTAATTATCGAGAAGGGATAGTTGTTTTTAGGCATGGGTGGAGATAATATTAATACTAGCTCCCCCATCGATCATGACTCTTTTGACATGAGTTTGATCAATATATGTGGTGATAAAAAGGGTAGAATCCTAATCTTTAGGGTGTTGAAGGGGAATTTATGAATCACTAAAGGAAATCAAGGAGATGGTGTTAAGAGAGCTGAATAAATATATAAGAGGTTGGGAATCATTAGGTTGTACCTCAATCACTTGAAAATCATTAACAAATCTTGATGATGTGGGATGAGTTTTATATTAGCTCATACAAGGACATTTTTAGAGGGATTTGATGAAGTTATTTCACCATTGAGTTTTGAATAACTTTTGAATATGTTAATTTTGAGATGCCTAAGATGGAAATCTTTGGATTAAGAGGAGGAGTGTCTTTTGAGAAGGGATGAACCCAAGGGGAAGAGACCTTTACCTTACCTTTATACTTTTTATTTTTGATCATGTGGCCACATTAACCATGTTGATCTAAAACATAGGTGAAGGAGGTGGAAATAGGGGTATGACAACATCTTTGGGTTTGAAATTAGGTAGAATGATATGAGGTATTGTGTATGTTAGGGTGGAATACTAGGAAGGTTAATGGGAGTATCAAAAAAGAGAGTGTCAACATCAAAGTGTTGTTGAATGACTATTATGGGAGCTTTATAACTCTTAATATCATGTTCAAGAAAATGATGATATAGACACACTTATGTATCATCAAACCAAGATGGATTTGGTCCAAGAGGGATATATGACTTAATAGGGGGAAGAGTTATGGTAGAGGATTACAAAAACTAGCATATAAAATAGATCTCAGAGCCTACAAGTGGGCTAACATTTATTATTTTAATAGGAGTGGATACCTTCTTTAATTTAGGAGTCATGGGGGTGATTTTGTATGGCACCTTTTTAGGTGGTGGTGGAGTCACATGTTTTGATGACACTTTCTTAGTGTTAGGTATCATGGTGTTAGATGAGAAAGGCCTATTTGGTGACAGAGGTAGTAGTGGAGGTAAATTATCCTTTTGTTTCACTTGGATTGGTGATATTCCAACTAAAGTAGAGGGATGTGGTCCCAAAATTGATGGAAAAGTTGAGGGTGGTAGAGGGAAGGATTGGTGAGATCTAGGAAGCTTAACATTATTCCATATTTTAGGTAAAAAACTCTAACTTGTGGTTGGAGAGTCAGATCTAATTTCACATGTGGATGAATTAGATTAGAGATCAGGTGAATGTATTAATACTTGATTAGCTTTAACGTGGTATATGCCTATGAGGGTGAGGGCTCTGACATAGAAGGATGAGCTTCTAGTGATTTTAGTGAAGAAGCTCTGACTTTGTCAAAGACCTTGGGGTAAAGGGTAGTGAAAGGGTTGGTAGTAAATGTCAACACTTGTTTTATAAGATAAGGAGTTTTAAGTTAGTCCCAAAATGCCACATGATCTAGCTTCATGGAGTCAAGAAATTCTAGACTTTTCACTGATTATGAGAAGGGTTTAGATGAAGTTGACGTAGGCCTTATGATTACTTATTTAGAAGGCTTAGGTGATTGATAAAGAGGTAAATTATTGGTATCTGCTAGCTTGATCCAAAGATGAGAAAGAGCCATAACAAGATCTTCTTTGATAGAGATGGGAGAAGAGGCATGGTCTTCCACAAGTGGAGGAGAGGTAGGCAAAGAAGGTTCCTCAAGGGGTAAATCATAGGTGTAATTTTTCCCTCAATATGTGGGTGAGGAATAGGTAAAGTGTGACCTCATATAAGTAAAATAAGTTCTAAAATTGGTTGAATTGGATTAGGCACAATAGGCCTCTCATCTAATGTAGGAGTAGATAGCATTGGCTCTTCTAGGTACAAAGGAGTGGATGGGGTACTACCTTCTATTGGTGGAAGAGAGGAAGGAAAAGAGAGTTCCTCAAGAGGGTATAACATAGGAATGATGTTCCCCTCAACATGTGGTTGAGGAATGGGTAAGGCATGGTCCTCAAGTGGTAAGGGGATAGGTAACATTGGTGCAAAAGGAATTGGTAATATAGGCTCCTCTTATGGAAAAATAAGTGGTAAAGAAGGCTCTTCCTCACATAGGAGTGGAATGGGTGAAGTAGACTCTTCTATCTAAGGACGAAGAATGAGAAAAACAAATTCCATTGATTATATGGGAGCAGTAGGTAAAATGGGTACCTCCTATTTTGGGATAGGTCAGACTGGAGGTAAAGGAAAGACCATATTAACTTTAAGGATATTATGATCACATGAGTTATTAGTCATGGTCTGAATAATATTTTGAATGGGTGAATGGTTAGGAAAATGCTATTTGAACACATCCATATTTTGATTAGTAGGTGTATTAGGGTTATCCAAGATGAGATCACCCCTGTCAAGCATGTCTTGAACTATGTTCTTGAATGTTTTACAATTATTAGAATTGTGGCCTTTGACTCGATGGTAGCCACAAAACTCATCCTCCTTCTACCAAGTTGAAATAGGATGGGAAGGATCAAACTGTACAAGAGGCTTGATTTTAAGAAGGGTTTTGGCTCCCTATTTCAATAATATTTCCAAAATGGAAGTATATGAATCCGCAATGGGAGTGTATTATCTTTGTTCATATCATTATTGGAATTGCTTGGTCAAATTTTGGGAAGTTAAGGAATTAAGTTGGTTTTTAGTTGTGGAAGAAGTTGATTTAATGACCACTACATTGGCAGAGGCTTTAGATTTTTGGTTAGAATGAGAATTTCTAGAAGAAGAGGAGTCATTTGATTTGGAACTGGCATTCTTACTATACAAGTTGACTCTGTCTTTATCTATAGCCTGAATCTCAAGTTTTCACACCATTGTAAAGGCTTTCACAAATGTGTGGAAAGTTTGTACTCAGAGTGTGGATGAAATGTGCTAAGCACATGCCCTTGATAAGAGCTCAATAAGCTTAGATTGGGGTAGAGAAAAGGAGAGCTGATTGATTAAGCCTCTCCAGTGAGTGACAAAATATGTGATAGACTCATCATAAAAATCTCTAATAAAATAAAGGTATGTAATAGAAACCTTTTAAGAAATGTTGATAGAGAAATGGTCTAGGAATATTTGTGTGAGTTGGGTAAATGAGAAAAGGGAGTGCCAAGTTATAGAGCTATACCAATCTAGGGCAGCACCTGAAAGAGACATAGGGAAGATTCAAAGTAGTAATGCATCATTTTGCCCTATTAAATAATAAACATATCAAAATTATTGCAAATGTTGTTTTGGGTCCTTCTTACTCTATAAATGAGTAAATTTGGGGAGTTCTCATTGGCTTGGATAAGGGTGAATAGGCACATAATAATGGATGGGCTCATTATATATTTGATCATAAGATAACACATTCCTTAAACCTAACATGGATGTCTCTAAATTAGACATCTTGTCCATCAACATCTTAATGAGGTCTGGAGGAGGATTGGTTTGGGAGATACCCCCTAAGTTATAGGGAACCTAATAAGAGGTAGAGGGAGCGTATGACATATATTTTTATATTTGTGTTGACATAGCATATGGATAATGAGTCATAGGATGGTAGGCAAAAATAAAAGGGTCTTTTCCTATTGGGTTAGAGACTATGCTTTGGTTGGATGTTGCTATTATAGGTTGAGTTGTTAACATGGTTATATTATGTGAAGGGTGAGTCATAACTCATGTAATTATAGGTGTGAGATTAGATTGGATGGGTACCACCAAATTTTAAAATGGGGTTAGACTTGACTGAATTACTTGTGGTTGTGAAGGTAGGGAAGTCACACCAGGGTTTAGGTGGGTTTGGGTAGTTGGTGATGCTAAACTTTGGACATTGTTTATGGTTGGGTTACTTATCAAAGTGGTGGTTTGAGTAACCATGGGGAACATAGCAGAGATAGATAAAATTAAAGTTGTCTCCATCAGAGAAGTTGGCATATCATATAGTAGGTCACCTGAATAATTGTGGGTTTGGCTCATGGCAAGGTAATGTTGAAGAGTTGCCACATTACGATCAAGAAATTTAATAAAATCTTGATCTCCTTCAAGTACAATGAGAATTTGGTTGGGGTTAGGAGTATGATCTATATCTAAATTATGATTTATGATAAAATTATCAATAAGAGGGGAAGGTGGAAGTGGTTATCAGATTGTGTAATCGATAAGAATTTTGGCTTGTCTTCACATCAATACCATGCAAGAAGAAGTATAAATAGTCTTAAAACTTTGTATTAGTGAAAAAGTGAGGAAAATCCAAGTTTGGGTGTAGGTAAGTAGGTTATTTTAGCTTGATATTTTGAGTAAACTAAAATTATATAGTCACTGATGTCAGTCACTTGACTGATGTCGATAGGTTAAAGTCTACTTACATTGGTGGATTTAAATGATGTCGATCATTGTGGAGTCTTTAGAGATGAAAAATCTAATGTTTTAGAAACCCAAAGGCAAAACCTAGGTAAAATAAAGGATGTAAGAGGTATGTATGAAGAGGGTGAACACTCAAAAACCTTGATATAATAGGTTATACAACCTGAGTATTATGAATAGTGTTGATTTTTTAAATCAATGGAAAAACATCCTTACCAACTCCAAAATAAAAAGGAAATAGAAAAGTAAAAAAAGAACATACAACCACTAATTATTCACTCCTATAGATAATTTTAGTCTCATGTTGTTTATTCCTTAATCAGATGGTGAGATGAGAGTTTGGTTACCAAAGGTACTAGGAAGCAATCTAGAGTTAGTTTCATTTTAGTTTTGGTGCTCAAGAGGAAACCTGTGTTAGACCAATTATGTGGCTTGTTATAGTATCTTACTCCCCACACTTCATGGACCTAAATCCAAGCTAGGATACTTATCCAAAATATACCTTATGCCTAGATTTTATACTCTACAAGAGAATAAAGTGGGTTCTCCCCTTGGTGGTGAAATCCAAGTAGGATAGCCAAGTAGGGTAAGGTGATCCACCAAGTGATGAAATCCCATTGGGCCTTGTCTTAGGTGAGTTTATATGTTTTTTTTTGTGAGTGTGATCTATTTTTGTAATATGGGTGTACTATAATTTATTCATAATGCTTTTAATTAACTAGGTGAGCTAATATGCAACAAGCAAACAATGAAGTGCAATAAGTTTTAAACCCAAATTTGAAGTGTTTTGATTCAAATGAAAACAATGATGAAATAGGATAAGAGAATGAATTTCACTATCCTATTATGCATACAATAAAGAGATAAATGAGAGATTCTTTTAACTTACAAGAAAAATGATAAGTTTCTTTTAGAAGCAAAAGAAAGAGAAGAGTGGCAAGGAAGAAGAAATTCTAGTTTATTGCTTTTAAACCAAAAAATGTTAAATATTTAATTTTGAGGAAAAAGAGAGGGAAAAAGTATGAAATTTTCACTATAATGCACCTATATGAATGCTTAAAACAAGAATTGAACCCAAGGAAAACTCCAAGGTCCCACCAGGCATGCCAAAAATGTTTTACTAAATTTTGAATCTATTTGATATTTAAGGAGAAACAAAGATGAAGGGTAGGGATTAGAGATTAGAGAGAACCCAGATTGGTTGTGTACTATATCCAAATGATGTTGAGCACTCCTCTTTGGCTAGGGAGGACTACCTATGAATAAGAAATTACTATCACCAAAAATATTTGTTAGCAAATATATGAGTGGGCTGCCAAGCTACACACTTATTCTTGGAAGTGTCAAACTTCCTAAGGGACGATAATCAACTTTTTGAAATAAAATTGGTAATGAATAAAAAAATTAAAGATAGAGCAAGAGAAAGATGTGCATACCATTCTTTCAATTTGAGTGTAGTAGAGAGTGACACATCATAGGTAACATGAGTTGGTGTTTTTGGAGGTTGTTTGAGCAGGTTCAGTGTGGTTAGTAGAAATACATAGTCACCATTGTCAGTCAGGATATCAATGTTGGTAAGTAGATATGATTGATGTTAGTAATAATATTGATGTCAATTATGTGACCAATGTCAGTAGGGGTAGTAGGTTATCAAGATATTGTAGGAGACTTTTCTGAGCTGAGAAGTGGATGTTGGTCAGGTTTTATGAGGTTGGGAAGAGTTGTAAGGGAGTGGGTAAGACTCAGGTGGGTATAGACAGAGGGTTGGTATGTTTGAAGCAAATTAAAATAGGTGAAGGATTTTTATAACTCCTCTACAGGGAGAGTCAGGATGCTCATAAAATGATAAATAGTATAATGTAAAATAATTGTAAAATGACTATTTAAAGGAATTACCAAACATAGAGATATAATTGATGAAAATAGATGAATTGTGAGTGTTAGATAGATGGCTCTAGGGAGGCATGTTGAAGTAATATGTGAATATAAATACAAGTGTGGTTGCTAGTTCAAAAGAATCTAAGCTCTATGCAATGTATCAATTCCTAATATAGACTGATTTGTGCATAGTAATGATAAGCTTGGATGTAGAAATTTGAATGCTAAATTTTGTATGTGAATCACTGATTTTTTTTATTTCTATTGACATGAACATTAGGATGGAATTTTCTTAAGTAATTGATGTCAGTGATCTCACTAATGTCATTCATGGGTTGAATGATGTTGATGGCATGAGAATAGGTAAAGGGGATATTTTTAGCTTATATTCTATTCTTTCTCTTGCCAAGTGTGATATCCATTATGGAATGGTAGAAATGTGAGGTTAAAAAGGATGTAGTCAGTTATAAATTTATGTTTGGGGAGAGAACAAGCCATGGGTAGTTAGGATTAGGGGACTAAGTCTTGAGGTAACTCAAAATAAGAATTAGTCTTAGGATGAGGTGGCTAGGTAAGGTGGCATAAGTAGTTTTTAATTAACTTAATTAAATATTTTAAATTAATTAAATGTGTGAGGGGTAAAACATAGGTTAGGAAGGATAATTATAAAAAGTGGCTCAAGAGGGGTTTTGACATAGGGAGTTACACATGTGTGTGACATAATTTTGGTGTCTATAATATGTATCATGGCATTGCACATGTGTATAAGAATGCATGATATGGATCATAACATCCCAAACTCAAAAAACTATCATTTATGTATCCACACATAAAATATAGTGTCATGCCCATGGTGCACATAAAAATCTTATAAACATACATTATAACACACAATGTCATATATATTAAGAACCATGCATATAAAGAGTCACATATAGAAAAATCAGTGTTACATAGAGTAAAAGTCACATAGAGTAAGAGTTACATAGAGAAAGAGTCAAACATAAAATTAGTCACACAATTAAGACCCAATGTCATGCAACATCATAGATTAAGACTAAATAATTAAATGATTAATAAAATTAACACCTAGTGTCATGCATAAGCACAAATAAATATTTAAAAATAAAAGGAGTCACATAATGAACACCAATGTCATGATGAGATATAGAGAAATAGTAAAACTTAAATTGAGTCACACAATGAAAACTAAATGTCATATAAATAAAGAGTCACATAATTTAATACACATTTAAAGATCATACCATGTAACAATAAATTACAACAAACATGCTTAGAACAAGCAAGTAAAGTTTACACAATCAATGTATGTCATCATCATAGATATTAAAGTAAAGTATTCATAGAATATATCACTTTATAAAGTATATGCAAGAGAAATTTATGTATAAACAACAAAAATAGGTCAATATGATCAATGGAATGGTCACATAAAAATGTAACATGTGAGTATTTTCCAAGATTCCCTTAGTGTAAGCATGCCTCTAATGTGGAAGGGTAGTTGTTGGGTATAAGAATGTCCTACATCTATGTGCATGTGTCATACCATATATGTCACGTATCCCACTCATTTATATCATGAAATACATGTGCATAAAGAAACTGGATATGTAATCTACCATGTATATTATGAATCTTGTAAATTAGAAATATATGTCATGCATAGGCCCTAGTTTTTTTTGTTTTTTTTTGAATTATGTGAAGCTCAAAGGTCTAAGTTGGAATCCACTAGATGCAAAAAATCATATGGATACTCCAGTGATAAAATTTTTAACTCTAGATATAATATATTATTGCATACTTATATGTCATCACCATTATCATCATCATATTTATACACATCAATCAATTTATTATTTCATTTTTGTCTTTTCTGAATGTGATGCATATTTATTGCATTTTATTAAATTGTATATGAAATATCATGATCTATCTCATAGATAATGGCATTTTTTCATCTTTGAGTCATTTTTGTTTTGGAACTCATTTTTACCATCAATCTTGAATGTGTTTCCTTCATAAAATAAGGTTATATATTTATTTAGAACATAAAATTTAGCATGAATTTATTGTAACCATTTATTTCCAAGTGGAGGTTACAATTGTTTGCTAGGAATCATCACAAATATCAATGTATAAATAATATTTGGCCTAAAAGTAATAGGCAATGTATTATATATGATCAATTTGTCACAATGTATAGTGTTATCATCTATTTGTGTTACAACCCAACTATTGTAAGAATGCAATGTCATACATATATTACTCCTCTTATTCACCTATTTTAATTTATAAATGATAATTACCCTAAATATATACCATAATATTAAATGATTCATGTCATGGATGCTTGAACTCTATATGTACTTTGTTTCTAGATTGGTTCCTATTAAGAACCCCTAATGGTGTATTATTTTGTATCTAAGTTACTCAGATGATCCTTAATCCTTAATTTTTTTAATTTTTTGTTGTTAATGTATCAAAACTATCTTTGAAAATTTATTTTCCTTACTGAATTGATAATATACTCATAACTCTATGTTAAATCATACATAGAGTAATCAAATGCCTATTGAGGAACATCTTTAGTATAGTACTCATATTTTCTTGTATACTACTAATCTATAATATAATAACTAGTTTTGTATCCATGATATCCATATGGTTTACTAATTTTTTCATAATGCATCATGTAATGTTTTGTTTTATGTTTGATTTTAAAAATAATTGATTCAGTGGAGCACTTATCTTTGAAGTATGATATCATTAACTTATATTATAATAAGTATTTTTACTTGTATCCTTATGAATGTTTGATAAGGTTTCCTTTCCATTACCCAATTTAGCTTTTCTTAATACCCTAGAATCATCTCTATAATTTTCCTAGACAAATGGGTGTATAATTTATATGATAAAATGGTCATATATTTTCATTTGGATGTCATTACCATTATCGTCAATGTCATCTTCTTTTATGAATAGTTGATTTAGATCCTCTAAATTCACTACCAAGAGAATATCTAGTATCTTCTCTTCTTTTGTATCCTTTCTTATATATGGAGTTTGATTTTTTTTAGAATTACTTGAATCCATTATTTCATATGTATGTATACATTCTAGTGATATGGTTTGAGATGGAGGTATTATGGTAAATTCAAAAGTCATTAGATCATGGGCCTACATCCATCACTAGGTTCTTATACTTTCCAATACTTGAAAGGTTTATTACCATAAGACATGTGTACAAACATATATTATGGATAAAATTTATGCACTGATGTAAACTATATGGTATAGCTCACATTACATGGATCCATGGTCTATCTAAGAGTAAAATATATTTAAAGTGATTTGGCATGACATGAAACATAGTAGATAATGTCTTAGGGCTTATTGTGATATCCAAAGTAATAAATCCTATTACTTGGAAAGGAATAATTTAAAAGCATAATATTATTTTATTTCTTAATAGATTCCATATTAACACCCAATGTTTATAAAAATATTAGGTTACATATATTCATTCTTGATTCCATCATCTATCAAGACACATTTAAATCCCTTATTTAATATTTTTACAAAAAAATGGATATTTTGATCTATAGTGTGTTGATTCTACAATTCATTGTTTAAAAAATATATCAAGTCTTCACTATTATTTAATGTTTTAAAAATAGATGTAAATTATGTCATGTATACATCATTTTGTTTAAATGTGTCATGAAATGCATCATATAGGATATCCTTGTAGATAGTTGGCCTTTTGAGTATCTCTAGTATAGAGATATTAGCTTGGGTATGATTAAGTTGGTCAATGATATAATACCTTTATTTGAATTAACTAGAATCATTATACATGGAAGGGATGAGGAGGGACATTATAAATACCTTCATTCTGTCACACTTGATGGGGAACCCTACTTCTTCTAGTTTTATTATGATGTAATATAAAATAAAATATAATCCAAGGGAAAATAATAATGGAATGATGGTAGTTATCATGACATTGAGGTCTATGGGAAGGAGGAACGAAAGAGTTAAATCATGTCTTATTATGTTTAGTGGTCACTAGAATCATCTCATATTTGATATATAGATAATATGAATTACTAAGTAAAGTTAGAGATTATTCATCATTAATTTCAACCTTATTATTATTTCACATGTTTGATTGATTTCATTACATGGTAGTGAATAAAATTACATATTTTAATGATGAAACATGTAATGATGATAAATCATAGCTTGTATTAGATACTATAAACTATGTGTATCCATTATATTCATTATTTATCTATGTGGATAAGGGAAAATTCGAAATCATATCTAAGACCCTAATTCAAAAATATGAAACCCTAGGAGGGTAGAACAAAACCCCAATGGAACTTATGGTTTTGTCATACTCGAAGGAATAAAGGTATCACCAATTTTTTAATATTATTTTGGATTTAGTGATCTAAACAAGCTAAAACATTTAAATATTTAGACTATATAGGATATGTCTAAATTATATAAATATTAATGTGAAAGGAAGAGTAATATTAATTTATTACACTTACTGTAAATAAAAATTGGCCGATATGAGAGGGTACTTAGTTTGTTTTTATTCTATTCTATTTTGTGACAATGTATAATAGTTAAAAATTCCATAAAACAAATTTTTATTTTCTCAAATCAATAAATTATAGTGGTAATCTATATAGACAAATTCTATAATGAAAAGACACCTATGGTAACTTCATATGTATGTTGTATTATGAAAATTGCTAGACTTTTCCACCATAGAGAACTATACCTGTCTGTAAATGTGTTTGATGTGAAATTTTATAAGTTAAATCATGTACATGGATTAAAATTAGTCCTCATTTACCTTAAAACCTTAACTCCAATTATGACACTAAGTCATCTTTAAAAATGGGGTACATAAGACGTATTGATTTTACCCCAACCAGCCTCTATTGATTTTCTTAGAACTGTCTATGTTCTAATACTCTGAAGAGGGCTCAAATTTCACATAGTTATCCCACCTAACTATGTGAGTTATAAATAGTGATATACTAATATTTTGTGTAGCCTATGTGTATTTAAACACTCGACAACCTATGATTTTGACCTTGAAAAAGTATTTAGTCATGTCTTGGTAACTTTTCATTCAATTTTTTGAATATTTATATGTTTTTATGGAATATCCTCAAGGATTCTTAGATGTATTCCTTATTATGAAATAATTTTATAGGTAGGTACTAAATATGAAAATGTTTAGGTTTGATGTGTATCTATAAGAGAATATTTCTATAATTTCCCTCCATAATCGATATGAAAAAAGTGTGGATCATCCCAATGGAAGGGTTTAAATTTGAAAGATAACCATTAAATGGTGCACAAATAGATATGGCATATGTGGATGACTCTAGTAATCAAATCTAACTATTTTTGGAAACATCTAGGATATAGGAAAAATGATTCAGGATCAAAAGATAGTCTTTTTAGGAAAATGGACTATTTATGTGCATAGTAGGATATCTCGTATGTGAATGAATAAAAATTGGGAATATCAAGACCATAAGCAAGTGAATGTCTAGGAAATAATGTGAGAGAGAGTCATATATGTACACAAAAGTCATGTATGTTAATTTTTTGTCAAAACTAACATTGTAGAGTGTCTAATACCAAATGTATGTGTATACAAGATGACATTATTATTTATTTTACCATCGTTGATACATTATAGTGTTATACTAGGAAAGTGATTGTTACAATAGATGAATTCAACCATGGATAGAACTAATGGTTGCATATCACTTCTAAATCTCATAAGATGCCTTCAACAACATTCAAGACCAATGAACTATTTCCATGAATTCAAAGCTTTGATTATGGCAATGATTATAAATGACATATTTTTCTATTCATATTCTCAAGCTATCACATAAGTAATCGTATTACTCCACTTCAAGTATTGATCACATCATTAGTTAGCACATTATGTATCCCATTATGAGATTCAACATATACATGTTTTAGCACTTCGAAATCATTTATATTATGTCACATTTTCTTATTTGCTTTTTAAATGTTACAACATTTTTATTATATTTTTTTATTACCTATTATAATAAATTTCTCATTTTATAATTACACTATCATGAGTTGTTACACCTAATAATTTATGATGTGAGATTTTTACCTCTTTCTTAGATTTCCACTACATATGACATATCTACTTTTACATTCACTTATTTTCCAAACGTGTTTGTAGATTTAATAATCCCTTTTCTCCATTGTGTCTATCACATGCATGTCTCATGTTAATGATTTATGTTGACATATGACTCATGCTTGCATTTTACACTTATTATTTTACACCTAACTCCTCACAAATATTACATAATAATTTATACAACACTATAAATTAATCATGATCAACAATATCTAGTGATTCATCAATATATCATTATTATACTATAAATAATTTTTATATGTAGTTTCTTATTTATATATGTTGTATATTTCATGTGATTTCCTCCATTAAGTTAATTGTGTTCTTTATCTATATTAAATATTTCATGTTTTGACACTTGCCTTCTCTTGTATCAACATTCCTCATCACTTAGATTGTTATGTTGTATTAGCCCTCACCCTTTCCTTTTTAATTCTAATCAAAACACTTGTGTAGATTTATTGATGATGACATCATATATATTAAGACCTTCCATCCTAGAGTGCACTATGTTCTTATGGAATTTTTAGGTTGTTTTAAATCATAATCTTTTTATTTCATTGATTGTGCCCTTTAGCATCTATGTCACTTGATTTATATTTTCTTGATTCTTATTGTGTGTGTACCCCTTGGATTACTTTTTACATGCTTTTACATCTTCATATATAAAATTATTATAAGGAAAAAACATTAAAAACATTTTTTTTTAAATTTTATCTTTGTCAATGGATACATATCATGCTTATCTACCTATTTTAGAGGTTTACATATTAATGATTTATACACATGTTTATCATGGTACTCATTTATTAGGTACAGTAAAGGATATACACATTATATATGAATGTCATTTTTATATGTTATGTAACTACATTCATACCACATCCATGGGGTAAAATATCACACTTTTGGCATGTGTTGCATCAGGGATTCTCTATACAACATTTTTTTATGGTGATATGTTTCATGCTTTCTATTTATTATATATGTTTTTGTGTGTGTGTGTGTGTGTGTGTGTGTGTAGAGAGAGAGAGAGAGGGAGAGAGAGAGAGATACATTAATTATATCATGTCTTTATACTATACTATACTATACTATATTATATTATATTATATATATAGTGTTATATAGATATATATTATATTATTACATTGTTACATGGATAGTTTGCATGTTACCTTGCATACCATGTGATCAATACTTGCTTATTTATTATGATTTTGTGTTATTTCAACCATGTTTCTAGTTCTATGTGTATACTCATAATATTTTCAACTTTTATCAAGTATCGATGCTTTACATCTTGTAGGAACCCATCGAGACTCAATCTCTCTAATTGCATGCCTTAAAGGGTGCACCAAAAAAGGGGTGGGTAGACCATTAGTGATTTTTAGGATTGTTTCCCCTTATTTCCACTTATTACCAATCTAACCAGCTCCTAAAAAACCATTCCCTAAGCTATTAAACACTATATTTTCCCACTTTCCATCCCTCTTTTCCTCACCTTAAGTACCTTTTAATAGTTCACTATGTTAGGTTAATTGGGTCGACCCTGTATAATTTTAGGTGATTTTCACTTAGAAACTAGTTTGGCTCTTGGTTGACCTAGTGTTAGTGCCCAAAATTACACTAAAGTAATTGAGCCTTTGTCAACTATAAATGCCTAATTTATTATCCCACTTTCTATTTTCAATTTTCCATTAGAGGTCAAATGCCATGTTAATTTGATCTTTACTAGCCTTTGGTCTATCAAAAACTAAGTTGAATTCATGTTTGAGCACTTTAAGGTCTTTTATCCCAATTTCCTTAGCTTATACCCTATGATTTAAAATCAAATTTGGTAGGAGAAAATTTAAGTAGGAATATTTTAAATATGCCATGGACTAAGTATATTTTTTAAACTATGTTTTCATTGTGTTTATTGACATACCTAAACCTTAGTCTAAAAATCCATATTAGGTCCCTTTTATATCAGCTAATGCTTGGTCACTTTTGTTTATTAACATGGTCTAAATGATATAGAGTCCCTTTGTAGTAAATTGAGGTCAAAGTCCTAAATTCTAAACCATATTTATTAATGTCTCAAAACTTTACGCTAATTCTTTTTATACTAAGTGCTTTATGTCCTGAGCTATAACTTAATTAGTTATTATGTTAAATTCGATCCAATCATAGCTGATCTTAAGGATCACATTCTAACGATGTGCATTAACATGGATCAAATTGATCTGATGATGCATGATCAATGATAAATAGTCAAAGGGACTTAGGAAAAACATAGTGTACCAAGTTTCAAGCTCGTAGAGCATGATTTAAATCTCAATCACATTCACATTGATTAATTATATATGGCAAAGTGTATAGATCCTAATCAATGGTGTGTAGAAGGTCGATGTTTCAACAAAGCCCTAAGATGAGAATGAGTGTGATCGGTGTCACCATCATGGGAACCACATTAGTGATACAAAGGAATTTAGAGAGAAGTATTGATCCCTATGGATAGAGATCTAAGGTTAGAATTTGATCTGTGTAAATATGACCAACAATGTGAGATGAGTGTGGAATTTTAAATAGATCTCAAAAAAATTCATAAATGGATTGGTTAGCATATTTATGAATTTTATAAGTTTTCCTAAAAATCATCTCATAGTCAAAGGATCATATAGAATTAATACTCTAGATCCCATGAACATCTCCTACAAATTTGATGCCTTCATACTTTTCTATCTAAAGATGCAAGCCTTTAAATTTTAATGAGTAGTGTGATGGTCATGCATACATCATTGATGGTTACACAGACATCAAAGTAAATCTCAATAATTAACCATTTGATGTTCAAAGTGTGATAGTCTCATGTACATCATTGACAGTCATGTAGACATCATTGACAGTCATGTGGATATCAAAATAAATCTTGGAACTTATTCATTAGAGTTCAAAGATTGATAGTCATGTAGATATCAAATGATAGGTACATATATGTCAAATTTAAGCCATGGTGGATAGCCATTTGGATTCAAATAATCCAAAGATGAATGATCTACAACGATCCATGCATAGATAATCAAATAGCTCAAAAAGAAAGAAGGATTCTCAAAGAAGCAATGGTCATTTTTTTTTAAAAAGATACTGATGAGTAGACATGACATGGTGATGCCACATAGGCATACACATCATATTAAAGGAACCTATGAAATTTAGTTAATGGAGCTTTCACCACTGACAATAGGTTGACTAGGCAAATTTTAAATGAGGCATGGTAGCTCCTTAGGAAATATAAGGATTTGAAAGCAATTACAAATTGATGGGATGGTTATGGGTCCTCTAGGCAAAAATCAGGACAAAGAATGGGTTTTTTATAATATGTCAAGTGCCATTTCTAAAATGTGACCCTAATGAATGGATGATACATAAAACCCATTGGCTATTACAAAACATATATCTAACATGTTTGTAGCATGTATAGAGAATGAGGGGTATTTTGATTTATTGGCTTCTTGAGATGTATTGTAAGTTTGAATCTCATGGATGAAACATACTTATTGATATTAAGCATTATAGATAGACACATTTCAATGAAAATGGAGTAATGAGAAATAATTTACAACCTATTAGTGTTATTTTTATGCTTTTGCCATGTTAATATGAAGGGGTTTATGCTCATATAATTGATGATCTAGTGTAGAACTTGAATAAATCTTACATAAGCGAGGAAATTTTAAAAATATAAAATTTAATGCTCAATTCATTACATTTTAATATGTATTTATTAACCCCTTATTTTCTCATTTGAATATTTCCCTAAGGGAGCTTCCCAAGGCAACTACAAGTATAAATTATAACTTGGCCATTTAAAAATTATAAAAAATTTTAGAGGGGCTAGGATTTACCCAAATAGATCAAAGGTTGAAAATAATTCATTTATGCATTAAAATGGAGATAATGAAAAGGAAACCCTAAAAAGGTAAATAGGTGAAAAATGTAAAATGTGAAAATGCAAGTTGGAGCCAAAAGGGTAAAGGGGTCAAGTAAACCCGGGTATCACATTTTCTCATGTTTTGCTCATCTAAGATCCTCTAATGGGAGAGATATTATAGTTTTTAAAAGATCAAGGTGGGTCACTACAAGGAAGATCATTTAAGTGGCTATAGATCCATAATAATCCCAAGACATCATTGCAAGAGTAGGTTGTTCCATGGTGTGCATGAGGGGAAGGGAAACTATCCAAAAGTTTCTAGGTGTCCAAGTAAGTGACCAAGGGGATCCTTAGGAAATTACACATAAATACAAAGTTTATTTGGCCTCCATCATGAATATCCTCCTTATAACTCATGTGAAAGGCATTTATAGTCAAGAAACACAAATATCTACTTTAATTCATCAATATTTCTTATAGAGGAAATTTTAACAATGGTTTTCCTTATAGTTACATGGAGATTTTAGGTGTGTTAAATGATTTGTTTCAGCTAGAAGCATATTGGAAAGACTTTGGAAATTGTAGGTTGTAACCCTCATTCTCAAATTTGAAATGGGTAGAAAATGTATAAATAGAGGGCTTCTCCTTTTTTCAAGAGTTTGGTCATTGTGTTTGTTGTTGTTGGTATTTTCTTCTATCAAATTCTAGGGTCTTTAAATTTTTCGGATCACTACTATGTGTGATTTGCCTCTCTTACTAAGGTGGTTGAAAGTGTACAGCCATTATCAAGATCTGAGAGCATGTTTATGTCTCACCTATCTAACATGAAGAAATCTCACCATGCTTATCGCCATAGTAGTATTTTGAAATATTGATGTATGTAATATCTCTTTTTAAGTTAATGAAAATGTGTGTGATTCTATATTGTTTCTTATTGATGAAGTGAACTAATGTGTTTTGAAAATGTTATTGATTGGATAAATTATTTTATGCTCATTAATGGTTGTCATCTTGGGCTTAGATCTAGATTATAATTCCCTTTTTACATTATTTTAGAATATGTTACTTAATAAATTATTAGGGCACCTTAGTTTTATGGATTTGATAGGTAAAAGTGTTTGAAGGCTAAGTTTTAGTGTATGTTCTATATCTTTCAAGGATCATTCAGTATGTCTCATTATCTCACTTATGAGTATTTGTTATGTCTTTGTAATAAGTGATGTCATGAATGTTGTAAGATACCCAATTGATTGAAAACTACTAGCAAACCACCATGCCCTTCCTCTTTATAGTTAAAAAACTATCTTAACCTATCCTACCTTGCCAATGATATAATCCTTTTTGCATATTATAAGTGTTAATTTCCTTGTAGATTCATAAATTTTTCATACTTACCATGTGTCTACATCTTGTGATTTAAAATCCAAATACTAAAGTCTTCCTTTCATCCCTTTGTTATTGAAAAATTCTTTAGAATGAAGGTTTCGTGCACATCCCCATATATCTTTAATAGCTTGTATGTGACTTAGCACATTTGTTCATTCCATGTGAGAACCCTTCCTAGGTAGATTGAATGAGTTTGGTTGTGCTCTAATCGCATTTGTTTTTTCTTATACCAATAATCCTTATGGAGGTTGAATTGTAGAATATCTCCATGTGAGCAAGCTACCCTATGGGTCCTCTCACCTTGGTTCAGGTAGAGCTATAAGTAGCAGGGAGCTAACCAGACCCTTTATAGGTGCATCTCAGTCATTTTCTCCATTTAGTTCATTTTAGATGCCAAACCCTCCCCCAGTTACAATGACATATCATTAGTTTTTTCATCTTTGTTTGTCATTTTATTCTAAGTGTGCAAGACTAATCATGAGAGGTATACAACTGGGAACTAGCATGCTTCTAGTGCTATTATCAAGGACTAAATTTAAGTCTTGATCACTTGCATTGCCAAGGACTTTTGTAGAGAGCTATAAGTATTTCATGTTATGAATTTCACTACTAATTTGTCCTATAGTGGGACTATATTGGCCATCAATGCCACTTCAGTCCACTAGGGACATGCTAATAATTGAGATATTGGGCAATTTGACTTGTACTAATTTTATTACAAAGAACTATTAAAATTACATGTTGAAAGGTATTTTTTCCCCTCTTGAACATATTCTAAAAATCTTAGTGGCCTTTCCTTTTATCTCATTATTAGCTTTAGCAAGTTTAATTTTAGCATGTATCACAATAATCTATCAACTGTTATATTCTAAAAGTTTGATTTTAGTGGCAACTCCAATCTTATAATTTGGTTTCAAGGAAGATCAGTGACTAAGTTGAATATCTTTGTTAACCTTTAGATTTGAGTATTTTCTTGTTTGCAAAGCTAAAAGGATTGAGATCATCCTTCAAAATTGACTCATCCAAACAACTTGTACCACCCCTAAGTTTGCATCAAAGATGAAGGAAACAAGTTTAGAATCCTATTGAAGAGAATAATGCATCTACAAAAGATTGTTTGGACTCTCAAGATATTGATAATATTGAATGTTTTATTGAGATCCCCATTATTGATGACTATCATATCTCTCTTAACAAATCTAAAACTTATAATCTAATTTATTATCTAGCTCCTTCTTTACTAGTTGAATCCCCTCCTGGGTATGAACCAAAAATTCCACCTCATTCACTCCCTCACATCCCTTTGCCATTAGTTATTTAACATCCCATTAACCCAATCATGAGGCATAGGGACCTACATGAGAATGAACGTCTTGAATTTCATATTCCCAGATTCAGACCTATCAATTTTGAGGACATGGAAGGTTATCCAAATGAATTCTTGAATGAAGTAAGGAACTGCCTTCCAAATTTCCAAGAAAATAATGCAGTGAGTGGTGATCAACACTTGAAGTATTTTCATGATATCATTGAAGACTATGAGGTTGAGCATGAGGATGTATGCATTAATTTGTTTGTGTATATGTTAGAATATTCTCAAGAGTGGTTCAAATATCTTTCTTATGGGTATATTAATTCATGGGAAGAGATGATGAATGTTTTCAGAATTCAATATGGTGATAGAATTGATCTAAGATTCCTTTTGGCTGAATTTGAAAAGATCAAGAAGAACCCCAATGAGTGTGTTCAAGACTTCAATATATGGGTCAAAAAAACTATGATGTGGTTACCTAAAAATATCAAGCCCAGTGATACAACATGCTTGATAAAGTTTTGCAATGCCTTTGACAAGAAGGTTGCATACTACTTGAGGGATAAGACTCCTATAAACCTATGGTTGGCATTTAATATGGATATACAAATTTAAAAAGACATAAAGGTTATGGGAAATCTCATGAACAAGTGGGCTGATGTAAATTTGGTCAATTTGGAAAAGACACAGTCCACGAAGATAGACAACCTTGAGGATATTATTAAAACTTTGGCCTCTATTGTCAAAGAAATGTCATATAAGTTGGCTAGAGCTGAAAATGGGAAACCCTCATGTGTCTTCTAGTCAAGAGGGATCCAAATTGAAATCAAGCACAATGAAGGAATATTTTCCACCATTGAGATAATGATAGAGGGAAGAGGATTGCATGAAATGAAAAAGTAAAAAGAAATCAAAATAGAGGGTCTAGGAAAGAAGTGCCTGATCCATTAAACATCAAGGTGAATGTAGTAGGTTGTGACATTGATATTGATTGGTGTGACAAGTGCATCCTTCCACATCTTCCTTGTGATACAGCTAAAACAATTATTGAATATGTGGAGGAACTTGAGTCTATGTCATCTGATGATGAGATTATGATGTTCAATTGTCAGAGTCCACAAAATAAGATGTCTACCTCCATAAAATTATTGAGTGCTATAATTATTAATTAGTTTTGGAGTGTGATACAAAAGGTATGTGTCCCAACTCATGAATTTGATTTTAAGGTTAATATGAAATAGGCATATGAATTACCAATTCATGATTTTGACTTTTTAAGATCAATGATGATTAAAAAATATGATGGGGGAATTCTATTAATTGACAATACGTAGCTGATAATTAATGCAATAATTTCCCAAGAGAAAGAATACTACTTGAGAAGCAGGGAACCAAATTTTGCCCCTCAAGTCACTACCCCTAAAAATCCAAGGGTAGGGGGATATAATTAAGGAAGCTAAGAAAACTATGATAGTTCATAATACTTCCAAATGAGTATCAATTTCCCAAGTTGCTAAGCCTAGAGGTGCCCCCATGAAAAATAAAGTACCCTTGCTATCCAGTATTCCCAAGGGCATGAATGATGCTAAACAAAATACTCATTTTAAGGTTGATACTAAGCATTCAAATTCACCCTAGCCTACTCCACTTCATATCTTAATTTATTGCATTCTAGCTAAAGGTGTTGTTACCCTTCCACCAAATACTCCTCTTGCTCAGTATAGTTTATGTGGTATGAACCAAGTGTTGAGCCAACTAAAAATAATTATGCCACTTGTTGAATTATTAAGAATACCTAAACATAGGAAGAGGGAATTTGAATACTTGGAATTTGGTGAGAAGTTATCTAAAAGTAAAATTGATTTACCCCAAACATCCTTGGAAAGTGATGAAAAATTTGAAGAGGTTGTTGAAATAGATCTAGAATTCTATTTGGGGACTACATTCGTAGAGAATTATCTAAATGTGGATCCATTTAATATAACCCTATTGATCAATGGTCTTATTATCCAAAATTTCATGTTTGATTCTGGTGCTTCTTATAACATAATTCCCTTGGATGTCTTAAATGAACTTGTAGTTAAGATTACATTAGTCTTTAGCAAGTGTTATGCCATGGACTCATGAGAAGTTTTAGTTTTTTTACAGGTTAAGGGGTCGGTAGTGCAATTAGTAGTGCCTCTAGGTAAGTATTTGAATATGGACATGGTAGTTATGGACTGCCTACCTAAGTGGGGGATGTTTCTATCACATAAATGGGTTGATAGCATGGGTAGAAGTGTATAAATGGACTTATCTTATGGTACCATTCCATTGGAGGGTAATATGGTCAATATATATAAAAATTTGAAGATGTTGCATGTCATTGGTATTTGAAACATGCTCTAAATGAGGTGTTATACACATATGTTGATCTGGGTAGCTTTGTGGGGAATATTGACATTATTAAATAACCCATTGCTCTTGATGTTGAACTTGATAGTGAATGAGTAGTTTGGAAGATGTGCCTTGATGGAGCTTGATCAAATCTTGGAAATGGAGATGGGGTTATCTTCTATACCCCTTATGATAAATGCATTAAATTTTATTTTTAGTCTTCCTTTGGGTGCATGAATAATGCTACTAAGTATGAGGCACTTTTGCTTGGTTTATAGATTATCCACAAACATGGAATTAAAAGTTTGATTTTCAAGGGTGATTATAAGCTAGTGGTTAATCAAGTCCATAATGCTTATGCCACCGAAAATAAAAGGTTGAAATAACATTGGAATGTTTTTTAGGATTTGCTTTAATTCTTTGATACATTCAACATTTGTTATCATGATAAGAGTTTCAATGAAGAGGCTGACAAACTTTCAAGGTTAGGTGCTCAATTTGATATTAAAAATATAATCCCTCATTGCCAATATCAGGTAGAGGTGTTTATTAGGCCTTTAGTCCTAGACAATCTTAATCATTGATAGGTTTTTGATGATGATGATTAGATCATAAGGTTTTTAAATGGTGAAGCTAAGTTCCATGATCAGTTCATAGACTTGGAATCTATGGTTCAATTTTATGATGAAAGGAAACCTTATTTAGGAAGGACATTATTCAGTTGAAGACAAACATGATCCTTAGAGGATTAGTAAGTTTAAAAGCATATTTTTATGGAGAAGATAGAATCAAGACTCAGGACTCATTTATTTCAAATGACATGACTGAGTGTGATTTGAGTTCTTATGAGAATCCAAGGAGGGTTTGGCTAGGTACTCACGTAAGTGTAGCTAAGAAGAAATATTACACGTAGCTACTAAAAAAATACCATAATTATTTAGTATGGTCTTATTCTAGGTTAAAATCATATAGGGGAGATTTGTTCCAACATGTCATCCCATTATAGCCTGATAGTAATCCTTTTAGGCAAAAATAGAGACCTACTAACCCCATCTTGGAAATTGAGATTTGGGATGAGTTAAAGAAGATAATGGATGGTGGTATCATTCATCCCATAAGGTATTCATCATGTTTTGCAAATTTAATCCCTATGAGAAATAAAAATGGTGACATCTGCTTGTGTGTAGATTTCTAAAATTTGAATAAAGCTTATTTAAAAGATAATTATTTCCTACCCAATATGGATAATGTATTGTAAAGTGTAATAGGATTAGAGATGTTGTCCACTTTAAATTGTTTTTAGGATATAACTAGGTTGTGGTGAAGGAATCTAAGAGACCCAAGATTGCATTTACAATGCCTTAGGGCATGTACGTATACATGAGGATGCCTTTTGGGTTAATGAATATTGGTGTAATGTTTTAGTGAGCTATGAACATTGAATTTTTTAGGGTGATTAATAGTTTTATAGCTATGTATTAGGATGACATTATTATGTTCTCCAAGACTATAGAAGAACATTTGGAACATGTTGAGAAAGTATTGATCAGATGTATGGATTTTGGAATTTCACTTAATCTTAAGAAATGTCACTTTGAAGTACAAAAGGCCAAGTTGTTAGCACATATAGTGTCCAAATATGGTGTCACAATTGATCTTGAGAGGGTATAAGCCATTAACAAAGTGCCTATTGTACAGTCCAAGAAGTGAATTTAGTCCTTCTTTAGACAAATTAATTTCATAAGGAGATTTGTGTCCAAATTTGCAAAGATTACTTTGCATATTAATTCCATGTTGAAGAAGGACCAAACCATCAAGTGGGAAGAGAATTCCATATATGCATTCAAGACATCAAAGGAGATCTAAAATCTGCCCCTATTTTGGCCAACCCTGATTACACTAAGCCATTTTAGATATTCTCTTTTGCATCATATAATACTATTATTATTGTTCTTTTACAAAAGAATGAAGATGGGCATGAGTAACCAATAGCTTTATTTAGAAAATATATGCAAGGTGCTAAATTGAATTACACCATCATGGAAAAATAAGCCTTCACTCTTTTGAAGGTTGTTAAAGCATTCAGACCTTATATTCTAATTTTAAGGATTGTTGCTTATGTCTTGAATAATATGGTAAATGACATCTTGGCTCAGATTGAAGTCTCCATCAAGAGATGAATGTGGATCAACAAGTTGAAATAGTATGACATGGATATTTAGACCATCAAGTTAGTGTGAGGGATGGGTCTAGCCAAGCTCATGGTTAAGACCAATTTTCAAGACGTTGAGGTAAATACTACTATTTTAAATGTTGATGATTCCTTGAGTTAATTTAATATGCCTCCATGGTATAAATACATTGTATTTTACTTGAAAAATATGAATTTTCCAACTAAATTAGACAATAATCAAAGGAGGAATCTTAAGCTTGTTTCCCAAAAGCACCTCTTAACTAAAAATTGACTTGTATGAAAGAATTTGGATAGGGTTTTCTTAAGATGCATGCTAGAAAAGGAAAGTACTAACCTGATTGAAGACTTACATAGTGGAGTATATGGTGGCCATTTTTCACCTAAAGTTATAGCTCATACAAGTATGAGATTTGGTTATTGGTGGCCATCATTGTTTAAAGATGTTTCTTAGAAAGTCAAAAAATGCAAAAAATGTCAATGCTTCACTGGAAGGATGAAAGCTTATAATTCTCTCCCCTTGCAGCCTATGACTTTTGAAGGCCCATTTAGATAATGGGGAATGGATTTCATTGGAGAAATTTTTGATTCATTAAGCACTAGACATATATGGATGCTAGTTGTAATTGACTACTTCACAAAATGGGTTGAATCAGTCCATACAAATAAGGCTACACACTAAGTGGTTATGTATTATTTGATAAATTAGATTATTTATAGATTTAGTGTGCCTATCAAAGTTATTATTGATAATCACATGAGTTTCAAAGCTAAATATTTAATGGAATTATGCAAAGAGTATAGGATTAAATTGAGCTATGCTTCTAATTAAAACCCTCAAGGGAATGGGCAAGTACAATCTAGTAACAAGAATTTTTTCAAAATCATTAGATGAACATTGGAAGGAAATAAGAAGAAGTGGGGTGAATAACTAAAATTTGCTTTGTGGGCTGATAAGGTCATACCATGAGAGATATAACAAAAATTCCTTGTGAAATTATCTATGGAGCTCAAGCCATTTTGCCTATGAATTTATAGTTACCAACCTATCAGCTCATGTAGTAACTAGAAGGTGATGAGCAAATTAATCTCTATAAAAGCAGGATGAACTAGATTATTGAGCTTGATGAAATTAGAAGAGAAGCTCATGAGAGACACCTCAAGTTCACAAAAAATATAAAGAATATATTTGATATGAAGGTAACTCTAAGAACCTTCCAAGTAGGTGATTTGGTTTTACTTTGGGACAACATGCATGAGGAAAAAGGCAAGCATGGAAAATTTGATGCCTTGTGGATGGGTCCCTATTCCATTAACTATCAAATTAGGGAACACACTTTCTTCCTAAGAGACCTAAATGGTGAAATACTAGATCCGTCAATCAATGGTAGGCATTTGAAATGTTAGGTTGTGGAGCTAAAAGCTTCACTGATGCAAACAGGGAAGGAGGTTTTTGAGAGGTTGCTAAGTTGCAGGGCAACCAACATTGATCTGATCAGCTGACATCAGTCATATACAGTGGGAAAGGCAACCGACATTGGTTAGGTATCGGTCAATGTTAGTCATCTCTAGCCTGATAGGAACCGACGTTGATCACTTGTGTAGTTTTGGAACTGTCAGTTGCACGAATAATTTGTTAACAAACTGAGTGTTTGCATGTTAAGAGCCAATTTTAGACTTGAAGCTGCAGATCTAATTATTGTAATTGGATGTCTAATTATTGTTTGCATGAGATCTATTTAAGAGACTCATAGGCTATATTGTAAAGGTGTTCTAGTTTGAGTTGAGCAAAGTTAGCTCCTTCTGTGTGTGAAGTGAGAAAGGGTGTTCCTCCTAGTTCCATAGCAGTGCCAAGTGTGGGTGCTGGTTTTAGAGAATCAGAAGGGTTCTTTAAGTGTGTAGGATCTTGGTCAGTAGGTGTGTAAGACCACGTTTGGAGATCTACATGGTAAGTAAGATCATTGATCTGCAGGTGTATGTGTGTGCAAGGTTTGTAGGTGTGCAAAACCAGGTTGATCTGTAGGTGGCAGCAGAATCAAGGTGACAGCAACACAACAGGGAGCAGGATCAGGCAGGATCTACTTGGAGTACGGTGTGTACTCGGTTATAGAGCAAGAGAGGAAGGCAAGGCAGTTCCTTCCATAAGTAAGATCATTTGGGTTGCAAGTTGTTGCAATTCTTGGGAGATCTACTTGAAGCACAATTGAGTACTTGGAGTGCATGGAGCACTTATGGAGTGCGTGGAACACTGGTGTACTGGTAGTAGTGGATACTGACTAGTTGGAGGTGAACACCAACTCTATGTTTGAGTTGTGTGTTGGGACCGTAAGAGAGAGAGCTTTGAGGAAAGAAGTACTGTACACTTGAGGTGTGGGAAGCCTCTGAGAGGTGTGAAGAAGAAGTGGCATCTTCTTTATTGTATTCTTTTCTGGATGAGTATTAATACAAGTTGTGTATTGTCTCTCATATTCTATGTTGTTTCTAGTTTCTAGTTACTTGTTACTTCTGGTTTAATTCCGCATCTTAAGTTACTTGTATATGGTAATCAATGGTGCTTCCGTGGGGTTCCTAATAGTTTGTATCAGAGCTAAGGTTGCAGGGAGCAAGTTTGTGTTTGGTTACAGGTCACTCTTAGGGGTTTTTGATTGAGTGGGAGTATAGCAACGGCAGAAGAAAGTACACTAAGAATGGAGGAACTGAATAACACGAATGATCAATTACGGTGTTATGGAAAGAAAGAGCAGGAAAAGAAATATTGTTGGTTGGTTATAGATCAGCATGAAGGAACTGAAGAAGCAGATGTTGTAGGTGTTGTTGCACAGGATGCTCTGGGATGTTTCTTGGATAAAGTAGAATCTTGGTTAATAGATTATGTTGCCTCTTTCCATGTAGCCCCAAGTAGAGGGGTTGGTGAGCCTTGTCATAGTATTGGCAAATGGGAAGTGTTGCTGAAATTGCAAGTGGCCAACACATGGGTGTTGAAGAAGGTCATGTAGGTCCCAGTCTTGAAGATATGGCTAATTGCTTCAGGAAAGTTGGGTGATGAGAGATGCACAAGAACTCTCACAGTGGATGCACTTGAATTAGCTGGTGTTAATAAAGTAGGTATCCTTTATCTATCTACTTATATTACTGATTCTTCTTTTGTTGTGAAGACGTGGCTTTGTAGGCTTGGTCACATGAGCAAGAAGGAGATGCATGTTCTTAAGCAGAAGATAGATGTGTTTGATAGACTTAAGAAATGGAAAGCCTTGGTGTTCTTGGAGGATATGATGGATAGAGTTTAGTGGATGGGGCTGGATACTTCTAAGCAGGGTGGTTTGGACAGGGTTTTGATCCATGGAGAGCTCACAGGTAAAAATTCATCACTCACAGGCATACATAGGTACCACCATCGGTCAAGGGTAACTGACGTCAAATAGACAGGTGCCGATGTCGGTCATGTACAAACCAAAGAAGTTAACAGTGTTGAGTAAGTGGAGACCGATGTCAGCAAGATAATCGGTGTCGGTGACCTAGACAGTCGCATGGAACTGACGTCGATCGGATGCAGACTATATAGTGACCGAGGTCGGTCACTGAGATAGATTTTGGGTGGACAGCAAGCTATCAAGGAGTCTCAAATGCCCATGGGGAGGACTGAAAGTGTAAGTAAGCCTCAAATTCGTTGTTCTTCTTCTTTATACTAGTTGCTAACTACAGAGCAGGAAGGATCCAGGAAACAGTGGGAGCATGGCATGAATAGGATGCAGGACCAAATGGGAGATTTGGTAGGGTTGCCAGCCGATATGAAAGCACTGAGACGAATGGATACCTTAGTTAAATAATAGAGAGAATGGACACGTGAGATGGAGGGCCAGGTCATATGGTCTTGAGGAAGCTGCAGGACAGTGGTACAGGTTTTGATAGGTGGATGACAAAGTAGGGCTTTAGTCAATGTCAGTGTAACCATTGTGTTTATCTTACCAGGTGGATGATGATAGCTACATTATCCTATTACTGTATGTGGATGGTATGCTAGCTAGCAAGTTTATACATATAGGGTTTTGTTGAGCTAAGGGTAAGGTTAGTTCAGTGGCATGTCATGAGGAATTTAGAGCAGAAAAATTCTTTGGCATGAGAGACATGGAGATCATAGGTTGATTTTGTCTCTAGTGGGAGCTGATGTGAATCAAGTGTTAGTGAGGTTTAATATGTAGGATGCAGAACTAGAGCACACTAAGGGCTGGACAGTTTAGTGTCTGAAATCACATGAGGTCTAGTATAGACCTGAGTTTGCCCAAGTAGTGGGTGCTGTCAGAGAGTTAGGAGCCAATTTGGGGAAGTGGGTTCTCAGGTACTTGAGAGGAACCAGCAATAGGTATACATGCTATGCAGGGTCAGGACTTCACTACATGGGTTTGTAGGTTTAGATGTGGTAGGTTACTCAGATGACAGGAGGTGCACCACAGGATTTATGGTGGTTGGTCTTCAAGGTTGAGCTTAAAGAGGGATACAAACTAGGAAATAGATTAGATGGGGTACAGGTATAGGTACAGTGTAGCTATTTATCTCCAAGTGGGAGATTGTTGGGTTGTGGAGCTAAAAGCTTCACTGATGTAAATAGGGAAGGAGGTTGTTGAGAGGTTGCTAAGTTGTAGGGCAACCAATGTCAGTCTAATCAACTGACGTCAGTCATATACAATGGGAAAGGTAACCGACATCAGTTAGGTATCGACCAATGTCAGTCATCTCTAGCCTGACAAGGATCGACATCAGTCACCTGTACGATTCTAAAACTATTGGTTACACGAACAGTTTGTTAACGAATCGAGTGTTTGCATGTTAAGAGCCAATTTTAGACTTGAAGCTGGATACCTAATTATTGTAATTGGATGTCTGATAATTGTTTGCATGAGATCTATTTAAGAGACTCATAGGCTGTATTGTAAAGGTGTTCTAGTTTGATTTGAGCAAATTTATCTCCTTCTATGTGTGAAGTGAGCAAGGGTGTTCCTCCTAGTTCTACAGCAGTGCCAAGTGTGGGTGCTAGTTTTGGAGACTCAGAAGGGTTCTTCAGGTGTGTAGGATCTTGGTCGACAGGTGTGCAAGGCCACATTTGGAGATCTACATGGTAAGATCATTGATCTGAAGGTGTATGTGTGTGAAAGGTTTGTAGGTGTGCAAAACCAGGTTCATCTGTAGGTGGTAGTAGAATCAAGGTGACAGCAACACAACAGGGAGCAAGATCAGGCAAGATCTACTTAGAGTACGGTGTGTACTTGGTTATAAAGCAAGAGAGGAAGGCAAGGCAGTTCCTTCCATAAGTAAGATCATTTGGGTTACAAGTTGTTTTAATTCTTGGGAGATCTACTTGAAGTATGATTGAGTACTTGGAGTGTGTGGAGCACTTGTGGAGTGTGTGGGGCATTAGTGTACTGGCAATAGTGGATACTGACTGGTTGGAGGTGAACACCAACTCTGTGTTTGAGTTGTGTGTTGGGACCGTAAGAGAGAGAGATTTGAGGAAAGAAGTACTGTACACTTGAGGTTTGGGAAGCCTCTGAGAGGTGTGAAGAAGAAGTGGCATCTTTTTTATTGTATTCTTTTCTGGATGAGTATTAATATAAGTTGTGTATTGTCTCTCATATTGTGTTGTTTCTGGTTTCTAGTTACTTGTTACTTCTGGTTTAATTCCGCATCTTAATTTTCTTGTATATGGTAATCAATGGTGCTTCTGTGGGGTTCCTAACATGAAACACTTCCTAGATTGAATCTACAACTGTGTTCATAATTATAGTGTATAGTATTGTTATTTTGTTATTTTTATTACCCCTTTACTTTGGGCCTTGTTTGTATAGTTCCTTTCATGTGTTTGTCTTCATATCTTCTTGATCTATTTTTATTAGTCTGCCTTGTTTTGTTGAACCTCATGGGTCTTTATTGATGAAATTTCTAATTATTAAGTCTATAACCCAATATATTGACACTAGGTATTATGATTTAGGGTTCTTTGCAAACCTATGTGGGGCATACATCCATGAATGAGAGTCGGTGTTAGTGCCCAAAATTACACTAAATTAATTAAGCCTTTATCAAGTATGAATGCCTGATTTGTTATTCCACTTCCTATTTTCAAGTGTTCATTAGAGGTTAAATGTCATATTAATTTACAAATGTTCATTAGAGGTTAAATGTCCTATTAATTTGATCTTTACTAGCCTTTGGTCTATCAAAAACCAAGTTGAATTCATGTCTAAGCACTTTAAGGTATTTCGTCCCAATTTCCCTAACTTAGACCCTCTAATTTAAAAGCAAATTTGGAAGGAGAAAATTTAAGTGGGAATATTTTAAATATGCCATGGACTTAGTCTAATTTTTATACTAAGGTTTGGTCATGTTTATTGACATGACTGAACCTTAGTCTAAATATCCATATTGGATCCTTTTTATATCCACTAGTGTTATGTCTCTCTTTTTAATTAACGTGGTCTAAATGATGTCAAGTCCCTTTATTGTAAACTAAGCTCAAAATCCTAAATTCTATATCATATTTATTAATTTCCCAAAACTTTAAGCTAAGTCTTTTTAATACTAAGTGATTTGTCCTGAGCTATGACTTAATTTTTTATTATGTTAAATTTGAGCCAATCACAACTGATATTTTAGATTAAAATCTAATGGTGAAAATTAACACAGAGAAAATTGATCTAATAGTGCATGAGCAAGGTTTAATAATGAAAAGGACTTAGGATAAATGTGGATGTACCAAGTTTCAAGCTCACAAGGCATGATTTAAAGCTAAATCATGTTCTTGTCAATAAATGGTATGCGATAAAGTGTATAGATCTTGATCAATGATGCATAGAAGTTTAATATTTCAAAAAATCCTTAGGATAAGAATGAGGGTGATAGGTGTCACCATTAAGGGAACCTTATTAATGATATAATGAGACATAGAGTAAAATATTGAGCCCTATGGATGGATATCGAAGGTTAGCATTTGATCCATATAAATATGATTAATGACACAAGATGATGGTGGAATTTTCAATAGAGCTCAAAATAAATGCATAAATGGATTGGTCAACTTGCTTATATATTTTATACATTTGCCTAGAAATCATCTCATGGTTGAAGGATCACATATAATCAATATTCTAGATGCTATGAACATCTCCTAAAATTTTGGTGCCTTCATGTTTTTTTATCTCAATATGAAAGCCTTTAAATTTGAACAAGCAATGTGATGGTCATGTGGACATCATTGATGATCATGCAGATGTCAAAGTAAATATCAAAAATTAACTATATAGTGTTTAAAGTGTGACTATCATATGGATGTCATTGATGGTCATGTAGATGTCATTGATGATCACATGGATGTCAAAATAAATCTTATCAATTATCCATTAGAGTTCAAATATTGACAATCACATGGATGTAAATGAAAGTCACATGATGTCAAATGATGGGTGTATGGACATCAAATTTAAGCCAGGGTGGATTTTTTTTGGATTCAAATAATCCAAATATAAATGGTATATGGTGATCTATGTAGAGATAATCAGATAACATGAAATTAAAGAAGGATTTTCAAAGAGGCAATGGTCATTTTTTTTAAACAAAGATATTGATGAGTGAATGTGACATGGTGATGCCACATAGCCATACACATCATATTTAAGAACCTTGTGCAAGGTAGTTAATAGAGATTCACCAATGACATTAGGTTGACTAGGAAAATTGAAAATAAGGCATGGTAACTCGTCAAAAAATCTAAATATTTGAAAGCAATTACAAATTGATTAGATGGTTTAAGGTCCCATGGGTAGAAATTAGGACAAAGAGTGGGTTTTTTAGATATGTCAAATGTCATTTCTAAAATGTGACCTTGATGAATGGATGATGTTTAAAATCCATTTGTTATTACATAACATATATCTAACATGTTTACAATGTGTATAGATAATAAGGGGTATTTTGATTTATTAGCTTCTTGAGATAAATTGGTAGTTTGAAGCCCATCGACAAAACATACTTCTTGATAGTCAGCATTATAGATAGACACCTTTTAATAAAATGGATTAATGAGAAAGCATTTGAAACTTATTGGTATTACTTCTATGCTTTTAACATGCCAATATATATGGGTTTGTGCTCATATAATTGATGATCTAGTGCAGATCTCGGATAAAGCCTACATAAGAGAGGAAGTTTAAAAATGGAAAAGTCAATGCTCAAGGAATTACAATTCAATATGGCTTTATTAATCCCTTATGTAATCATTTTAAGATCTATGTAAGGGAACTTCCCAGGAGAACTACAAGTGTTAATTGTAATTTGGCAATTTGCAAATTACAAATTTATGAGAGGGGCCAGGATTTACCCAAATAGGTCAAAGGATGAAAATAATGCATTTATGAATTCAGAGGGATATAATGTGATGGAAACCCTAAAAATGCAAATAGGTGTAAAATGTAAAATATGAAAAGGCAAGTTGAAGCCGAAAGAGTAAAGGGGTCAAGTAAACTTGGGTATTGAATTTTCTAATGTTTTGCTTATCCAAGATCCTCCAATGGGAAAGATATTTAATTTTTTTCAATATTAAGGTGGGCCACTCCAAAGAAGATAATTTAAGTGATCATGGATCCAAAAAAAAACCCAAGACATCATTATAAGAGTAGGTTGGTCCATGTCATGCATGAGGGGAAGGGAAGTTGTCCAAAATTTTCTAGTTATCCAAGCAAGTGACCAAGGGCATCCTCAAGTAGTTACACATAAATAAAAAATTTGTTTGGCCTCCATCATGAATATCCTTCTTTTAGCTCATGTGAAAGTCATTTCCAAACAAGAAATAAAAATATTTGCTTCAAATCTTCATCATTTGTTGTAGAGGTAGTTGTAACAATGATTTTCCTTATAGTTACATGAAGATTCTAGGTGTGGCAAAGGATTTGTTATAACAAGGATCATTTTGGTGGGACTTTGGAAATTATAGGTTTCAACCCTCACTCCTAGATTTTAAATGGGTAAAAAAATGTATAGATAGAGGGCTTATCTTATATTCAATAGGTTGGTTATTATGTTGGTTGATGTTGATCTTTGCTTCCCTACAAGTTTAAGGTTTGAAGAATTTTGGGATCACTGTTATGTGTGATTTGCCTCTCTTTATAATGTGGTTGTAAGTGTACAACCATTAGCAAGCTCTGAGAGCATGTTTATGTCTCCCTTATCTAACATGGAAAAATCTCACCATGTTTGTCCCCATGGTAGCATTTTGAAAAATTGATGTATGTAGTATCTCTTTTCAAGTTAATGAAAATGATTGTGATTCTCTACTATTTCCTATTGATGGAGTGTAATGATGTGTTTTTCAAATGTTTTTGATTGGATATCTTGTTCTATGCTCATTATTAGTTGTCATATTAGGCTTAGATCTAGATTATAAATCCATTTTTGCATTATTTTAGAATATGTTGTTGAATAAATTGTTAGGGCACCCTAGGTTTATGGATTTGATAGGGAAAAGTATTTGAAGGTTTAGTTTCAGTGTATGTTCTATATCTTTCAAGGATCATTTAATATGTCTCATTATCTTACTTATGAGTGTTTGATATATCTTTGTAATAAGTGATGTCATGAATTTTGTAAGATCCCCTGTTGATTGAAAACTACTAGCACACCACCATACCCTTCCTCTTTATAATTAACAAACTGTCTTACCCTACAAATGATAAAATCCTTGTTGCATATTATACATGTTATTTTCCCTATAGATGCATGAAATCTTACGTACTTAACATGTGTCTACATCTTATGCTTTAAATCTTGTTATTGTAGTCTTATTTTCATCCCCTTATTGTTTAAAACTCTTTAGAATGAAGGTTTCATGCATATCCTCATCTATCTTAAATAACTTATATGTGACTTAGTGTATTTGTTCATTCTGTGTAACAACCCTTCCCAGGTGGATTGAATCAGTTTGGTTGTGCCCTAGTTGAATTTATGTTTTCTTGTGCTAATAATCCCCATGGAGTTTGAATTACATAATCTCTCCATGTGAGAAAGCTACCTCATAGGTCCTCTCCCCTTGGTTCAAGTAGAGCCATAATTAGTAGGGAGATGAATATAACCTTTGTAGGTGCCTCTTAGTTATTTTATTTGTTTGGTTCATTCTGGATGCCAAACCCTCCCCTGGTTACATTGACATATCATTGTTTTTTTCATCTTTATTTTCTATTTTATTTTGATTGTACAAGGTCAAGTGTGAGAGGTGTAAAACTAAGAACCAACACTTAGCTCATGACCTAGTGAATAATTATCCAAAATTATGATAGGTTAACTAGGTCAACCCTATTAGCTAAGATTTTTTAAAGGGTTTAGGGTCAAATCCACCTATATATAAGATAATTTTTTCATTATTTAAATATGTAATCAATATTTATTATTTGCTTGTGATTCTTTAGAATTTACTCTTCCACTATTCTACTTGAGGAGTCTTAGCTTAGGGTTTCTAATTGGAGAATCTAGTTTTGTGGATAAGTCTTGGATGCTTTGGACTTTCTTAGTGATCCTCAAAAACCATAAAAACCTCTTGTGAAACCCCTTTGGCCAAGGGAGAGATTGAGTCTCAATGGGTTCATCATTTAGGTAAGTATTCTCTAACTTTTCTCCTCTCTTTAGTAGATAGAAGTAGAATAAGTATTGGATTCGAATAATATTACTCTTCATTACTCTTCATATTCCATGTATTAAGGTATTACTCATACATAGATTAATTGAGATTCTCTTATACATGTTTTTATTATTAACTAACCCATCATGTTGTGTCATAAGCTTTGGCGAGCACTAGATTAGATTTACTTGACTTGTTATTAGTTTAGGTGAAATATCAAAACACAAGACTCCCTTAATGTTATTACATAATTGTGCTTGATTGGAGGATTTTAAACCCTCCTAACATGGTGTATTATGGTAAGAGATCCCCTAATCAGGTCTAGTGAATACCCATATTGGTCATGTTAACAAATGTGTCCCCAATCAAAAGTGTATGATATGATTTATCTTCTCTAAGTTAGGATTGATTTATAGACATGATGCATTTTTGATTGCATACATTCTAGTGAACCTGACATGAATCTAACCCTTACAAGTTTTTATTCACTGATTTCATCATTTTATCATTTATTTTTCATATATTTGTGATATTGGGTTGATTGTATCAACACAATACTAACTTTTATGCATAAGTTTAACACACAGTCACATCAAAATGACTATGTTCTATTTGTGTAGGTTCTCTAGAATTCTAGTTCATATTACTAGGTTGACCCAGTCAACCCTATATATTTTTAAGCATAAGGTTTAGTATACTAGGTTGACCTAGTTGACCCTATACATTTTTTGGTTGTTATAAATAAGTCTCTACAAAGCTAAGTTGACCTAGTTAACATAATTAACATAATTTGCAAGTACAAATCAAGGTTATTCAATAGAAATCTCATATTTATTTGCATCCTCTAATGCACCAAGGTTTCTTTCTATACTTCTCTATCATTTCTGACATTTATTATAGTTCTATTTTTCATATTTTGTAGTCTTTAAAATTAACCTTGTATAGTCAACTAGGTTGACCCTATCGACATAGTTTTGTATTTTTTGTGTTATTTAGAAAGCTAGGTCAACTCTGTCCATGTAGTTCATTTTTTATACCCATAATTTTTTAGTATAGAGGTGACATTATTAACCCTATTCTATATTTTCTAAATACACTATCGACTAAATTGACACTATATTGTGTTTTAAAGTTGAAATTAACCCTTATATGCTAGTAATTAGCTCACACTTTCATTTCTTGTTGCTTTCATGCTTAGAATAGATCACATAGTCTAATTAGGTGCTTTTTAATATACCATTTAGTTATACTATTTTCCATTTTATGCACACACTACCAAATCACAAAATCTTAAAAATCATTTTAATAATTGTTTATCTAAGGCCTACCCACTTGGATTTCATCACCAAGGGGGAAGCTGACTTGGTTTTTTGGCCAAGTATAAACATATGGTTAATGGTATATATTGGCTAAGCACCTGACACCTTTATCACTATGGTATGATAAGTGAGGGGTTAGGCCCTAATACCAAGCCGGTACCATTACCAATATAGATCCTTTTTAGTCCAAACATCTTGAAACCATCCTTAGATTGCTTTATAGTTTCTTGCTTACAACCAACTTACTATCACATCTAAAATTATATTTTAATAATCTAATAAAATTTAGGTTTATCCCTTAGTTATATCTTAATTTCCAAGTTAATTACTTGTTCTTTACTCAATTTTATGTTGTATTGCAAAAACTTTCATTAGCCAATGTTGATGTAAGGATTTGTGATGTGTGCCTCAATTGGATTAATATTATTGATCCAATTGATTATGTTTCTTTTCATTTCTTACTTTCCCAAGTACTTGCAAAAAAATTATTTTCTTAATACACATTCATTTTTGTCAACACAATATCTTTTTTATTTTACTAGGTCGACCCTATCAACTCTATACATTTTCTAACCCCTGTCTGTTGTGCTAGGTCGATCCAGTTAACTTTGTATAGTTTTTAGAACTTGTTCCCTATATTAGGTTAACCCAGTCAACTTTGTACTATTTATGTTTTCTTTGTCTATTTATTTAGTTCTTTATTTATCATTCTTAGCATTTTGTTCATTTTTATCAAGTTTCATGCCCCTTATCTGAATCTTCTTAGAGAACATGAATCCATTTAGACATTATATGAGGTGTTCCTTCTATTTTTTGTTATCTTTTCTTCCTCTTTTCAGATTGTGGGGCATCTTGTCATGCCCATCCACACATTACTCTAGTCTTTGGATCATCTTGCAATTCCCACTCTTATTCTCTATTACATGCTACCAAACTAATTAAACTTCAAGAAACATTCTAAGAAATTTAGGCTTGTATCTCACATGCTCATCTTTGATATAGTTATTAGTTTTGGATCCTTCCCTTCTTTTCATACTTTATATATGTTATCTATCTAACACTTTTTATAGGTCACTCGTATGGGTCTCTCCCTCCATATTAGTTCTCTCTTTTTACAAACCTTTAATCCTTATTTTTTGGTCTTTTGTTTCCCTTTCTCTCATGAGTTAAATTATAAACCCATGGATAGGACCCAATATTCCTCATGATGTACCAAGGCCTTCTTTATTTTCATACTTTTTTACACTTTTTTTCATCCATTGGATTTCTATTTTTGTGAGTTACATTGTAAAACCATGGATAAGACCTGATCTTCCTCTCAAATACCATATTTTTCTTATCTCATTTATTTTTCCAATGTTTTGTGGCACCTCATGGGTTTATCTCTTATTAATTATAGTATAAGACTATAGATAGGACCTGGCCTTCCTCATAAAATTACCATCATGTTATTCTTTTTCTAAAAATGTGTTTTTGGTCCTTGTTTTTAGCAGTAGCTTTTTATTCTTTTGGTAGATGGAATCTATGCAACAATCTATGTTAGTATGTTTTCCTCAATTTCCCTTATTCTTATGATAATTAATCACACTTTATTGTCATTATATCCCCTTTTCACCCTTTGTCACATTTTTTGAGATTTAAATTAATTCAAATTGTTCCATGTGTCATTCCTATTGATTTCCTTTCCTTTCACTACATCTTGGATAAAACAAGGTTAAACTCAAGATAATACTTTTATTTCACCTAAATTTACTAGAATCTTAGACCCCATGCTCTCTACAGTTCTCTCTCTTAGCAACCAAGTCAAAAGTTCTCAAATGAAATTCATCTTTAACACCCATGTTTAATTTTACAAATTTGTATGGAGGAGTAATAAAAAAATCCATCAAGAAAGTTAAAATCCAAATCATTTGAAATAAAAGGCAATGATATGCAAAATCCAACATACAAATTTCAAATTTCAAAATCACACTAAAATATGTGATTAAAAACACATATCCTATCTCTAATCAAAGCTCAAACTCCATAGTTGGCCTCACATAGATTCAAGGTCCATTAGGGTGTTGTAGGATAATATATTGGAATAGGAGAATTCAAAAAACTCTATGGTGTTACCTAATTTTTTATGGAAGTACC
Organism: Torreya grandis; assembly: GCA_037957365.1. Taxonomy (NCBI): domain Eukaryota; kingdom Viridiplantae; phylum Streptophyta; class Pinopsida; order Cupressales; family Taxaceae; genus Torreya; species Torreya grandis. The sequence continues at coordinate 128,425 of JARHVA010001572.1, forward strand.
CAATGTTTGTAGTAAACTGATAGCTCTATAAAGGGTCCTAAGGAATGAGGAACATATTGTTGGAATGTAGGTTCATTTTAATTTTCATGCATATATCCTTAATGGGATGATCTACATACTACATTTGTTGACCTAAGACTTGTGTGGCTAAGATAAGTTATTTAGAGTTCTTAAGGTTAAACATCTTTTTGTTTTGACAAAACTAATTTGAGTTTCTTGACTTCGATAAAGAGTTCCTCTACCTTGGTTTTTCCTTCATTCTCCCCTCCACCCATTCCATTCCCCCCTTTCCAAGAAAATTATGATTCTAAATATGTTTTCCCTTCTTTTATATTCCCTTTTTCTTCACTTATTAAAAATATGTTAGCACTACTTTGTTTTAATTTTATCTATCCTTAGAACAAAACAACATGCTTGAACAATTATGGTTTACCTTTTTTATAACATAAAACTACATTCTTAGACTTATTTTACTTCCTTTTACCATTTATCATTGTTTTACTACCCTTATATTATGGGCACTTGAGTCCATACCTTTTTCTATTGTTTCATGAGGATGGTTTGTGTAGTCATATAAAATACAAAATCTGGTAACTTGAGTGTGGCTAATGATACTCAATCCATAGGTCCATCTTGTTTGCTCTCATGACCCTCATAGGCATGTTTTCACTGATTCCCAATCATTTGTAGCCTCTCAAACTGAACCCTTATAGACCTATATTTCTCATTCCATGCTTAATCTATCCCCCTAGGTCCCATCAACCATGGATAATAGTGCCCAAACTTGGACTATAGTACCGAAACCTAAGGTGTCATGTTTGTGGTGGTGTTGTTGATTCTAATGGTCATATTCTTCTGAATCCTTATCTTAATTCATGTCAGCCTAATATGAATTTATTTAACCTATAATCATTAAATCCCCTATAAAATGCCATTTAAAGTCCATTTAGAAGGGTTGTCACTCATTTACAAGAGATAAGCAAGAATACAAGCAAGACTACTCAAGAAATTTTCCCTATTCTGTACATACAACCATCTAATAGTATTTTAACCTTATTCAAACCTTTACTCTAGTCCTTAGTCATTTTAAGTACACCCAATTTTGCATTTACTTGTGTTTTCATCACATTATTGCACCAAGCACTTCAATGGGAGAACTACATATAGACTCATCCCTCCTTAGATTAATGGTATGTAGGTAGTGTGCCTACACATGGGGTGTGAAGTGCATCCAATGTATCCTTTATACACTAACCCCTCCTCTTCTTTCTCCAAATTTTACATTCAAGTTTAAACATAAAAAGGACCTCAAGTATTTAATGCTAAATTAGGTACACAATAAACTCTCGAGACTTTCAAGCTTTGATATTTCACAAGCAAAGTCACATAGACCTGGTGCACAAAACCTAGAAATCTTAGATCACCAAGATAAGATTTCAACATCAAAACCTAAGGTGTCCCACTTTTTATGCTTTTTTCCAATCAAGAAACAAAATCTATATTCCTATTTGTGATAGTCTCCTAAGCTTGGACATAAATTTCTAGACACTGTCTCAGTTAGAATAGTACATAATAAGATAAGTTTGATTTTCTCTCTCTCACTAATATTTTTTTTAAAACCCTAATGATAGTGAAATTTCATAAATCATTAGCTTAATTATTATACATTATTTACTAATTTTATCTACTTATACCTATTTATTATTTAAGAATTAAACATCTAATTTCCAAAAAATAATAAATCATTTAGTGAACCCGAATTACTTTGAATTTTGCATTAAAACCCTAGAAACCCTAGGGTAAATTCCTTGCTATTTTTTCCCATTAATTTCTAAATTTTTATTGAATATTAAAATAAAAAATTCCTCTCAAATTTTAAAATTTCATAGTAAATAACAAAATAAATTTATTTCAAACCCTAGTTGCATCAACTAGATCCCAGTAATTTTCCATTAATTTTTTGAATTTTTAGTTACATATTAAAATAAAAAAACCACTTCAAATTTCAAAAATTCATATTAATTTTCAAAAATTCATTTTTCTCAAAATCTTGGTTACATCTACTAGGTCCCATTAAATCAAGCACTTTCCCATAAATTTTTGAACTTTTTCTTGAAGATTTAACTCAAAAATTCAATTTCAATTTCAAAATTCATAGTATTTTGCAAAAATATTTTTGAAAAATCCCTAGTTGCATATAATAGCTCCTACTTTGATTCTTGAGGTATCACCTTACATGTTTACACACTTTGTATCCTTTTCATGCAATTTCTAGTTAACTATTTTTAGGATTTTACACTTCATATATTCAGTATTTTCCTTTTCTAGCACTTGCCCTATAACAAATTATTACAAAAAATTCAAACACTTCTCAAATTGTTTTTATACTTTAACAATGGTCTAATACACTAGATTTGATGAAACTAATAAGAGATAACTTCAAGAACTCTTAACCAAACACCCTGACATGTAATATGACATGCTTAAAATATTACAAGAGGAATAACAAAGAACAAACAATGGTCAATCTTCTCAAACCATAAAGAAACTAGTAGAAAATGACACTATGGGGGTAACTATGTCTCAACAACCCCCTATAATAGCCCAACTTGCCTCTATGCCACTAGTTACAGCTAGTACAACCCTATCTCCTAATGTGGCATCCCTTGTGCAAGAGATAAGATCTCTTCAATCTAAGGTGATACATCTTGAGCAAGGTTCCACTAGACCTATGCAAGATTTGGATTCTTTTGCTCTTTTTCATACACCATTGGCACATCACATTGATTATACACCCTTTCCATAAGTTTTTATTCAACCTAAGCTTACTATTTATGATGGCAAGGATGATCTAGAGACACATTTGATAGCTTTTCACACATCATACTTGGATTATGTACCAAATGACTGGCTACTTATCAGGCTATTTTCATAGATTCTAAGAGATTATTCTTTACAATTGTTCTATAATCTATAGAATCAATCGATCAATGCATTTAATCTTTTAGCTGACATGTTCCTAGCACATTTTAGTATCAACATTGGTGATAATGTCTCTTATGCATAAATTACACAACAAAAACAAAAAATCAAATGAGCATCTCATAAACTATGTGCTTTGATATAAAACCTTCTTGTCTAATATGACTAGCCCCATGGTAGATTAGGAGTTACAAGATCTCTTCAAATAGAGCCTTCTACTAGCATTACATGAATCTATTATGTTCAAAATATTCTCTTCCTTCACTAATTATGTCATACACTTAAGGAAAGAAAAGTAAAACTCATTTCAATGGGAAAATGAAAGTATACAAGCATCCCATACACAAAAAACAAGAGTAATAACAAAGTCTCATATAAGGTCAAAGTAAATGATAACAAGAATCAGAATCAACCAATAGTCAATGCAGCTTTAGATCCCCCTTAGCGCATGGTTTTATCAACACCTCCTCGGTGTGTATTTGCCAATCTACCAATTTCTCCAACCAGAGTTTTACAATGGTTATTATAATGTAACATCACCACTCTCCCTCTTATTTGATAAGTTGACCTATAAAATCCTATTTTATGGGGAAATAATTAGCATGCATTATGTTATTTTCACAAGGCACCAAGCCACACTACAAACAGATGCATTAGTTTGAGACATAAAATATATAGGACTTGATAGATGAAAACCTACTTGATCTTGGCACTTTAGTTGAGCCTTTATCAGTAAATCCAACACAAGATAAATCTTTGAAAATATTCTCATATCCATTTCCATATCATTCTAAATAAGATAAAGGGGACACATTAGGTGTTCAGCACACATACCATGCACATACTCTACCAGTTATATATCAGGCACCTTTAATTGAGTCACATATTTTGAGTAGTATGATAGGTGTATATGATTCCAAGGTTACAACTAGACCTTTTATATATTTCTCAAATCAAGAGATTGTTGAGGATAATTTAAATTATAATGCACTCTTTATCAGAGCACATATTTATTATCATCCCAGTCATAGTGTTCTCATCGATAATGGTTCCAGTGTCAACATGTGCACCATTACATTATTATAGCATTTGGGATATTCAAATTAGGATAGAACTCTAACAAATATAGTTATCCGTAGATTTAGTTAGCACATACAGAGTTCATTAAGTGAGATTGTACTTATTTTATAGACTAGTCCAACACATGTGACCACACATTTCACCATAGTTCCTAGTGTAGGAGTTTTTGATATGTTACTTGGTCACCCATGGATTCAAAAAATTTGAGTAGTACATCTATATTTCATATATGTGTTAAATTCATTCACACTAATTATGTTATTATATTTGGTGGAGTTCCATATGAGTTACCACTTCCTACTTCAAAACCATCTCCTTTGCAGTCAATAGTTTTAGATTCTTCACCAATTTTAGTTTCTCCACCAATTATAATTCTTCCTCTAATATAGATTTATACACAATTGAGGCACCCATCACTAGTATATATATTTCATACACGTCCATATCTTTAGGATTCTAGATAGCTTCCAGCTACAGTATTCACACCCAGAGTAGTAATAGTGAGATCTCATGATTCTAAACATAAAGCACACTTTTAGAGAAATCCTTATCCTAATTTTAGATGGGTCCCTAAGAGTCCCTTAGTTACATCCACTTATCAAAATTATAGCGGAATCCCACATTCATTTTCCACTTTAGAGATATTATAATAGTTACAATGTACATAGCTTTTAGAATCATAGTCTCAGCGTTTCCATCATGTTTCATGATCACACACGATACCTTTGTTTGATACAGGACACCATGATAGGGAGTCTCATCTGATACTCATTGTTTAGTATCATTTCTTATCAATCTTTATTTTACATATATTATATTAAAAATACTAAAAACATTCAAATACATCCAAAACACAAAAACATTTTGATTGTTTGCATCATCCATGTTTTACATTGCTACTACTATGTCAAAATTATATTTGTTGTTCTATGTTATTTTTTATTAATTTATCTACATTACCATGTTTCACTTGATCTTATGAGTGTGTGTAGTGACATCCAAATCCTTGATTGCTTCACTCTACCCATAAAGGGGGCATCCTACTTCTACATTCAAGACACACATTGATAGACATACCCACTGGGGGCATCTTCTACATGACTACACCATCTAGGTTATGTCATTACTACACTACACTCTCTATTTATCATTTTGACATACATTACTTATTAATCTTACATATATTACCATATCGACACTCACTAGTATCTTGCACTTGTGTATTTCCTAGCATATGCCTAGTCTTGTACTAACATGTCTTACATACTTTCACTTCTTGATTTGATTAGTTAGATGTGATTGCACTTCTAGTATATACATGATTTCCTTTCTTACTTATCATAGCTTGATGTGTTTTCATTCTCTTAGTTCTTTTTCCATGCCTTGTATGTGTTTTAGAACATTTGTCAATGTCCTTTACTTCTATTCATGTGTGTACCTTAGGACATTTGCCAATGTCCTTTGTTTATAATCTTCCATGTGTATGTGGCCCTTGTGCCAACTTTTTTTGTTTCAACTATATGTGTATGTAGGATTCAAGAATGCCTTGTATGATTGTTTTCCAATTTTAGTGACATGTTCCCATGTCCATTAATTTCTTGGCCCCTTGGCCACTCTTGTATGCTTTTTACTTTGTATGTTTGTTTCTTAATTACTTTTCCTATTTGTAATTCCATGATCCATATCATGTATTATCTTTATTTATTATATGCCATGATGGACATCATGATCTATCCCTCCTTGATAATAATTAACACTTTTGATTTTAGTTCAATACATTGCACATGTTATTACATTGTTATATCTATCTAGGTATACCCATATTGATCTAACAATCTTTCAATACAAACATTGTTATATCTTGAGATATCTTGTCAATTATCATTTCTATATCATATATCTATGAAACATAACACACTTATAAGGATCTTTCTTCAAAGGGTAGTCATTACAACATCTTCATTCCCATTCTTAGAAGAGGGGGTAATAAATAAGGGTTTTGTCATAGAGATAAGAGCTCCTAACAGATGAAAAAGAAATTTTTAGAACACTTAGAATAGAATCTAGACATTAGACTAGGCATAATAGGCCAAGCAAATAGTAGAATATCAAGAATAGTTACTAGGATTGGCCCTAGACAATAATGCCAAAATTGGACTACAATGCCAGATAGTAAGGTGTCATATTTTTACTAATCCTATCCAGATATCATATATAATAGTTTTTCCATAAATAGATAGAAAATTAAGTTCAATCATAAGGTTTTCACTTTGTATATTCTATATTTAGCATGTTTTAGTATATTTTTTTCTCAAAGAATCAAGATATAGGGGGCATCATGCACGATATGATATCTCTCACTTCCAATTTCATTTTAGGTAGTTGATATAACTTCTAGATCAGAATACATGTTCCAAACACCATTGATTTTGGGGTAATGTACATGGCACATTGATCCTCCCCTTTTTTTGAGTTTAATTTATTTCCCAAGCATTTCTCAATAGTTGTGTGTCTTACTCTATCTGTCGGTGGTTGGCATCCTTTTTCAAGTTTGGCTTACATACAAGCTCAAATTCTTGATTAATCAAGTTCTTGAGTTGGATTACATATAATATGATTGCAATATTTTTAGAGTGGCTTTCATACAATCCTAATCTCCATCTTTCAAATTGGCCAAGAGTGGCCTAGTTTTTAGCATACATTTAGCTATCCATGCCAACATTGTTAGATCATAGTGTATTCATAAGATTTAGGATCCATATCATATGAAATATATTCCATACTATTATTAATTCATAGCTTCAATTCATGGGGAAATTATGGAGTCAAATAACTAGCTAGACTTTGTAATCTTGAGCCACCTATTTAGAGGGATTAGACACACAGTCTGAATATTGATTGACACACACATGATTCATTAGCTTCACTCAATTGGAAAAAATGGAGTAAAAGGTCCTACCTTTTCATTCTTTAGACACTTCCAATAAATTGAGCACTCAACTCCGTTCATGATATTACTTTTAGTATAGTACACACCTAACATAATCTAGCATCACAACAGATTTTATATTAGTTTGCATTCCCAGTGAGGTGTATTTATTCCTTTCTCTTCCTATCTCTCTTACCTAGATTTTATACTTTTCTATTTTAGATATATAATATCTAGTAATGACTAATATATTCTATGTTTTTCACTATAAATTCACATTTCATACCATGCTCTCTACACATATCTAGCATCACATAGCTTCATGAGATTCATCTTTATGGTAAGTTTAGGTATGCTTTCTATTTTTCCTTTATCTTAGTATTTTTATTTGTTGCATCACTATAATAAAGGTGTGGAAAATTTATTCATATAAAACACAAAATTTGGTAACTTGAGTGTGGCTAATGACACCCAATTCATAGGTTCATCTTGATTTTTCTCATGACCCTCATAGGCATGTTTTCACTAATTCCCAATCATCTATAGCCTCCCAAACTGAACCCTTATAGACCCAAATTACTATTTCCATGCTTAATCCATCCCCTTAAGTCCCGTTAACCATGGATAATATTTCCAAAACATGGACTATAATTTTGAAACCTAGGGTGTCTTATTTTTTGTTTTGTTGTCCAAGTGCATTTTGGCTTCTAACGGTCATATTCTTTTGAATCCTTATCCTAATTCATGTCAGCCTAATGCAAATTCATTTAACTCATGATCATTAAATCTCCTATAAAATTCCATTCAAATTCCATTTAGAAGGGTTGGCACTCATTTACAAGAGAGAAGCAAGACTACTCAAGGACTTTTCTCTATTCTCTGCATACAACCATCCAATAGTATTTCAAGTTTATTCAAAACTTTACACCAGTCCTTAGTCATTCAAAGTACACCCAATTTCATATTTACTTATATTTTCATCACATTATTACACCAATAACTTCAATGGGAGAACTACATATAGCTTGATCCCTATTCAGAGTATTGGTATGTAGGCAGTGTGCCCACACATAAGATGTGAAGTGCATCCAATGTATCTTTTACACACTAACTCCTCCTCTCCTTTTATCAAATTTTACATTAAAATTCAATAAAAAATATTACCTAGGGTATTTAAGGCTAATTAAAGGATATAATGAGCTTCATGGACTTTTAGGCTTTAATATTTCATAGACATGGTCATACAGACCTGATGTACAAAACCTAAAAATCTTAAATCACTAAGACAACAATGTTGAGATAGGACTATAGCACCAATACCCAAGGTGTCCCACTTTAATTAATTTTATCCAATCAAGAAATGAACTCTATATTATTATGTGTGACAATATCCCAAGCCTACACATAGATTTCTAAACACTGTCTTAGTTGGAACAATACAGAATAAGGTAAGTTTGATTTTCTCTCTCTCACTACTATTTTTAGAAAAGCCATAATTATATTCAAATTCCATAAATCATTATCCTAATTATTTTACATTATTTACTAATTATATCTACTTATACTCATTTATTATTTGGTAATTAAACATCTAATTTCACAAAAATAATAAATCAATATATTACTTCTCACTCGACAATGTTATTTTCCCTTTTTATGCACCATTTTCCATTATTGAGTGAGATAAGGATTGTTATTTCTCACTCATCAATTTTTTTTTACCATTTTTGTTTTTTATTTTACATTTGATATTTGATTACCATCATTTTGACATGTATCCTTGGTTTGATTTGTTGAGTTTGCCTTTCTTACTTGAGGTTTACTTGTTTGAGTTTTTCAGTCTTTAGTAGCCTTGGATTTTTATTTTTCTGATTTACTCTTGTTTTTGACTTGGTCATTTGGTCTAACATAGCACTTGTTTCCCTATCTTACCAAATTTCCAAGTACATCCCATCCACATAGCACCAATTATCTTAGCTTTCTTTTAGTTGTTTGTTTTTGCTCTTTAGTTTTATATTCTTGGTTTTGTCAAAATTAGTCTCTATGCCCTACACAATCAAAACTAACAACGCATCAGACAACCATCCAATGATAAAGGTAAGTCAAGGTACACATCACATTTTATTTTTAGTTATTTCCATTTTTAGTCATTTAATTTCAATAATTTTTTATTTAAAATACTTCAACTTTTTTTTAGCCTCAATGTTACGTGTTCTTATGTTATTTCTCAAAGAACCATTCTCTGTAGCACCTTAGTGACACATGATGAGATTCAAGTGGGGAATATGTATATACATAATATTTTCAAATTTTATCAAATAATGATGCTTTACATCTTGCAAGAATCCGTCGAGACTTAATATCTCTGAGTGTATACCTTAAAGGGTGTACTAGGAAAGGGGTGGGCATACCATTTGTAGACACAAAAATCTAGCCACCGATAACCTTCAAAAAAGGTTTTGACTAATTCTTACCAAAATGCAAAATTTGTCCTAAAAACCCTAAAACACATTAAAATATTTGAAATTGATCTATTCAAGTGTCAATTTTTATTAGGATATCATTAAATAGGGCAATGTAATTTATGGGCTAGCTAACTTTGATGAAATCATTTTGAGTCAAAATGCCAATTTTACACCTAGATGCCCTAGATTGTTATTTTCTATAAAATATCTTGCATGAGATATGTGCCTTTGTTATTTAGTTTTTACATCATCCTAAATGAGATAATGAATCTAATTCACTTGACATTGCATCCTAACTCTCATCAAGTCAAATTTTAGGCCAATAACAAGGCATTCTAACCAATTTGAGTAATCTATGCAAAAATAGCCAAGGTTTTCATCAAAGTGATTAATCATGATTAAGATTTAATTAAACCAAATCATGGGCCTAATTAATAATTCCATGGAACTTGTTGAATAATTTATTTTTGGAAATGAATATTAAATATATGCATTATCAAGTGACATCATTTATTGGGAAGACATCTTTAGGCCATAAATGCATAAAATATCAAGGTTAACCCCTCCCATACCTCATTAAGACCCTTTATTCCTATTCAATGCCCCTCTATCCCAAATTTTTATGAGCCTATTTATGAATTTTAATTGAAAAATTGGATTAATCCTTAGCCACACATCTCCATCTTGAGATAGATAGTTTAGGTTGATTATAACCATTTAAAAAAATATATAAATAGGAGGCCTTGCCTATTGAATTTTAAGCTCTTTTATGGCAAACTTATAATGCCCAAATGCATTCAAAATCATTCCATCTTAGTGTTATAATGCCCAAATATTGATCCAAGACAAGACAAGCCAAAGCCAAATATGGTGCCAAGGAGAGATGGAGGTAGCCACACTTCATTGATGTAGACTTCATGAACATAAAGCCAAGAAAGCCAATACAAAAATATTTTTTTAGCATCTAAAGAAGGTGAAGAAAGGTCTTTATTTCATGTTTTTATTGTGTTTCTATTTTGTTTTGTTAACTAAGCTCCCCCATTGAGATAGGCTTAAGGTGTTAGCTATTAGTGTGTTATTTTGATTTTGATTTAATAAAATAACACAATAATAATCTCCCCTTATTGCAATCCTATGTTCACACCATTTTTGCTTCACAAGATTGTTGTCCCTTATTGCCACTTATTACCAATCCAACCAAATCATGAAAACCATTCCCTAAATTTCTACTCTTTTATTACACACTCCTCTAGTTTTTCCCAAATTTCCATCCCTCTTTTACTCACCTTAAGTCCCTTTTATTAGTTAGATATGGTAGGTCAACTATGTCAACCTTGTACAGTTTCAAGTGAATTTTAATTAGGAACTAGTTTGGCTCTTGGTCAACCTAGTGAATAATTGTCCAAAATTGTGCTAGGTTGACTGGGTCGACCCTTTTGGTTAATATTTTTAGAAGGGTTTAGGGTAAAATGTACCTATATATAAGATAATTTTATCATTATTTAAATATGAAATAAAAATTTATTATTCATTTTCACTTCTTTACAATTTGCTCTTCCACCATTCTACTTGAGTATTAGCTTGGGGTTTCTACTTGGAGAATCTAGTCTTGGATGCTTTGTCCTTTATTAATTATCCTTAAAAACCACAATAACATCTTTTGAATCCCCTTTTTCTAAGGGAGATATTGAGTCTCAATGGGTTCATCATTCAGGTAAGTATTCTCTAACTTTGCTCATCTCTCTAGTAGATAGAAGTAGCATAAGTATTGGCTTCAAATAATATTACTATTCATATTCCATATATTAGGGTCTTACTAATACATAGATTAATTGAGATTCTCTTATACATTTTTTTATTATTTACTAACCCCTCATATTGTGCCTCAAGCTTTGGTGAGCACTAGATTAGATTTACTTTATTTGTTATTAGTTTAGGTGAAATATCAAAACACAGGACTCTCTTAAGGTTATTATGTGATTATGCTTGACTCAAGGCTTTGGAACCCTCCATATCATGGTTTATTATAGTAATATATCCCTTAATTCAGTCTTTAAAAGACCCATATTAGTCATGTTCTCACTTAAAAAATATGTCCCCAATCATAAGTATACGGTATGATCTATCTTCTCTGAGTTAGGTTTAATTTATAGACATGATGCATTTCTTATTTCATACACTATATGTGTGTCTTATTATTATAACTAGCCTTTTTAGGGTAACCTTTATTACATTGGGGCATGTCTTCATCCCTGTCATTATTTTCCACTAGGAGCATCATATCATTCTCTATCTCTTCAAGATTATTATTATGTATATATATTGCACATAAAAAGATTACATCAAGGCATATTAATTTTCCCTCAAATTACCAATGAGCATATTGATTATATCTTACCATTTGGGATGATAATTTAGCTTTCTTATGTCATTTCACATTATGGATATTTGGCATTACATGGTTTTACATATATATACATATTTTATCACCTATAAGGGTATCATCTCCTTATAATATCCTTGAGCCTCATTGATATTATCTTATTTATATGGATATTTACTACCTATTTGCCTTCATTTATTATTTATTAAATCATATGTGTTTCATGATAATTTTACCCCTTGTCACATTTTTATATCATACATGCTACATACATCATTATATCTTGTATGCAATGGTGTGCACAAATTTTCCATTTACAATAGGGGAATTATTCACTTGTCACATATTTTACTGATAAGAAAAATCTTACTATGCCTACACTATCTATACCATGGAGCATGCTTATATCCTTTAGGGAACCTATAACAACATATCTTATGGAAATCATTGATTACATCTATACCTAGTTTTCTACTTGGGGGGAATAAAATCCACATATCCTTAGAAAATTTTTGTTGATATATCACCTTTGGTGGCATGGTCCCCACATATCCTCTCCATGATCTTTATTGAGACATGTTATATATATATATATATATGGATTTTCTCACATCCTTGTGTCTATCTATTTTATAATCATTTTATGAGGATATGATATTATCTTACATACACTTTGATACATTCTTGGTTTTCACACATGATAAATTTATTATTATGTTTTCTATATTAGAACATTGTTAGATATATATAGATGGGCTTATCCCTATATGATCATAGACCTATAACTAGAGGGTGGGGTTTAGGGGATAAATCTATATCTAGTTATCTATATGGGGAGGAGGAAGGCATTTTAATATCAGGGGTTCTTGGAAGAATCTATAACATGCTAATTATAGGGATAACTTGCGCAAATATAGCAATAGAGATAAACACGACATATACTTCATAATTATAGATTGTTACTTAACAACATAGATATACTTATGAAAGGAATATTAATATAAATAATAAATATAGAGCAATCTAGAATAGGATAAATGAATAATAAATGTTAAATCAAAATAAAGTAATCATTGTGCATACTACAATTATAAAAGATAATTCAAATAACCATATTGAGACTATTATATTAATCTCGATCACACATCAGAACCATCTTTCATTATATCTAGGTCCTATATAGAGATTATTCTAGAGTACTATCTCTTTGCATTCTAGTATTTTGACATAATCAAAATGAAAGACTCTTCACATTCTTCTACCATTGCTTAAGCTTAAAAGGTCAAATACATCCAAAAGACTATACAAAAGATAAAATTGTGTACTTTAAACACATATCCATCCATTTATAATTCATATTTTTTATGACCTTGATCCATACCCAAAACTTTCCTAGACTTAATTTGTTATCTCATCTTAAGATAAAGTCCCACCTTGAAATCTTTTTTGAAGTTGAGAGGATGAGTCATAAACACTAGTTGTAGTCATTTCTCTAGGTGCCATTTACTATTTTTCTCCCATTTCACACTAATTATCTACTCTTTCAATTTATAAACTAAGTAGCATACTATCCTACCACCATTTCAGGTTTTAAATAGATTATTGTAACTAGGTGGCTTCCCTTTACAAGTTTTAAACCATTCTAGCCCTGCTTCTAATGTTTAATATTATGCTATATTCTTTGTAAAAAACTTGTACAAACTATAAAATTGAAGCGTGAAATACCTATTGAGAAGGTGGTGATGTCCTTTGGAGTGGTTGAGGTAGAGGCTATTATGTTACTAGTTCTTCTTGGACTATGATTCAAACTATTAGGTGTATAGGGTATACTAGTTGAGTTTGTTATTGTTAGGTCCCTACTTGAGTCTGTGTAGTTTCCTTACTCTACTAAATAATTTGTTGGAGTTGTTGTGGTGTAATGAATTGAGGTACCTCCACCAATTGAGTAATGGAAATATTAATTTGTGCAAGGTCTTACTTAAGAATATTATAATCTATTATGGCCTCACACATAATGGAAAGCAAGATACACAATGGAGTCTAGATTTAGCATCAAATTTTGCACAACATCATCTTCCACAATGGAGATTAGTAATTTTGTGTTTGACATTTTGAGCTAAATATCAAATAAAAACTCATCAAACTAGTCTATAACCCTTTGATCTTGAATGCCTACAAATGTGCTGTGCATTGTCTCATTATGCCATATTTAGAGAGTTGTATATTATTATCCTTGACATCATCATTTGATTTAGTGTAGAGCTCATTATGCCTAGAGTAGTTGTTTAATCATCTAACACTATTTTATATTTATTTGCTAATGTGAAGTTAGGTTTTGTAGTATCTAAAGATTGATTGAGTTATTGCCTCTAATTGATCATTCATTGGCTTATCTATTTGTCCTATTATGTGTCGATCTCCATAACCTACTCATATTCTTCCATCAGCTCCCAAATTACCTTTGTCTCCATCCTTAGGGACTACCCCTATGGATGCAATGTTTGTAGGCATTTCATAACCAACTAATCCTTATAAATTTATGTCAACAAGGTTGTGATTTGTTTGTCTATAAACATTACCTAATCACATAGCACCTACATAATAAAATTTGGGAAAGTAATATCTATTAGTTGGCATGCATTTACTAGTTGATTATTGAGGTCTAAATGTCATCTCATAGCCTCAACACTTCCTATTCCAAGTCTTATTCCTTTTTTGAAATTGAATCTTGGAATATATTTGTGCCTTCAATTTGATTTGACAATGGTAGCTTAGACACATCCAAATTTATTTCCAAAGCAGTAATGACAAGTGACATGGATATGGTAGGATTTAAAAATGGAGTTGGTGTGAATTGTTCCAAAGGAAGATAAAAAGTTATGTGTCAGGTGGATGTTGTGATAAAATATTATAGGAATTGGATAGTAATCTGAGGTTTTATCTATGAGGGTTCCTCTTATGCACTTGATTGTGTTACTAGTTTATGATGTGCTATGGACTTTGCTTCCTTCTTAGATTCAACCTTAATATTTTATTTAGCATCTACCTTGAATTGAGATTTGGCTTGTGCCTTAGCCTGAGCCTTACCTTTGTGTTTAACTTTGGCTTTGGTGTTTGCCTCAGCCTTAACATTGGCCTCAACTTTAACTTTGGCTTTATCTTGAGCTACTTATTCTTCAACTACTTACTTTGCTTGTTCTTCCTTGGCCTTTTTTCTACTTCCTCTCTCTTTTATTGTGAATCTTGTGCCTCTTGTTGTTTCTTGTTTTCTTCCTCTTGTTGCTTCTTCCTTACCTTCACTTCTTCAACTTACTTTCTATGAGCCTCTACTTCCTTGACTTATTTCTTTTGGGCTTCTTCTTGCTTAGCTTTCCTCTTTATAACTTTAGCTTCCTCAATCTATTTTTTGGTAGCTTCAAATTCTTCAACCTAATTTATGTCATCCTTATCTTATTTATATTGATTCTACATATCCTATGCTTCTTTATCCTAATTATACGTAACATTTGCTTATTTATCTTATTGTTTCCATTGTTGATCTTACATAACTTTGTGTTGTTGGCCTTGTGCCTCCTATGAAGTTTTTTATTGTTGAGATTATTATTTCTTTTTCTTTTTCTCCTCCTTTATTATTTTATTTTCAAATCTCATTTACTAATCTTTTAGATATTCTTATTTTTGTGTAGCATTTTCTTGTGGATTCACCTAAGGTAAACTTTTTGTTGTATTCTCATCCATTTCCTCTATTGCACTGATCCTAGTAATTGTTTGAGTTTAATTTGAGGAGGATAATTACATCATCCTAACTCTCCACACAAAATTATTTTGTCTTGATAATGGTTGGGAGTTAGGGACTCCTTGATTCTCTTTGTAGCTTTGGTCTATAGTTTTTTCTATGAAGCTTGTGTTTGTTGTGCATCAATCCCTTCTATTGCTTCTCTAAAAGATACCATCCTTTAACTGATATGTTATTCTAACCTTTTCAAAAATGATTCCATGGATTTCAATTTAGATATGACAATGGAATTTATTATGTCATTTTGTCTTGTTCTTGCATAGCCAAATATCCCTCAATTAGATATATGTGAAATATCTCAGATGCCAATTTTTTTCATGTTGATTTTTGTCATATAGTATCAACAATTATGGAAGGGAGGTTGTGTGATGTTAACCAATAGATCCTTCCTTAATTTATTTTTCACTTGACAAGTGTGTAATGATTTTCAAAAGAAAAATTATTTCTCCTCCTTGTCATAAAATTTGGTGATGATGTCCTCGAGCATGGTATTTAATACTTTATGTTCTTCCACTCTCATTTCTGTCAAGTTACATTGATTCATTATTTTTGGAACATGTAGATTATCTAAACAAGACTTTGTATTCTACATCCACTTCTTGGGTGGGGGAGTTGAGGCTCTTTGCATAGGTGCCCTCATTTTTCCTTTCTCTTGCTAGGATGGGGCTATTGAAGTTTATGGTGGTACCTGTGGCTATACTTGTGTCTAGTCCAATGCTAGTTATTGCCCTTATCAAAGAATAGATCAAAAAAGTGGCACCTTCCTCGTAGCTAAATATTTTTCCTCCATACTTCAGCTTGTCTTATACTATTGTAATTAAAATTAGAATTAGATTCATAGTTAGAGTGGCCAACTAATGAAATTTGATCTACATATATTATGTAGCTTTGTAATCGATGCGTATTATCCTAAATATTGCATGAAATCTTGTGTTATTATTATATGTATTATGTTCAAGGTTAGGGATTCCATTTAACATATATTAAACCACCCCAATTACTCATAGTACTGCCATGTTTTAGTCTATATGATATAACATTAACTAGTCTTGGTGGATATTTCTAGTGTATGAAACATAATAGTAAGACCAAAAACTAATATTGAAATGTTTTTGAACCACCTACAAGTACATTTTTGATATTTGTGGTTATATTTGATGCTAAATCTTGATCCAATTAAATTCCTTCCATAGACATATCATGTAATACACAATATCAATTACACCTTTGTTGCTTGTTTGGCATGTTTGGCAATCTACCAAAATCTTTTTCTAATGCATTTAACTAGAATACACACTAAAGTTTAATTTATTAAATCAATTGGATTCATATACCTATTCTTATTATATAATTATCCTAAAAATATAAATGGATTGGTGGTGTGGTAAATTTGTATTGGAGGAGGGATTTCCCACAATTAGGGAGGCATGTGGCTCTTTCCATATCTAGAGAATCGATCTAGATTGTAATATCTTGTCACAAATGGATATCCCCTTGATTATATCAACCTAAAACATTGATCATGACCTTGTAAAGATACCCTAATACATGGATTTAAATCAACCTCTCTATATCTAAACCTCAAAGTAGATGTGAGACTACTAGGGATCTGCATTGTGTAATACCTTGTGCTCCCAGAGTAAACAAGATAAATTATACCTAGTCAATAAAGTTGAAAGGATATAGGTAATTATATCTAGTCTACCACAAACCCAATCCAATCCCCATTTCTTATTTTTTCACATATGTCAAATGGATCAAAAATTAGGATTGATCCATGGTTTTTGTATCTTGGGATGAACATTTGCTTTGATGATTTAGACTCTAGTATGCAATCTATGTGCAATGAGGTATTTTTTAGGTGGATCAAAAAATCTACTTATTGAAAAAATAGTGTAATGTCTTAGTGTTTTTGATGTCCTTATTTTTATATATTTTGGCACTAAATTTTATGTATCCAACTATTTTAAATGCAATTAACTAGGTGTGCATGAGTTGTGCTCCAAAATTAATATGACTTGATACTTGTTTGATATGATTTTGACCCTTTTTATCTCAAGACTCTTTATGTATCCCTAAATATTTACTTCATGTGATGTGATATCCTTCCATCTTACCTATTTATTTTATGACTCTAGTTGTTCATTTACCACTCGATCTGCCTCGAGAAAGATGCAATATATTGAAACACCTTATCTTTAATGGTATTTAATGGCCATTATTTGTCATTTAATAATACATATATTGTTTCCACCACATTCTCATACTTATTTCACAACCTCCTGTAGTTGGTTCCATATGTTTGTCCTTAGTCTACTCTAAAAGCTAATTGTATGTTGCAACTATAACTACTTATTTATTGTGATGTGTTGCGATTCCAAAATTACATTGCATAAACATACTACCCTAAAAAATAAAAACACATATAAAAATAAACATTAAGTAAAATCTTAACTAAATTGTGTTAATTAACACCCACTCATATTATCAATATAATAAGAGAGATTAAAGACGATAAGGCTTAAGCCTGCATCCATTTATTTATACTAGCAGTATGGTTCCCTGTAAATATTTTAACACAATGGTACCCTATTATGAAACTTAATGTATAATGTAGGCTCATTTCCATATAATGTGCATTTTTCCTAGGAATGCTCTAAAACCTTATATCACATAGCAATACTAATTACTCTAGGCAAATTTATTTAGATCATAATTTGCTATCATACCATGCCTTTTAACTTAACTTGTGTGTCTATTATGTTCATAATTACATTTTTTGACTTTACTCCATCTTATTTATATCTAAAAACCTTTTATTTAGAGACTCATGATCACCCAACCTCATAATCATTATAATACACAAGATCAAAACTATGTACTCCATATGCATTACTACTTCAAGACCATAAACAGCCTGAAAGGGAATAAAACTAGTTATGTGATTTTAATTCATTATATATATCCAAATAACTATAATAATTTGATCTTACTATTCATTCATTTTCACATTACAAATTTTTGTTAGCATTTTCCCCAATACCTTGTTTGATGCTTCAACCTACCCATTTGTTTAAGGATGATAAACTGTGCTTTTGTGGTGCAATATCATAAACTCTTTAGTGAGAGTCTTAATAAATTTATTGAGGAAATTTGTTCCTTAATCATTGAAAATATTAATTTGACATCTAAACCTTGTGATGATATTTTCATATAAGAACTTGGAAACAACCTTTGTACTACAACTTGAGGTCATAGTTATTTCCACCAATTAGTGAAGTAATCATTTATAGTAATAAATAGTATGTATGAATTCACCTGATAGGAGGATTTATAGGTCCAATATATTCAATTACTCATTTTTAAAATGGTTAATCTATTAGCATTGGGACTAAAATCATCTTGTCACATTGATTTGGCTTGCCCATTTGTTGGCATACATTGCAGTTCTTGAATACTCTATGTAAATATTGAAATAATGTAGGCCAACAAAGACCACTCTGTAATATTTTAATTTAAATTAATTAACCTATAAATTGACCTTAGGTAATTCCTTGATGATATTCCTAAAAAATTTATGGTCATTCATGTTCTAGTGCTACTCTATATAACACATCATCTCTACCCAACATGTACAAAAATCCATTGATGAGACTATATGGTATAGCCTAGGTGACCATTTCCTTTTTGTCCCTTTCTAAAAAGTGCATAGGGAAATTTCCTTTCTCCAATAATTTAAAAATATCCTCCATATTATCTAAAATTATAACAGCCCTGAATAAGTTTAGGGATTCATTTTCTAGTTCTTTTGGCTCATCCGCATTATGTATCCTACTTAGATGATCTGGCCAAACATTTTCTCATCTTGGATTGATATTGATATAGATTTAAATTATTAAAATATAAAAAATCCACCAAGATATAAGTTTTCCCCGAAATGTCTTGTTAATTAGGTAGCAAAATGTTTGGTAATTCATAAATAACTCAAATGATGTAGCCAACAAGTAATGTTGAACATTTTGTAGCATAAACACCATAGCTAATGCCTCTCTTTGTAGTTGTGTAGTTATTTTTTGTAGTTGATATATTCTTCCTAAAAAAATGTATGGGATGATCCAACCCACCCTCCACATCTAGTACCAAAAACATCCACATGTACATGGAATGGCTTCTAGTAGTTAGGAAAAACTAGAATTAGTGATATTACTAGACTTTATTTTAGCTCAATGAATTCCTCTTGGAATTCTTATGTCCATTCAAACCATGTATCTTTTTTAAATAGTTCCTTTGTTGGTGTAAATATGGATATGTATCTTTTGATAAAAAAAATTTAATATATTGTATGACCAAGAAATGTGTGCACTTATATAGAGAAGGTTGAAGGTGGCATCCATACTATAACAAAAATCTTAGTTGGATCAACCAAAATGCCATCAATACATACTACATGGCCCAATAAAATACCAAAAGATGTAAATAATAGACACTTATTTAAACTCAAAGAAATGTGCAAAGCAATACATTATTCTAGCATTAATCATAGTTTTGACAAATGTTCTTTAAATAAAGAGAAAATAGCTTAGTCATCTAAATAGACTTTCAAAAATTCATGGATAAAGTCTTTTAATGTAGTTATTACAAACCTATAAAATACTATGGGAACATTTTTTAATCCAAAATGAATTACCTTATATTCAAAATATCCCCATTAAGTTGTAAAGGTAGTCTTGGCTTGGTCCTCCTTTATTATGGGAATATGATGGTACCCATTGAATACATCTATGAATTAATGCACTTCATGACCTATGATGGACTCAAGGACTTCATCTTTGAATGGTATTTTTAATGGGTCATTAACAAAAACATCATTTAGTGTGTGGTAGTCCACATACACCTAATTATACCATATTTTATTTGGCTACACAATGATAGGACTCACCCATTATGCTTTTTAAAATGGATAAATGATTATAGCTTCTTGCATTCAATTTAGTTCATCCTTTACTTTGATTTTCATACTGGGTTTGAGCCTATAGGGACACTTTTTAATAGGATTCACACACTTTTTCAATTCTATATGTCTTTCTCCCAAATATGGATCTACACCTTTTACTTATAAGAATTTGGTTGGGAATATTTGATAATCCCTTAGCAACTACAAGGCTTCCAAAATTTGTTCTTACACCTAATAGTCTCTCACAGTCATAAGCTTAAGATCCAACTCTATCCCACTATTGTCTTCAATATTTCTTAGGGGATCTTGGTATAATTTTCTTAACCCACTTGGAAAATCATCTTATAGAATGTTCTTTCCTTCCCACTATAGGATGCTTGTGCTACATAGTATTTCTTCTTCAACTTGCTTTATGCTTTGAACTAGTTTTGGTTCTATTAACCAAATTTGACCTTGGAAGTCAAATTGGGACCCTTATAGGTAAACAATTGAATTTTTATATGTTTTATTGGTATATTATTATTTCATATGGTGTATTATAGGTATATTTATGTCATTTAATGCTAAATTATCCTTGACCATGGTCTAATTAATCTGTATCACTTTAAGTCATTTAGAAGGACTTTAGGGGTCATAAATGTAAGTTGCATGGTTTTCAAGGTGCCCAAATTTCCTTATTTCCTATAAAATTTCTAAAAATTTATATTCCCTATCAATACTATCATTATCATCTAAAAATTGTAGGTTATCTAACTGAAGATCAAGTAATTAACTAAAAAAGGGGATTTTGGCACTTGTATAGCCCATGAGGGAAGGTGACACATGGGGGAAGGTCATGGAATGTCTATTATTCTTAATAAAACTAAATTCCATGTTTTAAATTATCTATAAGTTCTAATTTTGAGCTAAAACTATTTTTCTCCTTCTTTGTCTTTTTAGACACATAGAAGTGATCAGTAGGTTTGTGCTTGATACAGACAATATAAGAGGTTTTAGGTCAACTAAATTTGTAAGGTGATAGTATTATTAGATATATACATTTAAATAATAATATTTCCAATATTTTTCAACCATTATTTATGAACCATCCTTTACAAGTTGATTGTGTTTTTATGCTTATTATTTCCTACACCCTATCGGTTTTGCTCCAATTTGGACAAGCCCATATAAACCAATTGGTGAGGTTGAATATATAAGATATTTTATCTCTTATAAAATTCCATCCATGATTATTTTTATGTTTTATTATGTTTTAGTGAGAAAATCATCTTAGGTTGATAGATTAGTCTCATTTAGGATGACACGTAGTTTTTCACCATTTATAGAATCCTCATGTTTAGCAATGATTATATGGGGTGGAAATAGGTTCATCATCATGTTTGTAATGTAATATTTATCCAAATTACCTTAAAATTCTTTTATATAATCAATACTCCATGAGGATATAGTCACAAGGATCATACAATCAGCGTACTCTCTAACTGTCATGTACAAGTGTTCTCATGGAGGAAGTCACATAAAAGGAAGTGTGAGAGTTTTTATTGATTTTTAAAACATCATTATGTTTCATATAAAAATAATGATATGATTTCAAGTGAATATAAAATCATATTCTTTGATACATTACTCCAATCCATGCTTATTGCCTGCATACCAGTCAAGATGCACATACAAGTATTTCATGATGATGTCATGTAAAAATGAGAGATTTAGTAGTAGTTTAAAACTATTTGATATGTGAGGAGTGAATTTTAAGTTATTTAGATAAGCATATAACTCATTATAATTCAAAAATAATACAAACTATCCATCCTCATACTTATTGCCTGTACCTTGAAAATGTCTACCAGCCTATAGGTGCTAACAGAGAGTTGTAATGTCATTTTGAAGTGTGTAAATAAGTGACAAAACTTTTATTTTAATTCATAATATATTTTATACCATTTAAGATCCAATTAAATTTTAGGGTTTAAAATTAGGTTTAAAATCACTTCTAAAGATAATGATTGTAGGTTTAGGGACGATTTTCCCTAAAATAAGAAAATAGAGGTTTGGGCCATTTGGTTGATAGCATACAATAGGGATATAAGGAATTTTGAGGAATATTTATGAATAAATATTATATCCATATAATAATAAAATACCTTTTCAATATATGGAGTCATTATGACTAATTTAAGACAACTATTAAGAGACCCAAAGTTTTTATTTAAACACTGATTTTCTTCACTGATATATACAAGATTTGAATGATTGAGTGTCATTACTTCCCAAGGTGGTAATATAAAGAATGAATTAATGATATGTTGACTTAAATTTTTTTAATATGAGATTAATTAGGTTCAAATTATTATATATATAATTCAAGGTGTAAGATAAGATCACACAATACCACCTACAGGTCTCTTTCATCATAAAATGTACACCTACAGGATGGTTGTAGGGTCACCATGGAGAGTAGGCTAGCTACCTTGGTGATGGACTTAATTAAAAGAATAAAAGGAAAATTTTAATTTATATATGGTGTATATGAATTCAATTAGGATTATAAATACATGAAAAAAGGCATAGAATAGGTAAGAACACCTACATGACCTCTCATAGTCAGTTGTGGTTGACTGTGAGAGGCAGAGCAAAGGGAGTGTGTTTTTATGAGGTCTAGTCTATACAAGGTGAATATGATGAATTAAAATAAGTAAAAAATTATTAAAATATACTTATATGATGTTTTTAATTTTTTATCAAACTAAACCATACAATTCCACCTACAGGTTTCCCCTCTAAGGCAGGAAATACTGTCAGCATTACATTCAACCTTGACTAGTCAAGGGGTATAAAGAGTATGTAAAGGATTAACATGATGTAATTGATTTTAAAACCTTGGTTAAGGTATTTATATTAATAAACTCTCATACAACATAAATAAATCAAATAAATTACTCTAAACAAGTACACATGGTCCATATGAGGAAACCTTGTACGTAGTCTATCTTTTGCACAGTCTATCTTAGAATTTGAGGGAGTTGGAGGGTCTAAATACCTAACCAAGGGATGAAATTTTTTGGATAAATTATTTAAAACTTAAATAATATTCTCAAATTGTTATTTTGTATAAAAAAATAGGGGATGTACCCTTTATTTTCTCTTAGATAGAGGGTACTTCCCATAAATGCAAACTGGCAAGCTTTAAAAGTAAGGTGAAAATAGTGGGATAAAGATTGATCTAACCATTAAAATATTAATATTAAAGTAAAAAATAATTTAAAAAACACAGGATACCAATCACAAATTTAATAATCCTTATGGGAATGTATAAACCCTCAAAAGTGCAGACAGGCTTATAAGGCATAATTATGCTTAGAGTCCAAATGAAAGGGTGACTTCAAATCTAGCATGGTATGAGATTTATAATAATTTTAGTCATGTTTTTAGGGTCATAATATACATTTATAATCTATTTATATGTAGGTTAAATCATGAAAAATTCAATTTTGGACTTTAGGATAACTCGGGCCTGTTAGGCAAGGTTTAGGCATAGTGTCTAAATGGGGAGTCATTCACACTTCTAGCCTTATATGATCACTCAAATGAGTTTGATCATGTTTATAAGTCATTTAAGATGTGTACAAGGCTCAAAATTGTATATAAGGCACAAGAGAATCCTTTTTTGGGCTCAAGACCAACATTAGGCCTATGTGAATGGAAGAAAGGGCTCGAGTGAGCAATTTTGAGTGCTCACATCTCCTCTAAAGATTTGAATGGAGATATAAGACATTTTAAGGTGTTATATAGGGTCCTAAACATCCTTTTTTTGCATTAAATTTGAATTTTTAAATATTTTTTTATGAAAAAAGCCTAAGAGGGTAAAATAAGCCTAAACCATCCTAAACCCTTAGTTAGACCCAATGAAGGAAATGGAGATGAAAATATACTCTAATGGAATAGTTTTAATATCATTATTATTGAATTTTATATAATAATCTCTCAGGATACTCCCCATGATTTTGGCTTATATGGAATTATATAGATGGGGTACAAAATAGGGTATTTCTAACTATTTTGTGCATTTTGCAATTTCTAGGATGTTTAAAGAGATGAATAAAGTTTGGGAGGAATATAAAGACTTATTATAACTAACCATGTATATTTAATTCCTTTTAAAAACTACTAAATCATAAAACAATATCTCTTATCTCAGCCATTCAAAACTGGCATAGTGAACATGATGGTGAGAAGTGTGATAACTTAAAGTGGATGGATTTTTAAGTTACGCCTAATGCCTATAAGTCAATGGAGGGTATTAAAAAATTAAATTCACTCATTTTTACATATTTTCATGGAAAAATAATGCCTTCTTGGAGTCCAAGTGTGTAGGGTGTATGAAACAAGAGCTATTTTGATTGTAGATGGTGATGGCTCATTTTAAGAAGATTCTAGATGACTAGGACTACAACCAATGCATAGAGAGGCATTTATAAATTCCTTGTCTCATTCCAATCATTAGACCTATCCTTAATTAGTTTTTAGATTTTCAAATAGGGATAAATCATGAAGGCCATTTTATGGTCTAGTAAAGAGAATTTCATGCCACTTTTTGTGAGTTTCATGAATTGGGAAGCCACTTATCTATTTTGACCTTGCATGATATATTTCACATCCTCTTCTCATGCATATGTAACTCATTTTCTTATCATTACATGTTTCCTTATGAACTTTTGACTTCTCTCTCTCTCTCAAGCTCTATAAGAACTAGCCATTTTGGCCTTTGTGAATTATGTTCCACCTAAGTATGGTGAATCCATAATCATTTTCATACCATGGATCAATAAAGACTACTGATTTTTACCTCTTCCATGATTTTTATAGTGTTTTTTACTTGGATGATTGATCTTGATTAGTGATGACTCTTTTTTCCTTAGCATGTTATCTCATTTTCTCACTTATTTACACTTGGAAAGCTTCTTCTTGTAGGTCATGTGAAGTGTTCTAGGAAGTGTCAAGGTTGAGTGATTTATCCTATTTAATAGTTTCATTTATACCTCTTGTCTAGTCCTCATATCCTAAACATTCATCCATAACCTCATAATGAAATATTGATGTGAGAAGATGTAGATTGGAGAAGTGTATGTTTGGTTAGTCCTTTTTTCTCTTGTGTAACATGTAGCTAGTTGGTATTCATCATCTGATTTGGTGTATCACCTCCTTTAGGATAGTTTTATTTCAATTTTTTCTATCCCTTTTCCCTCACAAGTTTAGGTGTATTAGTGTTCTACAAGTGGTACAATAAGGGAGTTAGCCCTATCTAGAGATTCACCTCATTTTCAGGCTCACCCATAGCCTAGAGGTGTTTTAATTATGCCACTTAGATGAGGAGATTTGAGACATCTACTCAAAGGGTGAATATCTAAGTGATAACATGTTTAACTTCCCATTTTAGTTCAAATAACCTTATATGTCCAAATATCCATCACTATCATTGGACTCTATCAATTTATTTATTATTCTATTACATGGATTAATAAGAGCTTGATCTTATTGATTTGCCTTGTAATTATGAAGTACCACATTAAAATCCTACACAACTTCCTATTACGATGATGATTTACTAGTAGTGGCTAAGTCTTTGACTCGTCCATGACATAGGAATATTTTGATCCTCTATAAGGCATTATAAATAAGTGGATTATCATTTTCAAACATAAAATTTTGACTGAAATATTTCTACACTTACACCCAATGCTTGGTATCTCTCATATGATCTTGGTGCATATACCAGGCCATTGGTAAAAGTGCTAATGTATGACTAAAAATGTGCACCTAATATCTTAGATCTATTCCTTATGCAGTCCATATATCTATACACTGATGAATGTGCAACTCAAGGCTTTGACCTTCTTAAAATAAAGTCCATTCTAACTTCACATTAGCTAGTAATTGAAATATTTCATGTAAAAAAATTCATACTTCTTCCTAGTCAATTTCTAGATTTATTTGCACTACCCACCAAGTTATACTAGTCCCTTTCAACACAGTTTTAAGTGCATTGACTCATTCATCCACCTATTAAACATGGTGTTTAAGCCTCAATATGAAATTTTTAATATAATATATTAAAAATTATTGAGTTATCTATCATTTAGTAGTCAACACCATGTGTAGAGGTCGATCTTATGATCTCTTCAAGCCCAACTCAACATGTGAGTGTCTAAGTCACAACTTATATATGATGTCATTTCCCAAGGTAAAACATCCTCTAGAGTAGTTTCTATATAATCCATCATGGTTGTACCTATATTATATAATAAATATACTTAAAATTTCATGGGAGAGCATATTGATAAAGAAACACATTCTTCTATTTGAAACTACCTAGCTAGAGATTCTGTTATAATAGGTTTGTACAATGGTCACTCTTCCTATTGTACAATATACAGTTGTCCAAATTGATACTCTATAGGTCACAAATTAGCTTGCCTTTCATCTACACTAACCTTAAACCAAATATTATCCCTATAGGCATAAGGATATTTTAGATCTTTTGGGATGATATACAACTTTTGCTTAAATTTATTAAGGGGTATAATTGTTATCTTATCCCCTTGATGCACCTCTAGCTAATTACACATAGTGTTAATGGTCATTTGGCCATCATAGGCCCATTTATTATCAATTAAGGTAGGATAATGGGTCTCTATTGTATTCATATCAATGACTCAAAATATCCATGAAAACTAAGCTCAACTACTTTAATCTCAACACCATATAGCTTTATAATGGGTTCCACCCAACCATAATCTATGAAACTAAGAGAAACTAGGTTGTAACTTAAGCATGATCAACCAATGGCTTACCAAATTGATCATGGAATCTTATTAACTATGATACCAAATTCAAACACTATATTCAAAATCTCATATAAATCCATCTCAATGTCCATATGAGATTCAACATCCTAGGGTTTCTTAGTCTTAACATAACTTACTACTTTGTCAATATGTTGTTAACCTCATTGTGCACACTCTAGAAGATTATGTAGGATATTAGTGATGTTTTGTGAAATGTCTTCATTACATAGTTTGTTGAGTAACTTCATCAAGTCTATAAATGAAATATTAACACCCTCCATTCTCATGATTCTTATAATTTATCCATACATTTAGGCAACAATGGCTGCATTATTACCTTCAAAATTTTGTTAATGTTAGATTTCTTGTAGAACCTATATAGCTTGGTATATCAAAATCTTTTTAGTAGTAGGATCAAGATATTTTTCCCACTATAATTTTCTAATCCCTTGATCTGGTGGCATTTATAATGGTGGTAAC
This sequence comes from Torreya grandis, assembly GCA_037957365.1. Taxonomy (NCBI): domain Eukaryota; kingdom Viridiplantae; phylum Streptophyta; class Pinopsida; order Cupressales; family Taxaceae; genus Torreya; species Torreya grandis. The sequence goes on from JARHVA010001572.1 coordinate 156,339, forward strand.
CCTTGTTCTACTCTCTATTTTCTAATGACTACTTGTATAAAGGCATTTTTCATGGGTTGTGCATAAATCATGTTTACATTACACATTGGATTCTCCTTCCTTTATTTCTCAAGCACTAGATAATCTTTTATTTGGTTTTGATCTTCAACTCTATAGTATATGCAATATATTTGTCTCTCTATATTAGTAGAGAAATTCCTCATATAGTGATTGTATTCTCCACATAAATATCATTGCATAAGTGGTTGGGTTTAGTGATTTTCATTATTATGGCCTCCTTGATATCCCCCATGATATCTTCCCCTTTAACCTCCCTTATATCCATGTATATTTTGTTGGTATCCCTAACCTTATCTCTATTATCCACCATACCCTCCTTATTGGATTTACAATGCATCATACCCCCTATAATGGTGTTGAGGGGAACTCAGAGCCCAATTAGATGGTTTTTTTTTTTAAGGTTATATTAGTCCAAGGCTACTAATATTGACCAAAATATTGATAACATGGAGATGATGTATTATTCCAACATACCAAAACCTATTTTTGATACTAAGGTGATAAAGGAACCCATCCAATACTACCTTGAGTCACACTTTTCATCTCCACTTTTATTTCTAGAATCACCTGCTTTGTAGTCAATATTTGTTATAATTCCAATAGGAAGACATTCTTACTAATATCTTCCTTCAACTCTTGTAATGCTTGGAAATTATTTTAATCATGGTTAGTAGACTTTAAAAATTTTCAAAACAAATACTGAAATTTTTGTATGTAGTTTTGTAAAATATGGCACTTGGAAGTCACATGCCCTATTACCCTGAATATCTCACAAAACTTATTTTTAAGATTAAGACAATAATTTCTATGATGTCCTTCCTATCCACATTATGTATACCATAAGCTTAGTTTAGGCTTATATTTTTCCTAAATTTCATCCATTATTATTATGAATGCATCTATATCGGCCTCAATCTTAGAACCAACTAAGGAAGCATCTTCATAATCCTTGATTTGTTCTACTTGTAAAGTAGTAGATCAAGTGTCAACTTTACTAACATACTAGGTATGCACAATGGCAAATCTAATTATTGGTCTCATCCATTATATGAACCAAGAAACCTTATCTTTATCTTTTATAATTAATTTAACTATGTTTATGACATCTTAAAATCTTTGATCATATTATGAAACTAATTTGTCAGTGTTTTTTTGAGTCTCCCTTAGGTCTTGAATAGTTTATCTTGTAAATTTATTTACCTGAAATTCTATTACTAAAAAATATTTGACTTGTATAAATTTGAGGGTATTTACATTTATTTTATAGATAAACTCTAAGGATTGTCTTGATAAATCCCCTATGAGTTTTCACCTCCTAACATCATCATAGGTTAACCCTTTTACTTTCCACTTCATATCTTAGGTTACCAAATACTGCTTAGCATCCATAAACCCTATTGACCAAAATTTGACCCTAGGTCAAATTGGGTGGACCCCCTTACACATTCAAAATTTTCATACAGGTCTATAGGTTTTAAAATCATCACCATGGCCCTAAATGAGGTCAAGTCACACCTTGAGGGTCACATGACATGTTTTAACCTTTGTCATTTTTGTTCATTTTATTAATGTCCTTTTGTGCCACCTTTTTATAAATTTTAAGGAATTTTATGGTGTTTCATCAAAATGATAAATTTTAATAATCATGATAATGTGTTTCATGTTAGATAATGTCATAAAAAGGCTTTGAAATTGAAATGTTGTAGGTTTAACATAAGAAAGAAAAAGATAGTCTACAAAAGGTTAGTTTTAGATGATTGTACATATTAGTGTGACTCATATATAGGTTTGAAGGATTTATAAATGTTTTATGTAATCCCAAAAGGTCATTTTAAAACTCAATTATCTTCAACATATCCAAAATGGATGAAAACCAATTTATCTCTCTATCACTCCCTTAGACAGTCCAAGAAGGGTCAATGGTTTTCATTTGGTACAGACAAAAGAAGAGGAGTTAGATTGAGTGCACTTGGTGGATGTTATGAGTCCCTATAATATTCCATTTCATGATCATAATTATAGGATTAGTGGACTATGTCGTATGAATAATAATTAATATTGTTAGTACCTCCAAACTACCTATGCAATTACAATGTCTCATTTTTTCCCGTCTAGTTTCATTTTTTAAATTGGTTTTTATGAACCAAGTAATGCATGTAGACTTACAGAGCATATACACTCATGTCATGTTGATTTCAACCTGGTGTGGCACATGTGGCCATGAAAGGATAGGTAGAATCATCTCATTATGCTAGAAGTGAACACCATTGAGAGCTGAGAATAATGTTTTATCGATTTTAGAGTTTATTCTCCTATGAGTGGATTTATTTCAAGGATAATACATTTTTTTCAACCACACAAACCATGGTAATTAGTTTCTCCATTGAAGGTTTGTGTTGAGAATATTTCAAGGGTGACAATATAATATTTGGTTAAATATAAAACACCTAAGATCCATATTCATAGAGTTGAATACAATTTTATTAATATGAAAATATACTTTAATTTATTTGAAAAAGGATTTTGGTCCATATAGTGTCATTTCATGGTGAATGTCTATGAGGTTCAAGCAAGCCTAATAGATTCACTCTTGTAGAACAGGCCTAGAAGCAATGTCTTAACACAAGAGGAAGTTACTAGGTCAAGAGAGACTGATGGTTGAATGGTTTTTAACTCAGACAATATATTGATGGAAACACTTAGAGAACTATAATTCCTTAGGCCAAAATGAACTTGTAATAATTTAACTTACAAGTAACACCTAGTGCATTGATAGTAAAGGTATGATTGCAAGGTTTCAAAGAAAAAATGAGTCTATCCAAGTATTAAATGTTCATAGTGACATCATTATAAATTTAAGGTGTGAATTACATTGCTCAGACATGTATCATCACCTACATAAATCCCTTTATTCCTCTATTTCCACCTATAATTTAACTCAAGAGATATATTACCCTAAGCTAATGGAGGATGTAAGTTTTGTTGATAGTCAGATGTACAAGATGGAGATTACCATGTATAAATAAATATAAAAATGATAATATCAAACTTCCATGTGATTCCAAGAGGTACATATGAATAGATACAATAATATCTAAAGGTTCATAATCCCTATCAAAACCATGTACACAGTTACAAGCTTAAAATCTAGTCTTGAGAATTTGAAGTGTTAAGGGCTCTAGAAGCATGTTCAATATTTTAAACTTAGTAAATAGGGTCATCATAAGTTAAAATAGGCTTCCATGGATTCCTTTAGGTTAGAATAATATTTTAATTGATAACTATTTTATCTTAGACCTAAGGCACTCCATAAGCAAGGCAACTTATAGACCTAGTACATTGATAGTAAAAAGAATGAATGTCAAAGTATTAGGGAACTATGGGATTATGTGTAAGGTTGAATTGGATATTAAATTTTTTTAAGGAGGACCTAAATCCACTATGAATACTCATAGGTGGTCACATACTTAGAAAACTTGATCTATGACTTTGAGGCCTAAAATTAGACATGAACCTCATGACTTGTAATGACACTCTTATGGTCATGTGATCTTCCCAATTAATTTTATATCCTTCATGTGAGAGTGAAGTTTTGGTTTTACTTAGTGTTTTTTAGATAAAAAACTCAAATTGGCCATTTTTGGCCTTAATTTATCTTAAGGGTGTCTAGAATACATAGCAACTACTTGAGAATCAACTTATTTCACTCCAATCTATACAGATGAGATGCATGGGGTCTTAATCACTTAGGTATAGTTAATGGAGGTCATGAATTTGAAACTTGTGTAATTGGTTTGAGGTTTAATGGATTAACCTTTATGAATCATTGTTAAGAACCTAAATGACCTAAAACCCTCCTAAAACCCTCATAAGAGTCTAATGAGAAAGATATGAAGATAAATGAATCCAAAAGGGGAAAATTTTCCTAAAAAGTGATTTTGACTTACTTGTAACTCTCTTAGACTCCCCACCAATCAATTCTTATGTACCATCACTTATATAGAAAAGTCAAATTCTATGTTTTATACAAGATTTGAGATAATTTGAAGGTGTAAAAAGGGATAGACAAGTGAAATACATAGTGGAATGTGTGTGGAGATGTATTATAACTCTTAATAACCCATTCTCACCTCATTCATGCAATTATATCCCTCTAATAAGCTAATTATTGTAGGCAATCTTGGATAGAACAATGAGAAGCAAGGTGACTACCAAGTTGAAGATGAGAAGTATGATTTTGAGTTGTATTAAGGCCTATATGATAGAATATAAGATAAAGACGTTATAATTATGTGTCTCAACTTTTAAATGAATTATATTAAACATGTTCAAGTCACCCCAATGATAAATGTGAAATTTTAGGCTTATAGGGCTAGTGAATAGCTGTAAGGAGGTGAACAACAAGTGGCAAAGAGAAGATCATTAGTTGGATGGGTGCATAATGACCTACACCAATCATTTTTTTACCTTCTCAAGTCAATATACATGTGTTAATGACTTATAAGGTAGTTTAAGATAAATAACTAGACTCCTCATCAATAAAATGGTTTTAAGAAGGATAATGAAGTGCCCCTACGCTAACTTAAAGAAGATGACATGTTTTAGATAGACACTTATCCAAGATAAATTCATGATCTATTATCTAACTATTTTTTTTAATTTTAACTAGTCTTCAAGACTTGAGACTTGGAATTATGACTCTTTAATTCCATTCTTTCTCTCTCTTCTCTTATTATTCTCTATATTGAAGCCATTTTGGCATTGTAAACTATCCACAATTGGTATAAAAAACCCTACTAGTTTGACATATTATTTTTCCCTTAAATAAAAAAATTTCAAGCTGGTTTAGTCTCTAAAATTCTTGCCTAATTATTTCAATTAGTCTATTTGGATGATAAGTGATGGTTATTTTTCCTTGCTTCCATTTTGCTCATTTATGCATTATGTGATTAACATTTCTTCTAACAGGTCTCATGAAGTGTAAATGTTTTATAGGTGTATTTTAAGGGTGAAGGTGATAATTAGTGTCTAATATAAAACCTCCTATTCACTCACCTTTTTAAATGCATGAAAATCTACCTCCATGTAGACACACTTATATTAGAATAACCTTGAGTTGAGATCAGTTTTGGCAATTTGCCTCATATTTTAAGTTTTAAGTATGTTTGCAGAGATATTATTAGTGTATCAAATCCATTATTATAGGATAATTTCATGTTTAATTATTCCATTTTCACCCCCAAATAATTATTATACTATTTTATTTGAGAACCTAAATAGTCAGATCAAGGGAGCTAGCCCATAATCTAAAGATCTATCTCTTATAGTTACTTATACTCAAAGATAGCTCCATGTTGTCCCAAATTTGAGAAGGTCTTATTGACTTATATAGGGTGAAAATTTGGGATATAATAATTATGTCATGCCTGATGGGACTTGTGGTCCAAGAAGTTTGTTTAAGGTGGATGTTGGTCTTGACAACAAAGAGCTTGTAATAGTCTTCTTCTTGTATTATCTAGTGACTCTAATTATTGGCTCTTGGTGGAAAACTGGTGAATTGTTTCATGCCTAAGGGAAGCACAATATATCTTAATAAATTCATTCCTTTTTATTTAAAAGAGCTTATTTATTATTCAAATAAAGCAAACATATTTTCTAACACCCATCCTTACCCAAGGAGATCATATCTTGCTCATAATCCTATAATAAATTTTTATATTGGCCCAATCTTGAAAAATCCTAAAGGAATCATGGAAAAGAATATAAAATTTATTGATTTTAATGTCTATAGTCCTCTAATACTTTCCCATTATGATGACATCCCATATCAACCCTAAAAAGTGTCCCTTCATATATCAGTAAGACTATCATTACCCTTATTAAGCACATTAGAAACATTACCAACTTCTACAATATACATCACATCATTGAAAATAATATAGATATTATGTTATAGTCTATCTCTTTCAAGGGGAAAAATCTTGATTGATATGGCAATTTGGCCCTTAAATCTATCACCACATGGGATGAATTAGGTGATACTTTGAGAAGGTTTGAGGACAAGAGTGACAACTTGTCATTGACTAAGAAACTAACAAACATAAGGAGAACACCTCAAAAAGATATTCAAGACTTCAACACAAGGTTTATAAATATGTGGGATAGGACCCTAATCTTGGTAAGGCCTATTGCACATCATGTTTTCTTTTATTAAGGCTTTTGATACTGATATTTCTTTGATGGTACAATCTATAAGAGGGAACACATTGCTTAATACCTATGAAGTGGACATTAGGGATGATAAATATTTTATTAAAGATATGAATATTTCTCCAATACCCCCATGTCTTTATTCCTTGATTTACAAACCCCTACACCTATTATACCTCTTATCCCTACAACAAAATATAAGCTAGCTGCTCCTAGTCAGTCAAGTAAGTCTAATGAGGTAGAAAAAATGAAGGCTCTTGAGAAAGATATTTTATGTCTCAAGAGTATTATACAATAATATAAATTTATATATTTCAAAATCCACCATCAACACAATCATTCGTATCTAAACTATCAAGGTAATAGACCACCTTTCAAGGTTATCGTCAAGGTCAAGGGTAGCTAGTTTAGGCAAAATCATATAATAGTTATAATTCCAATGATCCCTCCACCTCAAAAACATTAGTTCCTACTCAAAAAAACCTTGTTCAATAGCATGAAGGTTATCTTCTATAGGATATAAATCATGATCCATCTACCTATGCTAATGATTCCTTCAATCAAGCTTTCATGTAAAATTTGGGAATAATTCCAGCCATGACTCAAGCTGAGGTACCTAATGGAGGAGATAACAATGGAAATATTGCTCAAGTTGGGTCTATTTTATTCAATTGGTATCAAGATGACTCAGGTGTTATGAATTACCAAGGGTAATCAAGGAAAGACTTAAATCTTATAGCTACAAACACAAGATCTAAGAGAAATGCAATTGAAGAGGTTTAAGGGGATGGAAATAGTCCATCAATAAGCCTCAAACATTCCAAAAGTTAGGTATGTATAATTTAGTCCAAAATTCATAAGTAGATCAAATAATTCAAAATTCTAAGAGTGATTTCACATAGGCAGCGCTATTCCAAGGTATAGGCAGTGTTATTCATGTTTGATGTATAAGGCAAACATGGTTCTACATGAAATTTAGATATAGGTTCATATTTTATTGACACTTTATCACCATAAATAGTCTTAAATTCCATATAAGACCAATTTTAAGTCAAATATCCTCCAATATTAGTAGTAAAATCTCTTGATAAGTAAAGGGAAAAGTGAGGTGGCAATCTAAAACCATAAAATATTGAGGAATAGAGAAAGTAGGATAATCATGAATAATAAGTTTCAAACCTTTTATTATGAAAATTATCTTGGTATATAACTCACCCAATTGTAACACTCCCTTAGAATGAGGCATACTTCAAATTTAATTTATCAACTACTTGTTAGGCAGCACTATTCCAACTAGTGGAAAAGCTAAGGCTAGTGGATTTTTCACTAACATTGTGGAGAAAATAAGGAAAGATCATGTAAATGTATAATTTTGGGATAAACTTGAAAGACATGGACAAGTATACCTAATCCAAGAAGATTTATCTAAACTCAGCATAACCGTCAAGTAGCCTAGTGGGAAAGAGGCAGCATTGACAAATACATTGAAGCATAGTGAGGAATAGCCAAAATTTTGAGAAAGTAGAAAAACCTCCTTCATTTAATATCTCTATCATCATTTAAGATGTTTTGGTTATTAATTATTTTATTGATAGTGGAGAAATTACTTCGGTCATACCCAAACAAGTAGTTGATAAATTAAATTTGAAGTATGCCTCATTCTAAGGGAATGTTACAATTGGGTGAGTTATATACCAAGATAATTGGCATAATAAAAGGTTTGAAACTTATTATTCATGGTTATCCTACTTTCACTATTCCTCAATATTTTATGGTTTTATATTGCCACCTCACTTTTCTCTTTACTTATCAAGAGATTTTACTACTAAGATTGGAGGATATTTGACTTCAAATTGGTCTTATATGGAATTTAGGACTAGTTATGGTAATAAAGTGTCATTAAAATATGAACATATATCTAAATTTCATGTAGAACCATGTTTGACTTAGACATCAAAGATGAATTGCAATATCAATGATGATGAAAATCATCCTAGTGATCAAGAACCTTTAACACTTCTTGATGGCATAAATGACTTGTATCTTGATGAATGAGGAGTTGAGTAGTATATTTTTGATCCATATGGGTGTTAGTACATACATCCTCCATGATGAATGTGATGGGTCTATTGAGGAAAATTATCATGACACTCTAAGATGATATACATGGGGAAAATACCTTTTACAAATGGATGATGATGTTCATATCCTGACTATAAAAAATCATGATAGTCCTAGTGAACATTTAGTTCTAATTGACAGAGAGGATAATATTCATAAGCATGAACCTCAATAAAATGTGGATGATATGTGGCAATAATTTAATTCCATAGTGCATAATTTTGAGTAGGTAATCAAGTATACAACTCTTCAAAAGTAATATAGACCTAATGATGAGTTCAATCATGTACCAAATGAACACAATGAAGAGTTTTTTGTGTGGTATAAATTATGATAGGTCAATCACCTTAAGTATTTTTAGGTCTTGTATATATTATGATAGGTGTGTGTTTTCAATAAATGTTGGGCACATTGCTTGGTGTGAGTTGTTTGTGTGGTTTCTCTAAGTGCTTAGATAGCACATTATGTGGCCTTGTTGTCTTATTATGTGTGTTTATTACTTGTTATGTTTGGTATGAGTTTGGAGTCTTTTCAAAGGCATATCAGTGTCAATTACTATATATGGGTGAGTCCATTTCCCAATGGGAGGTCAAGGAAACTAGTCCTTAGCATAACAATCATGTTATCCCTAGAAATAACCTAAATGTTGACCAAATATTTACCCCAGGTTAAATTAGGTCAACCCCCTTGCATGTTCAAACTTTTCATAAGGTCCTCTAGGTTTGAAAATGGTCACCATGATCCTAAATGAGGTGAAGTCACATCTTGAGGGTCACATAACATGTTTTAACCTTTGTCATTTTTTTCCATTTTTTTAATGTCATTTTATGCCACTTTTTTAGTCATTTTAAGGAACTGTATGTTTTTTTATCAAAAGTAAAAATGTTAATGAGAAGGCTAACATGTTTCATGTCAAAGAATGTCATAGAAAGTTTTTGAAACTAAAATGTTGTAGGCTAAATATAAGAAAGAAGAAGATCATCTATAAAAGGTTAGTTTTAGATGGTTATACAGATTAGTGTGACTCATCTGTACATGTGAATGTTTTTTAAGGTATCAATGCATCCCTATAGGTCATTTTAAAACTTAGGTAGATTTAACATATCTAAAATGGATGAAAACTAGTTTCTATCTATTATTGCTCCCGTGGACAGTCTAAGAAGGGTTAATAGTTTTCATTTGGTATGGACAAGAGAAGAGGAGTTGGAATGAGTGCACTTTGTGGCTATTAGGCATCTCTATGAGCTTCTATTTCATGGTCATAGTTATAGTATTGGTGGCTTGTGTTGTATAAATAGTCATTAAGATTGTTAGAATCTTCAAACTACTATAATCCCAATGGATTATTTTTTCCCATCTAGTTGCATTTTGTAAATTGTTTTGCATGAACCAAGTGATGCACATAGACTTACATATCATATACACTCATGTCATGTTGATTTTAACTTAGTGTGGCATGTGTGGCCATGAAAGGATAGGAAGAATCATATCCTTGTGCTAGAAGTGAACAAAAATAAGAGATGAGAATATTGTGTTATTATTTTCAAAGTTTGTTCTCATATGAGTGACTTCAGGTTAGGGCTAATACATTTTTTTCAACCTCACAGAGAATGGTAATCAATTTCTCCATTAAAGGTTTGTGTTAAGAATTTTTTAAGGGTGACAGTCCAAGATTGTGTTAAATATCAAACCCCTAAGATCCATGTTCATAGAGTTGAAAAAAATTGCTTAATAAGAAAATTTACCTTAGTTTATTTTAAAAGGATTCTACTCTACATAATTTCATTTCATGGTGAATGTCTATGAGGTCTAATCAAGCCTAATAGCTTCATTCTTATAGACTAATCCTAGAAATAATGTCTTAACACAAGAGGAAGTTAATAGGTCAAGAGAGACTGATGGTTGAATGGTTTTTAAGTAAAAATTTTTTTATGGAAACACTCAGATAACTACAATGCCATTAGGATAAAATTAATCTATAACATTGCAACTTAAAAGTAACACCTAGTATATTGATCGTAAAGGGATGATTGTAGAGTATCAAGGCATAAATGAGTCTATCTAGGTATTAAATGGTCCTAGTGACCTTAGTATATATTTAAGGTGTGAATTATAGTTCTCAAACATGTATCGTCACCTACGAAAATCCCTTGATTCCCCTAATTTTCACCTACAGTTTGACTCAGGAGATAGATTAGCCTAAGCTAATAAAGGATACAAATTTGGTTGATAGATAGAGGTGTAAAATGGAGATGAAAATGTATAAATCAGACTCATATTGATAATATCACACTTCCACATGATTCCTAGAGGCAAGGATGAATAGAGACAGTCATAGCTAAAGGTTTTTAAGCCCTATTGAAACCCTGCACACAACCACAAGCCTAGAATCTTGTCTTGAGAATTTGAAGTGTTGAGGGATCTAGAAGCATGATTAGGATTTTAAAATTAGTATAGAGGGTCATCATGAGTTAAATTATGCTTCCATGGCCTCCTTTAGGTTATAATAATAGTGCAAGTTCTCACTATTTTGTCTTAGACCTAAGGCACTCCATAAGTAAGGCATCTTGTAGACCTAGTGCATTCATAGTAAAATGAATGAACGATAGAGTCTTAGGACATTTTGGGATAATTTGTAGGGTTTAATTGGAGATTAAAAAGTGTTGAGGAGTACATAAATCCACTTTGAACATTCATATATGGTCACATACTCATAAAAACCTAGTTTATGCCTTTGAGGCCTAGAACTAGACATGAACCTCATGGCTTCTAATGACACTCCTATAATCATGTGATCTTCCTAATAAATTTGAGATTATTTATGGTAGAGTGTAGGGTTTTTTTTACTTAGTGGTTTATAGATAAAAACTCAAATTGACCATTTTTTGCTATAATTTATCTCAAGGGTGTCTATAATGCATAGCAACTACCCGAGAATCAACTTATTTCACTCCCATATGTATGGATGAGATGCATGGGGTCTCAAGAACTTATAAATAGTTTATGGAGGTAACTAACTTGAAACTAGTGGCATTATTTCAAGCGTTGAGGGTTTAACCTTTAAGAATCATTGTTAAGAACCTAAATGATGTAAAACCCTCTTAAAACCCTTATAAGAGTCCAATGAGAAAGATATGAATATAAATAAATCCATAAGGGGTAAATTGGCCTAGAAATTTATTTAGACCTAATTTTAACTCTCTCAGGATCCCCACCACTCAATTGTCTTATACCATCACTTATTCAGATAAGTCAAATTCTATGTTTTCTATAAGATTTGAGGTAATTTAAAGGTTAAAAAGGGATAGACAAGTGAAATACATGGTGGAAGGTGTGTGGATATGTATTATTACTCCTAATATGCAATTATAACCTTATTCATGCATATATATCCATATTATAATATTATTTTTGTAGGCAATCTCGGATAGATTAGTGAGAAGCAAGGTGGATGCCAAGTTGAAGATGAGAAGTGTGATTTTAAGTTGTATTAAAGATTATATGATATAATATAAGACAAATAGGTTATTATTATGTGTCTCACATATATAAAATGAATTTTATTTAACATGTTCAAGTCACCCTAGTTACAAGTGTGAAAGTTTGGGCCTGGAGGACTAGTGAATAGCTGCAAAGAGGTGGACAAAAAGTGGCAAAGAGATGATCATCAGTTGGAGGGGTGCGTAATGACCTAAACCAATCATGTTTTCGCATTTTAAATTCATTATACATTTTTCAATGACTTACAAGTTAGTTCAATACAAATAACTATACTCTTCATCAAGAAAATAGTTATAATAAGGACAATGAAGTGCCCCTATGCTAACTTGAGGAAGATGACATGTTTCAAATAGACAATTGTCCAAGATAACTTCATGATATATTATCTAACTATTTTTTTTCATTTTAAATAGTATTCAAGACTTGAAACTTAGCATTGTGAATCTTTAATTCCACTTCGTCTCTCTCTTCTCTTATTGTTCTATATATTGAATCCATTTTGGTAATATAAACTATCCACAATTAGTATAGCAAAGCCCTACTAGTTTTACATATTGTTTTTCCTTTGGATATTTTTTTCTCAAGCTATTTTAGTCTCTAAAATTCATGCCTAATTATTTCAAGTAGTCTATTTAGATGACAAGTGATGATTGTTTCTCCTTGCTTCCATTCTGCTCTTGTCTGCATTATGTGAGTAGCATTTCTTCTAGTAGGTCTCATAAAGTGTAAATATTTTTTAAGTGTATTTTATGTGTGAATGGGATTAGTAGTTTCTAATATCAAACCTCCTATTCACTCACATTTGGAAATTCATGGAAATTTTATTCCATGTAGAAGCATTTATGTTAGAATAACCTTGAGTTGAGATCATTTTTGGTAAACTACCTTCATAATGAAAATTTCAAGTATATTTATAGATATATTATTGGTGTATCACCTCTATTATTATAGGTTACTTTCATGTTTCATTCTTCCCTTTTATCCCCAAAAATTTATTATACTAGTGTAGTTGAGAGCCTAGATAGTTAAACCAAGAGATCTAGCCCATAATCAAGAGATTTATCTCTTATAAAATATGCCTATACTCAAAAAAAGTTATATGTTATACAAAATTTTAAAAGGTCTAATTAACTTATCTAGGGTGTAAATCTATGATATAACAGACCCATAATATTGCATTAAGTTAACAAACATACCTATATTGAGTGCCATAGTTGGTATACTTATAATTGGTACCCTAGGTTGTTAAATACTATCAACTATGACTAAAGGTAGTTATGCACTAGTGACTATGACTTTATGTGACTGTACACTATTGATTACAACTTTGGCCTTCTACATACTAGTCTTTTTGGGTGTCTTAAAAATGAATTTTTCTTATTATATTTTCTTCCTATGTAATGTTTGCTTTGTATTTGAACTTAAATTTCCAAACTTGTCTATAAAGTAATCAAATTAGTCTATAACCAATTCTCCTGCACTTCTTCTTTCTAATTATAAATTGGGCTATGGGGATGCATAATTTTGAAATGAATGACTTATAGTTTGAATTTATTCTAAATTTGAATTTGAACCTACAATATTTCTACATTTTAATCTAACATCATCCTAGTAACTTTACTTCACATGTCTAGATAAAAACCCTTTCATTAATTATGATCTACCTATATCATCTAATGTTTATACTACTATCTTACCTTTTTATTCCTATTATACTTTCTCCATATATTCATCATTTCTATCTTCTTCTTTCTCTTCATCAGGCCCTTCTACATACTATTTGCATCCTTTACTTTTAGCATCTATTTTCCTCTTTCCATCTCAAAATTCATCTACCCTATCTCTACTCATATTTATAGTTAATTATATATCTCTTTCATTATTCCACAATCTATGATGTTTTAGTTACCTTTCGAGTACTAGAATTTTCTTCTCACTCTAAGTATTTTCATCTTCCATTTTCTAAGATCAAGTTTAAGTTTATTTTACTCAACTACACATCATTCACTTCATCCCACATGCACCCCCATGGTGCTTAAAGTGACTACTCCATGTTGGCTTGATTAGGCACCATGGCCTTTTCCACAACCAAAATTTTTATCAATGTAGTTGTCATTATAAAAATTTCCCCGTTATTCCTTGAACAAATCAATCTTTCAAAGCTTTAAAATCTATGTATATTTACACTGTGAATTCGATAATATAACCATAACTCATACTCCTCATCCAATAGTCTATTGTTCAAGTCCAGTAGTTATCTAGGTTGAAAATTCCATCTAAATTATCTTCTATCCAAAATATAATCTCTATCCTCCTTGGGTTAAATCAATAATATTACACCCTAGATAGCCATGTAGCTAACAATCCAACTAACTCACACAAAAATATTTCATATATTTCCCCATAGATATGCTCTTAGATAATCTCCTTCACAATTTTTATAACTCTCCTTACTTATTCTTCTAAAAAATTATGGATTCTCTGATCCAACCATATCTCTATATCCCTTTGTCTTGGCAACCATCTCAGCGTATTTCATCCAAATGGTTCCATGCTCACCGCACCATTATTATCAGAGGTTCCTGGAAGACTCCAAAACATGATAATTATAGGGATAGTTTGCATAGATATGAGAATAGAGATCAACATGACATATACTTCAAAATTCTAGATTATTACTTGAAAATAAATATGTACTTATGAAAGGAATATAGAGCAAGCTATCATAAGTTAAATGAATAACAAATGTTAAATCAAAAAAAAGTAATCATCATGCATAGTATAATGATAAAATATAATTTTAAGAACCATATAAATATTATTCTATTAATATTTATCACACATCAGATCCATCTTTCATTACATATGAGTGTTATATATAGAGATTTCCAAAACAATGTATCTTTACATTCTAGTCTTTCAATATACTCAAAAGGAAAGATTCCTCTACCATTACTTAAGATTATAAGGTCAAATATATATAAAATACTATATAAGAGACAAAATAATGTACTCTAAACATGTGTCCAATCAATTATACTTTATAATTTTGATGACCTTGATCCATACCCAAAAAGTTTCCCTCTATATCTTTATATAATATCATTGGCCTATATATAAGGCCTATTCTATTGGTTGGGGGCATAGATTTAGTCCCCAAAACTTGGATACATTGGGGAATTATGTTTCCATATGTTTTCTCATGTCCTCTTTTAAATATGCTAACACCTATTTAATTTTTCATGATTATATGCTTAATACATGGTTTCACATGGATATATTATTTTTCCTTCCTTCCTGCGAATCTTATAATGGGGCATGTTGTTTCCCCCTCATTAACTACTCCTCATATAAGGATGGTCACACCTATCAAGGATTTTATAATGTTATTTATTATACACAATTTCACATATATAATACATTTCCATCATCTTTCTTGAAAGTGAAGCATATGTTTTTCCCTCACTTTCAATCCTCTTACTCCCAAGAGTTATATATTACCAATATATTCTATATGATGTTCTATATTTTGTATTTGCACTTGAAAATGTTACATGTCTATCTTCCTATTGATATTTACATCACAATACTTTATGATGGTTAAAATTAATGTGTTTATGCTAACTTTAAAATAATTTTCAAACCTTTATATTTATAATGTTATGACATGTGATCATTTTAACTCTTTATTTTAATTTTAGTGATTATAGTACTAGGTTTTACAATTCTTCACATCAAAATGAGGGAATATTTATAGACATTTTAAATTATTTTCAAGATGGAATGGAATAAAAAAAATGCTTTCTGATATTTCTTAAGATTGAGCAAAATGTTGGATAAAAGGGTTGAGCAAATTGAGCAAGTTGAGCATAATATTGAAAACATTGAATGAAATGAGAGTACCATAAATGGCTTAATATATAATTCCATGATCAATAAGTGGATTGGGTTTTCATAACTCCATGATATATATAAACCATGTATATGTATTTTGTAAAAAATTCTAATTAGAATAAATGGAATATGGTTTTACTTTCAAGTTAGAACCACATGGTTCACATACCATTAGGTGTATTTTTTCCTATAAACATTTTAAAATTAATATATTCACATTCAGATAATATATAATTGATTATTTTTGGGTATTTTCCCATCACTCACAAGTATATTGGAGGTTGTAAATAATCAAAGTGAGAATGGATGCATAGAAACACTTCATTTTTCCTTCCCTAGGTAATTCAAGGTATGTGCTTCAATTAAGTATTATTTTACTTTGACACACAAATGCATTAACTCAAATATACACAAAAAATTATGGGAATTATTTGTATAAGGCTTATTATTACAAATTTTGTAGTATAATGTTATGCATAAATGTATTATAGGTTCAAATTAAGGTCATATTGATGTTTGTTCATAGTTATCCTTATTCATTATATGATCCTATGGTATTTTATTATTTTTTCATCCCTTTTTTTTATGTGTGTATTTTAATTCTTATTTTCTATGTTTGTCCTTCATTTTTGGTTTTTCTTCCTTTGGTTTAGATTCAATGACTTATTGAACCTACCCTAAATGGATTAAACTACTTTTAAAATGTGTCCCATATATTTTTATGGGCCCGTATATCCTTCTTCATGTAATTTATATGTTTGGATCCATGGATGTCATTTTTATTTAGTTGGATTGTGCACCAACAAGTCTTTAATTCAAACTTGAGATCTCTATATATGAAAATTCATGTAGTGGTATTTCAATAATAAAAATAAGAAAAAATAAGAACAAGAATAATAAGTACTTATAAATATGAAAAATTATAAAGATAAATTCAAGTTTATGCACACTCTAAATTTTAAAATTTATTCTTAAGAAATTTCATTTGGGGTTTTAGTTAAATCTTTTACTAAAATAGGGATAGGTGAATGTTCATATGGATGCATGTCACATGGGGAAGAGAAGGAAAATAAATCACTCAAAATTCTACTCATACTTCACAAATAAATACATTAGGTTTAATTTTAGCATGCATGATATATAGTTATAACTCCTTAACGGTTACCTAACCAAATTAACCATTTTATTTTTCCTTTTGAAAGTGTTTGTGGTAAGTTAGGTCAAGAATATTAAAAAATGAAATCAAAAAATTATACCCATGATATTATAAAATTGAGAGCACAACCTTATATGAAATTATAAAAATTGTCTTCATAAGAAAATATTTAATCCAGAGCATAGCATAATATATATCCATTGCAACAAAATAGTTTTTTCATAGATATAGATAGGGCATATTTGATGTCCAAATCTATATTGGGGAATAATAAATAGTTTTTCATAAAGAATAATAAGTATTTATAAATATAAAATATTATAAAGATAAATTCAAGTTTATGCACACTCTAAATTGTAAAATTTATTTTTAAGGAATTTCATTGGGGGTTTTAGTTGAATTTTGTACTAAAATAGGGATAGGTGAATGTTCATGTATATGCATGTCACATGGGGAAGAGAAGGAAAATAAATCACTTAAAATTCTAATCATACTTCACAAATAAATACATTAGGTTTAATTTTAGCATGCATGATATATAGTTATAACTCCTTGACAATTACCTAACCAAATTAACCATTTTCCTTTTCCTCTTGTAAGTTTCTTTGGTGAGTTAAGTCAAGAATATTAAAAAAATGAAATAAAAAAACTATACCCATGAATTTATAAAATTGGTAGCACAACCCTATATGAAATCATAAGAATTGCCTTCATAAGAAAATATATAATCTAGAGCTTAGCTTAATATATATTCATTGAAATAAAATAGTTTTTTCATAGAGATAGATAGGACATATTTGATGTCTAAATCTATATTAAGGAGTATTTTGTATAAAATCAGCATGCATCAATGTTTCCTTTGTGTTCAAGACTTCTAGATTTCACATATAGCCTCTCTAACACCTGCACAACCTATTTTCATTTCCATGTTTCAAATCATATTATCAAGTGTGTTTGTTTCATCAAATCTACTATTTTTTTTAATTTCATTTATTTTCATATTGTTTCATTGATATACTTGTTTACTATTTTTTAGAACATACAGTTAATTCTTATCTTTGTTTAGACTGATTTATTTTAGATCTTTTTTGATGTCATAGTTTTACCTATTTAATTATGTCATTGTAACCTAGTGTAACTTTTTGTTAAAATAAATGAAAATACTAATTTTAAAGAGAGAAAACACAATCTACAAAAATGGTAAAACAATGAATTAATCTACATGGGAATATATAAAACCAATCAATGATATAATCCTTTTGGATTATAGGTAAAAATTTGATAAGCAACCTATCATCATGGGTAAAATATATGAAATAATCATGAATAGATCTAATATAATTTGATGAATTTCCTTTTACATTGAATAATTAAAATTTTGGCATAAAACTACCACTTAGAAAAGGATGAGAAATAATTTAAAAATCCAATGGATTTATAATAATATCATTTGAAGTAACCCTTTTGATTTATATGTGCAAGACTAGAAGAAATATGTTTTATTTGATTTTTCATTCTAAGAATATTGTGAATCATGGTATCCATTTCAATACTTTGAGATTGGGATGAATTTGGAATAGAAGTACTGGTGAATAATTATCAAAGTTGTAATGGATATTAGAGGTAAATAATTATGTAATTATTGTTAAGAATGTTATTAAATTAGTGCAATGTAATAATTTTTAGACATGGAATGGTTGTGAGATATCGGAGGTTTTTGAATAATTTTAGAAAAAAATAGAGAATCTTAAGAAATTTGAGAGGAATCAGGATGAACTTAAGAGGGATTTTAAGAATTTTTAGCATAAATTTAAATTTTTTGGGATGATTTGGAAATGGAATAGTCAAAACAAGAAAATTATTTCAAAGTATTAATTATTATTTGGATCTCTTGATGGTTAACAATCATAATTATTTTAATTTGGCCACTAAGAGGTTATTTTGAGGAATATTGGGATATAGATAGCAATTAGATATTCTCAATATTGCAACTAAAAGGGGTAAAAAATTTATTCAGAAACACCCGAAAATGGGGAATTACAACATCCTATCATACTCCACGAGTTGTGCCAGGATGGGAGATAACTCCCCCGTGATCCTGTCATGCTCATAAATAGCCCAATTTGGCCCGTGTTCAGTGGCCCATTTGGCAAGACGGTCCGCCACAATGTTCCATTCACGGGGAATATGCCGGAAAGAAACAACCTCGAAGACCATACTAATCTGTTGAATTTGCTTGATAAGAGTCGCGAGCTGCTAGTGCACTCCCTCTAAATTCCCATTCCTCAGCAGATTAACAACGACCTAAGAATCCGACTCACAGATAACGTTGAGCAATCCCTTCTGACAGCAAATTTGCAAGGCAACCAGGATAGCCAACGCCTCCATGTAATTGTTCGTATATTGACCTTTGAAAATAGAGAAAAGAAAGAGTATCTCTCTAGTGTTGCTTCTCCCCACGCCACCAATGCCAGCCTCGCAAGGATTTCCTTTTGACGAGCCGTCCATGTTCACCTTCGTGGTGCCTTCCTCGGGCGGCTTCCATCTACCCGTCCGGTCAATGGGGCGCGGTCTAAGTCTGGCCGAGCCTCTAGTATGAGTAAGCTGGCCCGTTCTACCCCCAGAACCCAGAACAGGGGAGAGACGCTTGAGGATCTTCGCGTCAGACTGGGACAAATCATCCCCTCTACCCGAATTCACGTGGATGGTCTCTTGGAGCGCGACCAGAATCTTCAACCACAGCTCCCTACTGCTCCGAGCGCTCCCTTGGAAAATTCTTTTATTTCTTTCAATCCACAGGTTCCAAAGTAGAAAAACAGGACCCACATACCAAGCATTTTGCAGAATAGGCACCTTGCTGGGAGGAGGATCCAATTGATGCCAAAAATCATCCAAGGAAGCCACATGCCAGTAGGGGCGTTCCCACGCCTCCCACCATTGGTGCCACAGCCTACGGGCAAACGGACAGGAAAAGAAAATATGCTCGGCCTTTTCCTCATTTTCACAACAAAACACACACCTGGACGGGCCTTGAAATCCCCTTCTGCAAAGGTTATCCCAAGTGAGGCAGCGATTGTAAGTAAGCGTCCAGGCAAAGAAGTTACATTTCGGCCAAGAGGCAGAATTCCAAATTCTCTTGCTCCAACGGAATTCCGTTTCCCCAAACCGCTGCTTCGTCAGCTCCAAGTATCCCGAGGCCACAGAATACAATCCAGTTGCATCTCCTCCCCAAGCCAAATTATCTTTCTCAGTTAAAGCGCTACAACCTCTGCCATCCAGGAGGAGAGCAAGCTCCAGCCTGTTATCCTCTGTGCCGCCACACGGCCAGTCATCGACATTCTTCCACTTACAGGCCACAACCGGGCCCAAAGTAATCACCTCTTTATATCTGTCAACAGTGTCCCATCCAGCCTCATGGAAGGCATCACAAAGGTTCTGCAGGTGAGGGTGGGAGGTGAGGAGGGGCGGGGCTCCGTTCCAAGAATCCTCCCAGAAAAGAGTCTCTGCACCACTATTACAAATCTAGAACAGCTTGGCCTTGACCAACGAGGCTCCCACTTTAAGGGTGTGCCATACCATCGAACCCCTCCCATCTAGAGGAAGCCTGGGAACCTCCACCGGAATAGCTCCCAGGAAGTATTTAGCAGTCACAATGCGGGCCCAGAGCTGAGATTGATTAGTGCACAAACGCCAATACAACTTCACTGCGAGAGCCTGTCTGGCAAGAATAGCAGATCTGAGACTGAGGCCTCCTTCCTTCTTGGGCCTACAGACCGTGTCCCAATTAACCAGGCTCCATTTCGAGTGCCGAAGGTCACCACTCCAAAGGAATTGCCGAGAGAGGGCATCATACTCATGAAGAAAGTAAATCGGAGCCGCCTGAATCATACTACGATAAATGGGTAGAGCTTGAATGACAGCTTGCAGAAGGGTCACACGTCCCGCCATGATAAGCCAGTGATGAGTCCAATGATTAACTCTTTGCCTCAAATTATCTAGGATGTTCTGCCAGAATAGCCTGGGTTGTCTGCCCACAACAATGGGAATCCCCAGATACGTAACTGGAAGAGCCTGAATCTAAAATCTAAGGACCTCAGCAATTCTACGCTGGATAGAAACAGGGGTATTAAAGAAGAAAATGGCTGATTTGTGCTCATTTAGTTTCTGTCCAGTAGCCAAAAGATAGGTGTCCAGTGTGCTTCTAAAACCTTGAGCTTCCCTCAGCCTAGCTGCAC
The DNA here is from genome assembly GCA_037957365.1 of Torreya grandis. Lineage (NCBI taxonomy): Eukaryota > Viridiplantae > Streptophyta > Pinopsida > Cupressales > Taxaceae > Torreya > Torreya grandis. The sequence continues at coordinate 177,516 of JARHVA010001572.1, forward strand.
CTGTCAAGATAGTGTCATCCACAAATTAGAGATGAGTCAGATTAGTAATCCCATGTCCCCAACTCCAGCCGTGAATCTGGTTCTGAGCTGCCCGAAATTTAAGCAGCCGCCCAAGCCCTTCAGCCAAGATAATAAACAAGTACGGAGAAATTGGATCCCCCTGACGGAGCCCTCTCGCCGCCCTGAACAGTCTAGAAGGCGCACCATTAATGAGAGCAGAGAACGAGGGAGTAGTAACACAACTAAGAACCCACTGGATCCATTCCTGACTGAAACCAAAAGCACTCAGGATCTTTCTTAGGAAACCCCACTCAACCCTGTCATATGCCTTAGACAAATCGAGCTTGATAAACATAGCTCTCTCATGTGACTTGCTCATGGAGTGGATGGCTTCCGAGGCAATCACCACGCCATCCAAAATCTACTTACCAGCAACAAAGCCTCCCTGTTCCTCCGATATGATCGTGGGAAGCAGAACTTTGAGTCTTTCAGCAATAAGTTTGGTAATGATTTTGTACACCATATTGCATAAAGCGATAGGCCTAAACTGGTCCAATCTATTCGCCTGCTCTTGTTTTGGAATCAGCACCAAGAAAGTAGCATTGAGCGCTCTCAGCATCTCTTTATTGTGATAAGATTCCTGAACCACTGCCACCAAATCCATACTGATGATTTCCCAAAAATCTTGGAAGAATTCAGCTGGGAAGCCATCCGGCCCAGGCGCTTTACCTCTACGCATGGAAAAGACAATTTTCTCAATTTCTTCCTTATCAATCGGCTTCAAGAGCGCTTCATTCATTTCCGGAGTGATGAGAGGAGGAATACAAGCCAAGACTGAGTTCTCCTCCACCTCAGCAGAAGGCGCAGTACTAGCCAAAAGCTCAGAGAAAAAACGCACCGCCTCCTCCAAAATGCCCTGGGGGGAAGCCACCCTAGTACCATCTGGTAACAGAAGAGAAGTAATATAATTCCTGTTGCGCCTAGCCTGGACAGACTTGTGGAAAAAGGTAGTATTCCTATCACCTTCCTGGAGCCAGTCAATCCGGGATTTCTGCTTCCAAAAAATTTCTTCCCTCAGCTCCCATTCATCAAGTTCACTCAAAGCTCCAAATTCAGCCTTACGAAGTGCCTCCGTCGAACCAAAATCAAGAATCTGTTTGGTGATACTATCCAGCTTATTTTGAGCTTTTCTCCTCATAGCATTGAGGTTACCAAAATTGTTCTTGTTCCACACCTGCAGTTTTCTCTTGACAAACTGAAGCTTTTTAGCAAAACAATACATGGTTGTCCCATACGCCGGTCCTTCATGCTTCCACCAATGAGCCATCAGAGCTTGCAAAGAAGTATCCCTGAGCCACATAAGCTGGACTTAAAGGGCAGATTTTTGGGCCCTTCAATCGAACTGGTTATAAGCTTAATGGGCCAATGGTCAGAGCCTCTCCATTCCAAGATTTCCGAGGCAATAGAGAAAGTATTGGATAGCCAAAAGCAAGAAACTAGGAATCTATCTAAACGCTCAGATATAGCATCCTTACCAATTCTTCTATTGCTCCAGGTAAAGAGGCCATTGCAAGGTTGAACATCGGAAAGGCGCAGCTGATCCACATGGTGTCTAAAGAGACCAGATGAGGGACCAACCCTGGTAGATCCTCCCCTTTTTTCCTCCAGGTTGAGAATAGCATTGAAATCACCACCCGAGATCCATGGAAGATAAGGAAAAAAACTCTGAACATGCCCCAAATGTTGCCAGAGCCTTCGCTGTCCATGAATATCCCCAGGAGCATATATATTGGAAACAAGCATCAGTTCTCCAGTCTCAGGGGATATAGCGGTCATTGAGAGCGTCGAAGTATCAGCTACCCAGTGCAATGGGGTAACCTTCCTCGGATCCCAGCAAACAGCCAAACCCCCAGCCAAGCCCCTCGCTCCGACACACTGACATTGTCCCCCAGCCCATATACTAGGCAGACAGAGATACATAGCATCAACAGATAACTTGGTTTCCTGGATACACAGAATATCTGGAGAATGCTCAGAGATCAACCGGCGCATAGCTTTTTTTTGAGGGGCACTATGCAATCCCCTAACATTCCAGGAGAGAACTATCATTGAGGAGAATGGGTGTAGATTTGATCCAAGGTTTTAACCACCCCAGATTCCACCAGTAGCTCTCCTATGAGTTTTAATTTCTCCTGATCCTTTCTACGCCCCGGTCTAGATTGGGATGAAAAGGCCGCTTTCTTGAGTGGTCTCTGCACCAGACCAAGCACTTATGAAACTCCCTTGTCCTTCCGAACAACTTATGAATCTTTAACAACTGCTGCCCAGTTACCTTCCTTATCCATCTGTGATGGGGACAAAATCAGATCTCTCCCCTCAGAGGCTATCACAATCTCCTGGCAAGGTTGGGTTACCATATCTTGGGGTTCACCAAGGCAGGAAATTTTCAGCTCTTCCTCCGCAATTCCATCCATCTCATCAGGTGGTATCCCATCTTCCACAACCATACTATCCAGTACTTCAAATCGGTTAAAACTTATTTCACAGGTACAGTCCTGGTTCCTTCGTTTCTGCCCACTCCTCTTCCCCCTGCGACGGACTTGAGTAAAGCCTTCCTTGTCCACTCCACTCCCCTCCAAAGAACCCGGATGTGGCATATTTGAACCTGTAGGGGTTTTCATATTCCCTACATTCCCAGGGTGGGCAGTTGTAGTTTCCAGATGAGTATCTTGCCCTGGGACCTTCCCAGCATTGGGAGTCAGCCCTCTACTTTTGAAACCCTGAGGACATTGTCTATACAGGTGACCGTAAGCATGGCAGAGTCTGCACCTAAAGGGAATCGACTCATAATCAATCTGTTGGGTCCAGGAAGAATTCCCCAAACAAATTTCCATTGAGTCTGGAAGAGGATTATTAAGATTAAGTTCCACACAGATTCGAGCATAGGAGATATATTTCTTGTCTAATGACTGATGTGCAACCGCTACTGGGGTGCCCAATAAAGCTGCTATCTGCCTGAGAATATCCTCCCTCCAAAATTCCAATGGGAGTCTTGGCAGTCGAACCCAGACAGGGACTTGAGCTGGCAGTTCCTCTGCAGAGTTAAATCCTGGGTGCCATGGTTTAATGAACAGGCCTACACGATTATAAAAGTAGGGCCCCCCTTCAAATATTCTGTTCCTGTCTGAAACTGAGGAGAAATTGATTAAAAAATAACTATTGGCAGCTAGCATAATATCTAATTCGCCCTCTACCTACCAGGTGCGCCTCATCCAGGCTTCCAAAGCTACTTGGGAGATTCTGATACCCATGAATTTGCAGATAAGTACATGGCCTGACAGGTATTCAACATCCTCTCTGATAACCTCCTGGGAAAGCAACAATACAGGTTTGTCCTGGCTGTGTGGGAAGCAGCCATTGACTTTGGTAATCCTGGGACGTTCCCCCATGAATGTCTGCTCTTTGTCATTGAGAGTCTTCTCCTCCTGCTGCACGCGCTCCTTGCCAACACCCATGCCCGAACCCTCGCCTGGTCCATCCGTTTCTCCACACGCCATCCTCATTCTCCAAATTGATCAATTAGATATTCTCAATATTACTATTAGCTTGGGAATTCAAATATTCATCATGATCAAAATAATTATCATTAAAATGTGTAGATACTTCCTTTTAGTATATCACTATTTATTTGTTATGGTATTAGTGTGTTTTTATGCATATGGATTACTATTTTAGATTAGAATCTTTTTGGCATTTATTCCCTTGTGTTAGGTCCTACATTTCCTTATATTAATTTATGTTATCCTTAAAATTATTTTAATTTGGTGTTTAACCCTAAAACTGAGATATGGGGAATCTAAGGTTAAAGGGGTAAATATAGCCTAGGGCACAAGGATGGTAGACTATCTCTAAAGTAGGCTAATTAATTACAAAACTTAGATAAAACATATACTAAATTTATCATGTTGAGATATGTTAAAAATGGAAAGTATAACTATGTTAGATATTAAATTGATAATGAAAAATTATACTTAGCTGGTTATGTTGATAATATAGATCTAGATCTAAAACAAGCAAAAAGTAGACTAGATTTGGATTTTGGATTAGTCACTTAATTTTAGAAATTTTACCTATATATCCATGGATTCTTGTGTCAATATGGGATGGTTGCATCAATTATTATGTATATATTAGACATAGGTGACCAACATGGAATACCTACTAAAACCCTAACTATTCAAATATGGTTCATATCGATCTTTGTCAAATTAAAAAACCCTAGTTTTTCATCTTCATATTGATTGTGGTAAAAATGGGTTAGTGTGCACATGGTGTCGAGTTACCACAAATATCCCTCTATACATGAGTGTTCCCTATATATCCAATACTCCAAATAGGGCTTCAAACTTATGTAATTATCCCATATATGTTGGATTATGTGTGAATCATGCAATATGTGATAAGTACAAAATTGACGTATCTTGTAACTGGAAAAATATGGCTCATGGAGTGTTCCTTTAGTGATTAAAACATGTATATATGTTTTCCCTATTACCAATATGGAAATATGAGAAAATAGGGAAACTTTTCTCACTTAAGTGTTTGATTGAATGCTTTTCGGTCTGTGTTAGGTGTTTCCAAGGCCTTTCTAGGTGAGGAATGAATGAGGGTTGATATTATATTTATAATCCCATTGCAAAATATATGACATTAAATCACTTAATTTGACTATAAAAATATTTTTTATTTGTAAATTGGATGAATTTATGGCACTAGATAAAGTCATGTTCAAATACATATATGAGCTCAACCATGATAATTTAAAATGACCATATAATGATATAACATGGATGTATCATGATCATAGAGGTCGATGTCCCCAATGTTCTAATGATGTGAGTAGAGGGAAAGGCCAACATACAAAAGTGCATAGATCATGTTTTTGTGTATGAATAAATCACACTCAAAAATGTGTGAAACACATGTGTATGTAGGAAATAATAATATTCCATCTACCAACATGGAACCAAAAATATATATGCCAATAAGCTAATAGTATATGTAAATGTTGCACATATTTTTGCATTTAATTTTTTTAATTTATTTGGTATTTTTGGAATATGTGAAAGGAAAATACCATACTATGATCAAATCCAAAGGATTCTAATATATATCTCCCCACTATGAACCTGGTGTAATAAAATGGTGATGTTATCTAGGAGCATGTGTAAGTGTTATATATGTCATTGTAGTATCTGTGATGTTATGTGTATGTAAAATAGGACTTTATGGTTGAGAAAAAAATGAGTATTTGAATTGATAACCCATATATTATTTAATCCTAAGGTCATAATTACATTATTAGGTTGATAATTCTTGTACAAAAATCATAATTGAATAAGTAGTGAAAGATAATATAGAATTTATCCAAAATATGGATCTAATGTACTAGATATACTTGTTATATGCTTCCACTATTCACAATATATGTAATTAATTATTGTAACACACTATTGTAAGATAAATCATATTAAAAACATCAATTTAGATAAGTTATAATGGTAAATTTAGTATGGGGATGATCCAAACATAATTAGAGTGATGGAGTCAGTAATGTTCAACTCATGATCTTAAGAGGTTTTCCTTATATATCAGCACTATTGTTATATGTATGTGGTGGTTGCATAAATACCAATGTTTATAAGTAGAGGTTTTAAAATGTCCCTAGTGATTACTTAACTATTGGTCTACATATACTAATGGCTTATCCATGATACAAAAATGGGAAAAGGATAGTTATAAACATCTATTCTACTCAATGATAGTTTTTTTGAGCTTCTTTTAAAATTCCAAATTAAGAGGGCATAAATTTAGACCCTGTGGAAGGTTAAAGACATCATAGAAGTTAGTGAGGATTTTTGAATTGGATTCACATTGAAAATTTTCAAGTTTAATTATTTATTCATTTTATCTCATTATTTCCAATATATTAGTGGTTGTCTACAGTGTTGGTTTACTCAAATAAGTGTTATAATAATCAAAATAAAATAGGTATAAGGTTGTATATTGTATTAATTATTATCTTTGTCTAATAAAGACCCAAAATGGTATTATATTTTACATTTAAAGATTACATCATGGAAATTAGAGTGTAATTGCTTCACCCACTATATTTTTTCCTGCATTGGGATTATCTAGGTCAACTATTATGTTATGTTGTGTTTTATTTTTCCTTTCATGATTTTATTTATGTTCATAATTATATATATTTAAATTATAGCACAATAAATATTTATTATAATAATAAAACTAGACTAGAATAGTCATTATTCAATCAATTTTGAGTTATGAATATAAGTTCCATGTTGGTGAATCTTAGTGTGTAATATCCACCTAGTCTATAGATCAAATTAATATTTTTAAAATTTTAATATTATTATTTTTTTGTGTTTTTATGTGTTTGTGACTTATTTTATTTTATGCTCATCACTAAAGCAAGTGTTGTTAATGGTAAAGGTATCCTAGTTCCCTTTGAATAAGATAGTTCCATAAGGAAATGAAAGTAATATGTTAAAATTATGTCCCATACTCATGAAGAAGATTATTGTATAACATAAGAGTGTTTTCACAAGATTGAATAAGGAGTGGCTTATATCTCTCTTTCTATGAGCAATCTTGATCAGTTGGAGTCAATCTAAAAGTAAGAAATGAGGACACTCCCAAGAATTAAAATGTGGAAGAACAACCTTATGCCAACAAAGATACACCTTCATTAAATGTTAAGGTTAAGATAGAGATTCATTCTTATGATGAATATGTGAATGTATAGAAGTTATACCATTAGCTAGCTCAACTTGAGGTAGATTTCATTTTACATTAGATGAATTAGAGCCAATAAAATTATTTCAAAAATTTAAAATCAACCAATCATGATTTAAATTGGTTTGAGAGTTATGCTTATAATTTGGTTTTTAATAAGTTTCCTCCTATCACTAAGTGGGATTATTTCAAGATATTAATCAAGAATAGATTTTATCCTATTTTTTATTATGAAGAGATGTCCATGCAATTCAAATATATTAGGGATAAATAAGGCCAAAGCATGCAAGAGTACAAAAATGAGTTTCAAAAGAAGGTTGTCCAAATGGACAAGGATATAGGTAACCATAACGTCTTTATGAAGTGTGTTGGTGGAATCTATAGTTATTTTAGTAGAGAAATCCTCTTTGCCAAGATTATGGATGTATATAATAATTTTTCCCAAGATTACTACCATAAATGAACAAGAATAAGGTTCCATCTACCTCTTAAAACACTTCCAAGAAATAAGGTGTTTCAAATAATAAGGCTAAAATTAAATTTAATTATAAGTGTAATGTTACATTTATTTCAAAATAAGATTTAAAAAAAGCATTTTGGGAATTTTGATATTGATATTTATTCCAAGTATTAATTCTATAAAGTACACCTATAAATGAATATGTTCAAGGAAAATAACAAGAAGTTTATGCCTTCTCTCTAAGGTGATAACATTAGTTGTAGTTCTGATGTGAATGACACTTTGTGTTTTACCTCCATTGATAGAGGGGTATGTTTGGATATTAGTAGTGCTTAAGGGAGTAAGTTTAATAAACTTTTCCATATTAAAATTTAGATGAATAAAAAATTAGATGGTCTTTTTTATACCTTTTGACAATAAATATTGATAAGTAAGAAGTTAGTAGATAAATTGATGATAGAGACTTATAATTATTCAATTCCATATTATTTGGGTTAGGTGAATAAATGTGTAGACATCAAGGTGACCAATCAATATAAAGCTAATTTTAGTATTAAAGCACATTTCATTGATGAACTTAGAATGGATGTTGTGATGATTGATGTGTGTGGCATAGTGTTCAGTAGCCCTTAATTATATATCTAGGATTCTATCTTTATGAGGATATATAACCAATACAATTTGGTAAAGGATAGAAAGAGCTACATCCCTTCAGAATATAAAGGTGATTCTAAAATATCTTTTGTGTCTCTCAAGTTAAAAAACATATTAATGCAAGTGGGAAGTTTAATTTTCTTATTTTGATAAATATTCAAGACAAGAAAGTAGATACACATAATAATTATTATAACATGTTCACTAACAAAGATTAGAAGTGTATGGGAGAGTTGGTGTAACAACTCAAGGAAATTTTCCATGAGGCCTATTGAGAAAAAAAATCAATTGTTACTAGACATATTTCCATATCTTGGGTTATATATGTAGTCCTTGAAGGTTGATAATGAGGTAAGATAACAATTACAATATTTAATTAATTAAGGTGTAATATGTCCCAGTAATTCTCCTTGTGAATTTCCTATTCTTTTAATACGTAATAAATATGGTTCATAGATAATGTGTGTAGATTATAGATCACTTAACAAAGTAATATCAATAATATGTACCTCTTCCACTAGATGATCTTCTTGATCAACTTCAATATGACAAGTAATTTACTAAGATCATTTTTTATTTGGTTATCACAAGTAGAATTAAAGAAGAGTAAATTTGGAAAACAACATTCAAGACATAGAAATGGTTTTTTGAATGGTTGGTTATGCCATTTTAGATAGTAATTTCTTGGCTACCTTTATCTAGTTAATGAATGAGTTAACAAGTCCATTTATTTATTCCTTTGTTATTATATAATTGGATGATTCCAATAGGAATTTTTATGATCATATTGATCATTTTTTAAAAAAAAAGTTTTTAGGGAGAACAAGTTAGTATTGAGTGAGAGTTTAAAAAATTTAAATGATCACTTGTCTTCATGGGGTAAGTGCTTGGATATGGGGAATTAAGGATTAATCTAGACAAGGATATTTATTAATGTAGTTCAGTATTTAAGGAAGTTCATCAAGAATTTATCTTCCATAGCTACACCTTTCATGCCATGAAAATAAGTGGTAAGAATTTTATATGGGGTCATAAGAAACAAGATGCATATTATATTTTCAAACACAATATAATACACAATCTATTATTATATTTTCCTAACTTTAAATTACCCTTTGATGTGGAAATGGGTGTTATAAACTATGATATGGGGGATGTCCTATTGCAAGGAGGTAACCTTGTATGTTACCATTAAAATTTATTTCATGGTGAAATTATAAATTATTTTACATATAATAAATAATTTTACACTTTTATTCAATATGTCAATAAATGAAAACATTACTTTATGGGTCTAAAAACTATTGTTCACATAGGTCACCAACTTCTCCAATATTTTCAATCTCAAACCAAACATCATTAATCTAGAAACTGTAATTAGATGTGGTTTTTTTAATAATTTAATTTGATTATCAAATATAATTAAGGTGTGGCTAAAAAACTAACTGATTGGTTATTTATAATTCTTTTTATTTCAACCATGGGAACCATCATTAATGATTATTGATACTTTTATGTGTGATTATTATGTAGAGGGATATGAGCATGATGTGGATTTTTGGGTGTCATTTCTTCAAGTAAAGAATTCCAAAGGTGTAGGATTTGACCCTAAGCATTATTCCTTCAAGATGGGTTTTTTTACAATTTAGGTAAGATTTATGTGCCTAACAAGGAAAGAGTTAAGATATTAATAAAAGCACATACTATAATTATTACCCCATGTCTATAAAGAGGCAAAGACCCAATGTGTTTCACATAAAATCAATTAATCAACACAACATTTTATTCAATAAGAGAAAGTAAATTATATAGAGAATTGATCTATTAAAATTAGGGAGTCAAATATCATCTTCATATCTCCCATAATATCTAATCGTATCCCCTAAATCTCTCACAATAATATTTTATAATACATCTCTCCTAATATATCTCAACAATCCTAATGACTCCTATTCTAATGTGATTATTACTCTCATAATAATCACTTACATTATTTTATCCACTTATTATTTTCCAAATAGAAAAACACACTAATTAACTAATTATTATGTGAATCACATGAGTCATAAGAACCCATGTAAGGACTAATCCTAACAATCCCCACCTTAGTGTGAACATGGGGAGAGGAAACACATTATATAACTATAACAAGACCTTATATTGCTTTCATATTATAGGTTGTAGGTGTCATTCATTCAATATGTTTGATCTTAGAAAATTTTGCACCAATTTTTACTTTTGATTTGTAATTCCAAACTAGGGGTCTAGGGGTGACAACATTTAGAAGGGTCAAGGGGAAGGATCCTAGGGTAATACCCTAGGTGCACTCCATATCGTGCTAAGGGGTGAGGTTGAGAGGTGGGTCCCTTGAATCCATGCAAATTTTTATTCTTCCATGGTCTTATAAAATTCATCAAAAAATCAACATTTTTCATAACATTTCAAACCCCCCACAAATAAAATGGGTGTTAGATTTAACCAAGAATGCACCTAATTATAAGTGGATGTGATCCCTTATACTTTTTTTTGAAAAAAATAAAGTTTCCACCCTTTCAAAAAAAATAATTCTTGTATAATCACTCACTATAATAATTTTTGATAAAAAATTATGCCTCCCTACTTTATAAAAACACATCCCCCTAAAAAATCATCACTTTTTAAAATAAAAATAAAATATTCCCCCTATAAAAATAAATTTTAACTCACTTTATAGTTTGTGGGAATTGAACCTTAGATTTATGGAGATTCAAATTTCTATAAAAAAACATGATATCTAGCTAGGTTATGCATATTCTTGAAACCCATGTTGTACTAGGTTCTTTTTAAAAAAACATTAAATGTCAAAAAAGTTTTTTAACATGAATTCACCAATAAAGTTAAGCTCAATTAGGTTTATTTATTTGATCCTAAGATTGAAGGAAGATTATAAGTGAAGAATCATTGAACTTGGGATTGTTGACTGCCAAGGCCAATAATAGAGATCTACAGAAGATCTGAGTCAAAAGGGAGCTAAGTTGTGTTGTTGAGGTGACTAAGTCTAATTTTATATTGTTTTCATGTAATAAACTGATATGATCATAGGATTATAGGTTTATTTCCATGTAATGTGTGATCGAAGGGAATTTGAGTCATTATTGAAAAAATCTGATCTAAGTTAGAGGTTATTATGAAGTTAAGAGGGAGCAGTGTGGCCATGGGTTTGACATATGGGTTGTTAGATCAAGATGAGGATACTAAAATTAAAATATTCATTTTTTTAGATCTTTCCAAGGTTAAGCTCATGATATGGGGCCAAAATTATATCACAAGCATTACAACTCATCTTTGGAGTCTTCAGGGTATTTAGAGTAGAGCAATATGCCAAGGAGTTTGGGAAGATCCAAAAGAGTTAGAGATGCATGGAACATGAAACAAATCAATAAATCTATGCATGCTTGATCCATGGACCAAGACCTAAGTTGATTACTAATTTGATCCAATGCAATATCTCTTTGACCCATACAATGTAAAAATCAAACCAGTGTCTCAAATTAAAAATACAACTATAAGTGGGGTTTCACCTAGGTATATCTTTTGGTTTCACCCTATAGATGTATTTTATTTTATGATATTTTTCCTCTTAAAATTATTATGAAGATCCAATGCAACTGAAAACTTACAAAAAACCAAAAAAGTTAGATTTGACTAAAACAAAAGTATACAATGTTTATAATCAATCCTAACATTTCTAGATGTTACAAACTCAAATTTAAAGTATGATTTAGCCCAAAATTCTATAGGATAAATTTGAGTCAAACAGGTGCACATAAAAACACACCTAAACATTGAACAAACTATTTATTTTGTTTTTCTAAATTATGGGGTATGAAAACTATGAGAAATGGAATGAAAATAATGAATAAAGTGAACATGATGAAAATATATAGGTGATGCATATGAATGATGAATGTCAGTAGCTTCAAATATGATCTACACTATTATACCACTAATAAAATGCAATAATGGTGGACAAACACATCATTGAAATTTGTAAGTGGCTTGCACTTAATTATCCATTGTGTTGTTTTGACAAAACTTAATGAGTGGAGGGATAAAAAACACTCAGAGAGGCTTGGAAAATTTACTCTAATATTAGATCTAAAAATAATCAAAGCCCCAATGTGTTACACATAAAATCAATCATTCAACACAAAATTTTATTTAATAATAGAAAGTATATTATATAGATAATTGATCTCCTAAAATTATATAGTCAAATATAATCTTCATATCTCCTACAATATCTCATTTTATTCCCTAAATCTCTCACAATCCTATCTTGTACAATCTCTTTCCTAATATCTCTCAACAATCCTAGAAACTCCCATTCTAATTTGATTGTTACTCATGTAATAATCACTTACATTATTTGTTCCACTTATTTTTTCCATGCACACATTAATTTTTTAATATTATAATGTGAAACTCTTAAGTCCTAAGCACCCATGCGAGGACTAATCCTAACAAATACTTCAAAATTTTAAGGACATTCTAGTGTTACACAAACTATTTCACATTTTCATAGGTATATTTACTAGCCAAATATGTAATTTCATGTTACTAAATTCATAATGGGATGTATGTTTTATAATAAAAACAAGACTTGTAAATATAATTTGGGTTTTTATATGCCATTAAAAATTCCTTCTTGGTCACGCAAAATATTTTACATGAATTTGGTAGGTTTATGTCAAAGAAGGGGCATGACTATCTCTTTGTGTTTTTAGACTAGTTTATTAAAATATGTATTATTGTTCCTTATAAGAAGAACCTCAAAGGTAGCATTGTAGATAAATTTTTCTCTTATAATGTTTGGGTTCATTTTTATTTTCCTAATTTTATTTTTTCATATTTGGACTCAATATTTTTGTGTAAGTTTTGGGCCACATTGTGGGATAAGATGGATATAAAGCTAAAATAGTCTATTGCTTTTCACCCACAAATTGATGGGAAAACATATGTTTTGAATATAAAATGATTAAAATTCTAGAGAGGGTATAATAGGAAGCATCTTAAGTTTTGAAAAGAAAATTTGGTGTATATATTCAACATCGGTAAAACTCCTTTTAAAAATTATCTTGGGTACTTACCTCCATGTGAATTTCATGTTTTTTTTTACTTTGATACAAATGAAATAGGAAAGTGGATCCATAGGTCCATAAATCTAAAATATTTATTGACAATATTCAATAAATTCACCTCAAAGTTTAAGAGAGGTTGAAAGAGTCACAATCCAATTACAAAGGAAGGTTGATCAACATAGGACTGAGAATAATTTTCTTGTTGGAGACAATGTATGATTTTACTTGAGTAGAGAGATACTCCAAGTTGATACTAATTATAATAATTTTAATCCTATTAGGTATGTTCAATTTAAATTATTTAACAAGTGGGAAAGAATGATTTTATAATTCATTTGTGTCCTTGTATGAAGATTATTTATTTTTTAATGTTGCTAAATTATGTTTCTTTGAGCCTTCTATGTTAGAAAATAAATATCAATGGTTGATGTTGGATTAAATTTACTCCCTCATTCCTAATAGTTATTTAAAATTAGATAATAATTTTGTGTTATATAATGATGAAAGGACAACATGAAGAGGAGTGAAAGAGCATTGACTAGTTGGATTAAATGGGTAGCTACTTAAAAATGCCAAAGGAAGATATTTCCTCACAATTGTTTTAAATATTTTAGGGACTTATAAACATCAAATTGGCAAGGTATGACCCAAAATATGGTTTTATATGTGTTTTCACTATTCCAAATGTATGTGATCCATGCTTATAAGACATGATGTTAGTTTAAAAAATCATGTTCAAAATGTTAGTTTAGATCATTTTTAATGGAAAATTCAATATGTGGATGATTTGGACATCTTCATAGTGATGAATTCAGTAATTTTTAGCTCTTGAATTTGAGGGTTTTTCCTTAGATATGTAACCAACACTATATGCAGATGGTAGTTGTGAACCCACTAGTTCTTATAGGTGGTAATTGTGAAACTTACCAAATGGTTATGTAACTAACATTTTGGTTGTGTAATATCCAATCTATCACCACCATATAACATGTGAGATTATGAATGGTTATAAATATTTATTTTTATTAATGATAGTTTGTTTGAGATTATTATTAGATTCCAAAGTAAAAGGGTATAAATATAGATCTTTTAGAAGGATTAATACATCATATAATTCAATGAGGAGTTTTGAAGTTTGATTTACATTGATTTTTTGAAAGTTTGAGTCTTTGTTTAGATTATCTCATTATTTCTTAGGTTTTAGTGGTTGTCTTTAACATTGGTTTATTCATAAAAGTGTTTTAAGACTAAAAATGAAATAGGTACAAGTTTGGAAACTGTAGTAATTGGTAGCTCTATCCATGAAGGGCTAGAAGTGATAGTAAATTATACATTTAAATATTACATAGCGGAAAGGGAAATGAAATTTCCCATCCACTATATTTTTTCCAAAATCAGGTTTCTCTAGACCAATTATCATGTTATCTTTTGATTATGTTTTCATTTCATGTTTTTATTTATATTTAATATTCTATACATATCAATTCCATAATAATACATATTTATTTTAACAAGTGGAATAAACTAGTTATTCTTTAATTAACTATTGAGTTAGTAACATAAGATTCATTATAGTGAAGCTTAGTGTGGGATATCCACCTAGATTATGGATCAATAATCTATTAGTTTCTTTCACCTCATACATAGGGACAAGGTCTAGTATCTTCATATTACACTACATTTCTTTTCTAAATTATATGAGTGTTGATTTTCAACTTTTCAAATAATAGAGGTTTGAATCTGTACTCTCCTCACATTAACTTCCATTTTATGGGCTTGAGAGGTGAGTTTGGATCTTATTATGGTTTGGAAAAATGAAAAATAAATATTTAATGTCTTCATCTCAATTTTAAAACCTATGAGAGATTTTTTACAAGTAAGATTAAATTAAAATGCTTGTAAAATTTCATAAATTTTTTAAACCTCTAACCGTGATTAAACTTAGTGAAATATCATATTAAACCTATCAAGATCAACCCAATTATTTTATTTTTACCATCAAACTAGGACAATCAAATTTATTTTCTTAAACCTCCCATTTTGGCAATAGATCTATGGCTTTGTTTTAGGACTACTTCTAGCCCTATCTTCACTTATTTTCAACCTCATAAAACATATGTATTTTATAATTCATGTATTTTATATGGACTTTTCTTGTTAAGTTTAAATCATCTCAATATTATTTTTTACACATTTTGTATATTTTTTATTTCTATATTATTATACTTGGGTCATATTTATCTTATGTAACATGTTTATAGGTTTACTATACTATTTTTATCCAAAAAATCCATTGTGAACTTAAATAATTAAAAAAATTGTTAAACTTGTGCCCTATTACACACCTTGTAGTTCAATAGACCCCATGCTGATTTGAGTTATATTACATTTATATTGATTATTAGATATTATTCTCACTCGGGTTTCCATTATTCTTACTTTACATTCTTATTTTCCTTATAGGGATAGCCTTACTATTGCTACATGATTTTTTTGGGTTTAGCTCATTTTATTTTCCATCATTAACCTTATCTCCTTGTTTGTTTTTTTAAACACCTATTTGCATAGTTTATGTGTTTTAATATTATGCAATCTAAGGAGATTAGATCTAAGCCCCCTATTATGCATAGTGATAAATTTAATAGTAAACCAACTAATTTTTTTAACACCCTTTTATTCGTACTCATATTAATTTGAAAAATAAAATGAAAATTATAAATAATTTTAATGTTTCTTCTATTGATAAACATGTGGATGATGATATGAATATTAATAACATGAATTTAAATGACTTGGATGAAAATGATAGGAATGATATTGATGTTAAAGAAAATTCTACTGGTGGATTAAAAAATATGGATAAATTTGAGCTAGATAAAGATAGGGTGGAAATAAAATCTTTGTTTAAAAACATATTTTAATATATCTGTAAGAAATGACTTATATGTTACCTATGTTAAAGATATGTAAATTAAAACCATAGTTAAAGAATATATAGTTGATGAAATACCTTCTATATCTAAAAATGGATATTTCAATTCTTTTAATGATGATCCACCTCTTATGGGTTCCATTCCCATGCTAAATAATGTGATTATGTCTCAAATTTATGCTAAGATTGTACTTTCTAGTGTTTATTCTACTTATATTTATTTGTCTTTGTCATCTTGATGCTTCTTTTCTTGTTTCTTTTTTAAACATTCATAGTGTTTCTCAAGACACTAATATTTTTATTCCTAATTATGATACTATTAATCCTTTAGTTCCAACCCCTAAAACTATACTCCTTTCATAAACTATGAAATCCATGCAAGTTGTGAAATAATATATTTAATTACTTTACAAAGAAACCCAAAAAATAATTCATAAGGCTGATTATTACATTATATCATTTAATCCATTGACTCATGATATCCTTGAATATCATTTGCCCACAAGTTTTGTAGCTCCTAAGTTTAATTTTTTCAATAATGATGGTGATGTTTCTCGCCATCTCAAGTCTTTCTATGCTTCATATCTTGAATTCATGCATAATGATAGACTATTTATGATAATCTTTCCTAAGATCCTTAAGGACTATGATCTTGATTTTCTTAAACTTTGAAATTTATAGCTATATACTCTTTAAAATATTTAGTTGGTAACTTTTTAGAATACTTTTCAATCAAAATTACCATGAATGTCATGTTTTCAAAGATTTCCCAACTTAGACAAAGGCCTAATAGGAATGTTAGTGAGTATGTTATTAACTTAAAAACCATTATTACAAAGATGACTTGTCCATTACTTGATAGTGAATTTCAAATTAAATTATCTCAAAGTTTACTCCAACCCATTAAAGACAAAGTGATCTTTAACTCATACCAATATTTGTATGAAAATTATCACATGGTTAGAAACTATGATATCAACACTTTACACGCCAATATGTTTAAAATGGCAATACTATCCCTAATAATAATGAATCTAAATATCAAGGTAAATCAAAATTTAAATTTTATATTGATGATAATACTTTTCAAACTAAGGATAAATCCAGGAATGTAAAACAATGTGGTAGACCAAACATTAGAAATGATAGTCCTTTCCCAATAAAGAGAGTAAATAAAATTTATATGATTAAGTGAGAATGCGAAAAATGTACTTAAATGATTGAATAAATTCAATATGATATATTTACATCTACAAAGATAATTTAACTCATCAAGTCCCTTTGTCTATATCATAACTCTCATTTTGGGGAAAATGTCTAAAATAAAAATATTTTTTGTTTTTTTGTTTTATTTTTTGTTTTTGTTCTTTCCTTTTATGCTTTCATTTTTTTTCACTACAACTCCTATATACCTCAATATTTAAATAATTTACTTAAATTTTCAAGTAAAATATACTATACACTTGCATTATTGGGAACCTTGTAATCAGAAAAAGATGCATCTCATGCAACAACAATATGCTCAATGTTATATTTCTAATCGATGGTACTTTATATGTTAATATATCATAACACTTTTCTATTTATAGTTGACTCTGAGTTAATCTTTTATAATGTCTTTGTACATGTTGATTTATAATATTTAGAATCAAAAAAAGGTAGGTTCATATATTAATGAGGAGAGATAAAAATATCTCAGTGACTATACTACATAGATTTTGGACCTTAAAATATGATCCAAATATAAATAGAGTGATTAAAAACTCATAAAGATGAAGTGAATATTATCTCCAAAAATTGGGATGACTTGGAAGTCAATCAAAATACAAATATTGATTGATTTAGATTAAATTATTGGGATCATTTTAAAATACTACACTTAAATGGAGATGTATTAAGCACTCACATTATTTATATTATGATGTATTTTTGGAATTTTAATTATTCCCTCTTATCCATTAATTGACTATGTTTATATAATGGATAAACTTCTTAGTTATGTATATATAATGGATGATGTTTATATTAAACTAAATCAAATTAAAATTTATATGATTTTTTAGTTTTTCTTGAGCCACGTTGATTCATTTTGATATAATATAATATACTAGTTATGCTTCCTTTTATGTCATCAAGGTCCAAGTTTGTTTTAAAGGTTAAATTTTAACAAATTTTCAATTAATATTTTCTTACCAACTTAAATAATGTAATTTTTTATGTTAATTTTTTTATATAATTTTATGTTTTTAGACTTAAAACTTCTACAATATATATTGTTAAAAAAATTATGAAAAAACACCAATTCAAAACTTGTTAGTCAAATTCTCTTCCAAGATTGTTTTAGAATTCTATAATTATATTCTACTTTATTTCAAAAGAGTGAAACACTTATATTACTTATGTATTATAATAGTATGCAACAAGATGGGGGAAAATTTGTAAAGACATCCATTATTATGTATTTAATAAAATTGTAATGAGCCAATCAAACTAAAATGTTACTAAAAATAATATAATTTAAGGTCATAATTATTAAGATCATATAATTCAAAATGCACTTAAACAACAATACCACAAACATGGCACCTTAGGTTTCAATACTATAGTCTAAGTTTGGGCACTATTATCCATTGTTGATGGGACCTAGGGGGATGGATTAAGCATGGAAAGAGAAATATAGGTATACAAGGGTTTAGTCTGAGAGGCTAAAGATGATTGGGAATCAGTGAAAACATGCCTATGAGGGTCATGAGAGCAAACAAGATAGACCTATGGATTGAGTATCAGTAGCCACACTCAAGTTACCAAATTTTATATTTTATATGACTACACAAACCATCCTCATGAAATAATGGAAAAAGTTATGGACTCAAGTGCCCATAATAAAAGGGTAATAAAACAATGACAAATGGTAAAAGGAAGTAAAATAAGTCTAAGAATGTAGTTTTATGTTATAAAAAAGGTAATCCATAATTGCTCAAGCATGTTATTTTGATCTACGGATAGATAAAATTGAAATAAAGTAGTGCTAACATGTTTTTAAGAAGTGAAGAAAAAGGGAATATAGAAGAAGGGAAAACATATTTAGAATCACAATTTGCTTGAAAAGGGGCGAATGGAATGGGTGGAGGGGAGAATGAAGTAAAAACTAAGGTAGAGGAACTCTTTATTGAAGTCAAGACCCTCAAATTAAAATTTATATAATTTTTTAATTTTTTTTGAGCCACATTGATTCATTTTGATATAATATAATATACTAGTTATGCTTCCTTTTATGTCATCAAGGTCTGAGTTTGTTTTAAATGTTAAATTTTAATAAATTTTCAATTAATATTTTCTTACCAGCTTAAATAATGTAATTTTTTGTGTTGATTTTTTTATATAATTTTATGTTTGTATACTTAAAACTTCTACAGTATATATTGTTAAAAAAAATTATAAAAAAACAACAATTTAAAACTTGTTAGTCAAATACTCTTCCAAGATTGTTTTAAAATTCTATAATTATATTCTAATTTATTTCAAAAGAGTGAAACACTTATATTACTTATGTATTAGAATAGTATGCAACAATATGTGGACTTTTACAACAAGGGTTGTAGCATTTATTAGGATCATATAATCCAAAATTCACTTTTTCAACAACACCACAAACATGCAGACATTAGGTTTCAATACTATAGAATATAAGTATCTTAATGAGATACTTATATTTATATTACTTATGTATTATAATAGTATGCAACAAGATAATTATAATTAATGAAATAATTATATTAACATAATACTGATTCAAAAAAAATTGAGTAATATAAGTATCTTACTCTTTTGAAATAAAGTATAATATAATTATAATTAGTGAAACACTTATATTACTTATGTATTAGAATAGTATGAAACAAGATGTGGACTTAAACAACAAAGGTTGTAACATTTATTAAGATCATATAATCCAAAATACACTTAAACAACAACACCACAAACATGCAGACATTAGGTTTTAGTACTATAGAATATAAGTATCTTAATGAGATACTTATATTTATATTACTTATGTATTAGAATAGCATGCAACAAGATAATTATAATTAATGAAATAATTATATTAAGATAATAGGTTTCAATAGTATGCAACAAGATTGTTTTAGAATTCTATAATTATATTCTACTTTATTTCAAAAGAGTGAGATACTTATATTACTCAATAAGGGTTCAATCTGAGAGGCTAAAATATTAAGCATGGAAAGAGAAATATAGGTCTAAAAGGGTTCAATCTAAGAGGCTACAGATGATTGGGAATCAGTGAAAACATGCCTATGAGGGTCATGAGAGTAAACAAGATGGAA
Organism: Torreya grandis; assembly: GCA_037957365.1. Classification (NCBI taxonomy): domain Eukaryota; kingdom Viridiplantae; phylum Streptophyta; class Pinopsida; order Cupressales; family Taxaceae; genus Torreya; species Torreya grandis. Next base: position 197,847 of record JARHVA010001572.1, read on the forward strand.
AGACATCCATGATTATGTATTTAATACAATTTTGATGAGCCAACCCAACTAATTATAATTAATATGTAGCCTCAACTAAATATATAATAATAGAATATAAAAAATTGTAAAGACCTATAATTATACTATAGACCTATAATTAAAAATTGTAAAGACATCCATTATTCTACTTTAATAGAATATAATTATAATTAGTGAAACACTTATATTACTTATGTATTAAAATAGTATGAAACGAGATGCAGACTTAAACAATAAGGGTCATAACATTTATTAAGATCATATAATCCAAAATGTACTTTTTCAACAACACCACAAACATGCGAACATTAGGTTTCAGTACTATAGAATATAAGTATCTTAATGAGATACTTATATTTATATTACTTATGTATTAGAATAGTATGCAACAAGATTGTTTTAGAATTCTATAATTATATTCTACTTTATTTCAAAAGAGTGAGATACTTATATTACTCAACAATTAATGTTGAGTAATATAGGTCTACAATTGTTCAGTCTTTACAATTTTTAATTTATTACTCTTAAGAATTTTATATTACTCAACATATGTTCTCATTAATTTTTGAGTAATGAATGTCTTTACAATTTTTAATAATCTCACAATTAAAAATTAGTTGGGTTAATGACCTATAATTAAAAATTGTAAAGACATCCATTACTCAACAATTAATGTTGAGTAATAATACATATTATGTATTATGTATTTAATACAATTAAAAATTAGTTGGGTTAATGAAATAGTATGAAACAAGATGTAGAATTAAACAAGGGTTGTAACATTTATTAAGATCATATAATTAAAAATTGTAAAGACTGAACAATTGTAGACCTATATTACTCAACATTAATTGTTGAGTAATATAAGTATCTCACTGTTTTGAAATAAAGTAGAATATAATTATAGAATTCTAAAATAATCTCGTTAGATACTATTCTAATACATAAGTAATATAAATATAAGTATCTCATTAAGATACTTATATTTTATAGTACTGAAACCTAATGTCCGCATTAAGTATCTCACTCTTGAGTAATATTCCTATCCATCTTATTAAAACATAAACACAAGTGCATTTTGGATTATATGATCTTAATAAATTAGGGACTTAAACAACAAGGGTTGTAACATTAAGTGCATTTTTGTATTTAAAATTGTACTGAAAGACATCCATTATTATGTATGTAACATAAGTATCATCTGTATTATGTTATAACATAAGTATCATCTATATTTAAGTCCCTAATTTATTGAGATCATTACACAATTAATGTTGAGTAATATAGGTCTATAATTTTTAATTGTTATAAGTGCATTTTGGATTATATGATCTGAATAAATCAGGGACTTAAATATAGATGATACTTATGTTAAAACCTAATACAGATGATACTTATGTTACATACATAATAATGGATGTCTTTCAGTACAATTTTAAAGACAAAAATGCACTTAATGTTACAACCCTTGTTTTTTGAGTCCCTAATTTATTAAGATCATTTTTGACATAATGGATTACACCCTGGACAGGAGGTCGAGCTCCTGTCTTCCACGTGTCAAAATGGAAACTCCCCTCTTGCCTGTGGGCCTGGCAAAAGTGGGGGAGAGTCTCTAGATAAGGGCTAGCTCCCTTTGATGTATATTTTAGGTCTTGGATTCCCTACTGCTAAAAAATAAATGAAAAGGGGGGTTGAAAAGGGAGAAGGATGCTGAAAACAAAACCTAAACCCAAACTAAAAATGTGATACACCAAAAAAGTTGATCCATTAAGCCCAAAAATACACTTTTCACCAAGAAGAAGCTAGCATAAACTTCATCTAATGTGGGAAAATCTTTTGTATCAGTGAGTCAGGGTTCCTCTGGAGATACAGGGAGGAAGAACTATCAAAGGTGTTCTGAGACACACTATGATAGCCTATTCACATGCACCTATATTCCTACTATAGACACTTCTGGAAAACATGCAGAAGAAGAGACTTCACAATGCACTAGACAAGCTGGAATCATTCTGTGAAAGCATAAAATAATATGACTTAACACAAAAAGAAAACATAGACATATGTGTGAGTGAAAGTTTAAATGGAGGTAAAAATTGCTAAGTCTTGATTAAAGGTAAAATCTGACAGAGTTCTGCCTTACAAACCCAAGAGATTTTTGGGCAGAGCTTTGCCTTACGAGCTAAGAGATCCCTCTAAAAATTAGAAGTCTACAATATATAAAGGAAGAAAAGAGGCCTTTTGGCACCCTTTTTACAAGTGACCCATGTGTGTTCTGATCATCGGGAAGAGGAAGCTGCTTAAACATCATATGCAAATTTATGGGCCGCATCATTTGTCTATAAACAAGACCACTCCTTCAAAGTAATTACGTGGCTTGTATGCTCATCAATGCAAAGTGAAGAAAATGGGTTGCACCATTCACTATTCACACCTCTTGATGATCAATTCATAGACACTGTGTCAACCACTGGAGTAACTCCTTGAGTCGACACCTTCTTTTATCACTCAGACTGTTTGTCCATTTCTACACTTGGTTCTTTTGCCTCTTTCTTTAGCTAGTTGCTAAGTTTGTCTTTAGGTTCTTTGACACTTTTGAAAATCAATGGATATTCCATTGTCTCAAATTTGATGCCTATGGGGATGTTATTGGTTCACTGTTTCAAATGGTTTAGGCGGCCTTCGGGTTCTAATTCCTTTATGTCTTTGAAATGGGAGTGCTCCATCTTTGACATTTGTCACAATCTACTGCTTTGAAACTTATGAGACACTTGAAACATGGATGTAAACGCTTATCGCATTTCATTGAGTTATATCGGGACACATGGCAGCATCCATTGCATATTTAGAAACTTTAAATGTCCTTTGAGAGTCCCATAAAAGATGACACATGGAGGCTTCTATTAAACTCTAGAAATAGTATTAGAAGCATTTGGGACTCACTCAGATTTATTAAGATGATGACACTTGGCTCATTCTACTTACTTTAGAAACAAAAGCCCTGAGGCCCACCATAGCTTTCACCCAATAATGAAATAAAATGAAGAACTGTGGATGTTGACACTTGGCAGCATCTACTGAGTCTCACCAGGGACATGTGGTGGCTTCCACTGCATTTAGAGAGGCACATCAAAACTTCCACAATTTCCACTTGGTGCCCTCCATGCATACTGAGAAAATCTTATTGAAAGAATCTTTTTGAAACTCATAGGAACCTAAAATGTGGATGCCGACACTTGTCACGCTTTGTTGAGCTATAAAGTGACACATGGCACATTCCACTATTTTTAGAAACAAAGTAGAAAGGGGCTCAAGAGATGACACTTGGTAGCTTTTGCTTGACTCTGAGAGACACTATAGAGATCAATAGTTATTTCATCAACGTGAATTTGAACCAAGCTATTAAACTAAAGTGATGAATTGTCTAAGTGCATGGAACCTATTCCTTGTCTATAGAGTCTGTCAAAACTATTTGTAGAGTCTGTAGAAACTTCTAGACCTACGCAGAATCAAAAATGAAACTAGATTTAGAAAAGTTGGGAAGAAAGGGGCTGATTTTGGCCTACTAGACTAAAAATGGTCAACAAATTGGTGACTCCCAAGGGAAGCATGCCTGCTATGCTTAGAAGCCAGCTACCTTAAAGTCCATTGGGCATAGAGTCAGAATACAGCTTGAAAAATTTAGCAACAGCTCCGATAGATCCAAGAATAAATCATGAAAATTTTACCCCAAACACAAAGGAAAACACACACAAGGCTAAAAACACTACTTGTGCAAACAACACTTAGGGAAAATAGGGAAAGAAAATTGAAATCAAACTACTATATATAGCTAACCAGGTATATTTGCCTCCCTCCTGGATCAAAGGGAAAACTTCTTAAGTCCCCTTCCTAGCTAGGAAACTTATGGTGCTAGACAAGTGGCTGAATGAAATGGAGACTTGATGACCTGCTCCTCTTCCCTACCACCTCGATTGGCTTGCATTCGAGTGGATCAGAGTCAAACATGCTTCTAACATATATGTACTCTTCTTGTTCTTGGAAGCTTGTCAAATGCTAGATCTTCATGCTGGTGTGTTTCATCTAGAAATCAATGGATGTTGGCTCATCATCATAAGCCCTTTGATATGCATAGTCCCTTTATAATGCATCATGATTTGACTCATTCCTTTTGCTTCATTGAAAACCCTTTCAAACTCATCCTCTGATTCCTCGTGGATTTCTTGAAGAAGGGTGACTATTGTGATGTCTGAAATGGAATCACAAATTGATTCCTCATCCCATAGGACATCACCTTCTTGTTCAAAACTCTCTTCTTCAAGACTTTCCTCAAGATGGACCAGCCTTTCCTTTTCTTGCTCAAGGATTAAAGTCTCTAGTTGTTCAAAGACATCCATCTGATCTTCCTCCAACTCAGGCTCCATGGCATAGTCATCTTCCTCATCAAACTAGCAAGGAAGTTCATCAAACAAGGGAGGAGAGAGGTCACCATGCTTACTTTCCTCTTCATATTGCTGGAACATCTGCATGTGTGCATGACCCACATCTTCTCCATTATTAGTGATGTCTTCAAAAGGAGCCTCAATGACAATTTCATCTTCTTTTTTTCTCATGATATACTTATGGACAACTACAAATTAGATCTTCTACTCCTCACGTGCCTTCTACAGAATAGATTCCTCCTTGAGAAGGGGTGAAGTGGAAAAACCATGTGGAAGAGGAGGCAGTCCTTGAGATAGAATCAAATGATTCTCCTCTTTCCACTTGGATAGCACTTCATCTATATCAGGTGTGACCTGATAGCTCTCTTGGAGGTGTATAGATGGGGTGTGTCTAGACATGTCCATCACATGTTGGCTAAGGAATCTTGCTCTGGACTCCAACTTTGCAATTTTCCTGACTATATATTCTTGGAAGAACCTTTCTTGGAGGTCACAATTATCATCATGAGCAGGAGTAGCCTTGACTTCTTCAAGGTTTTGAGCAAAACCATTTTCCTCCTATTCCTTCATGCCCCATGATTCCACTATTTGCTTCCAACTTATGACCTTGAGGTTGGAACTTTTCCCCTGTGAATAGGCAGCAACTTTATCCTCTTCAAGGTCCTGAGCTGGCTCATGATTTCCCTTCTCCAACTTTGAATCTTTACATCATGTTGAGAGACTTGAGGAGGTTAAGGAAGAATAGGAAGGGTCTGCTCATGCACAGGAAGAGCTGCTTCAAGAGAGATGTGTTGGTTCATGGTATTTCTCTTCAAAGGAGGATTCACATTCTACATAATTGAGAAGGTTCATCTCCATGAGAGGTTTTTCTAATTCCCTTTGATGTTTGAAGGCTAGGCACACGGGGTTAAGAGCAGGATTGATTGATGCATTAGATGAGCTAGAATGAGCAATTGCTATCTGATAGAAAGTATTTAGTGTATAAGAGGCAGCTTTCTTTAGAATAGGAGGAGGTGCACAGGGCTGACTACCTTGCATGAATGGATTCCTCTATTTTGCTACCTCCTCCTCCATGGATTGCAAGGCTTGAGCTTACCTAAACAAATACTCCTCTTTATACATCAGCTCCTACTGATATCCATACTACTCATCCAGTCTGTCAATCTCCATTACCTACTTCTCAAACTCCAGCGCTACTTCCCATATGGTTGTAAGACAACTAGGAGAGTTGCTTGAGGGGATTACATGAATATTCTAAGATTGATCAAAACCATATGAAGGAAAACAAAGTCCATGATTCTTATCAATGGGATTATACATACAAAAAAATGAGATTTCTTGATGGCACCAAAACTACTTAACCGGTTGATTCAACTCAGAATTGCCATTGGTGTTGATGAAAAAAACCTCCAAAGGCTAGTTGGTTGAAGAACACACCAAAAATTCTTCAACTCTTTGAACAAAACTTGTCCTAGTTGGTCCCATTGAGTATGCCAAAAACTGTTGATGTAGTGGATCGCACCCTGGACAGGAGGCCAAGATCCTGCCTTCCATGAGTCAAAATGGAAACTCCCCTCTTGCCTATGGGCCTAGCAAAACTGGGGGAGAGTCTCTAGATAAGGGATAGATCCCTTTGATGTATCTCTTAGGTCTTGGATTCCCTACTACTAATAAATAAATGAAAAAGTGGGGGTTGAAAAGGGAGAAGGATGCTGAAAATAGAACATAAACCTAGACTAAAAAGGTGATACACCAAAAAAGCTGATCCACTCAGCCTAAACATATACTTTTCACCAAGAAGAAGCTGGCATACACTTCATCTGATGTGGGAAACTCTTCTATATTAGTGAGTTAGGGGTCCTTTGGAGATACAAGGAGGAAGAACTATCAAAGGTGTTTTGAGACACACTATGGCAGCCTGTTCACATGCGCCTATATTCCTACTGTAGACACTTCTGGAAGACCTACAAAAGAAGAGAATTCACAATGCACTAGACATACTGGAATCATTCTGTGAAAGCATAAAAGAGAATGACTTAACACAAAAATAAAACATATACATATGCATGAGTGTAAGTTCAAATGGATGTAAAAATAACTAAGTCTTGATTCAAGGTAAAATCTGGCAGAGTTCTACCTTACAAACTCGAGAGATTTTTGGGCAGAGCTTTGCCTCACGGGCTAAGAGATCCCTCTAAAAATAAAAAGTCTAAAATATATAGAGGAATAAAAGAGGCCTTTTGGCACCCTTTTTACAAGTGACCCATGTGCGTTCTGATCATTGGGAGGAGGAAGCCACTTAAACATCATATGCAAATTTATGGGCCGCATTGTTTGTCTGCAAACAAGACCGCTCCTTCCAAGAAATTATGTGGCTTGTCTGCCCATCAATGAAAAGTGAATAAAATGGGTCACACCATTCACTATTCACATTTCTTGATGATCAATTTGTAGACATTGTGTCAACCACTAGAGTAACTCCTTAAGTCGACACCTTCCTTTATCACTCAAACTATTTGTCCATTTCTGCACTTGGTTCTTTTGCCTCTTTCTTTAGTTGTTTGATGATTTTGTCTTCAAGTTCTTTGCTACTTTTGAAAATCAACAAATATTCCATTGTCTCAAATTTTATGCCTACGGGGACATCATTGGTTCACTATTTCAAATGGTCCAGGCGGCCTTCAGGTTATAATTCCTTTGTGTCTTTGAAATGGGAGTGCTCCATCTTTGACATTTGTCATAGTCTAATGCTTTGAAACTTATGAGACACTTGAAACATGGATGCAAACACTTGTCACATTCTATTGAGTTATATCGAGACACATGGCAGCTTTCATTGCTTTTTTAGAAACTTTAGTTGTCCTTCGAGAGTCTCATGGAAGATGACACATGGTAGCTTCTGTTAAACTCTGGAAATAATATTAGAAGAATTTGGGACTCACTTAGATATATGTAGATGATGACACTTGGCTCATTCCACTTACTTTAGAAACAAAAGCCCTAGGGCCCACCACAGCTTTCACCCAACAATGAAATAAAATGAAGAACTATGTATGTTGACACTTGGCAACATCCACTGAGTCTCACTAGGGACATGTGGTAGCTTCTGCTACATTTAGAGAGGCACATCAAAAAATTTATAGTTTTCACTTGGCACCCTCTATGCATACTGAGAAAAGCTTATTAAAAGAAGCTTTTTGAAATTCATAGGAACCTAAAACATAGACACTGACACTTGTCATGCTCTACTGAGCTATAAAGGGACACGTGGCACATTCCACTATTTTTAGAAACAAAGTAGAAAGGGGCTTGAGAGATGACACTTGGCAACTTCTGCTTGACTCTAAGAGACACTGCAGAGATCAACAGTTATTTCATCAGCGTGAATTCGAAACAAGCTATTGAACTAAAGTGATAAATTGTCTAAGTGCTTGGAGCCTATTCCTTGTCTGTAGAGTCCATAGAAAATCTTTGTGGAGTCTGTAGAAACTTCCAAACTTGCACAAAATCAAAAATGAAATTGGCTCAAAAAAGTAGGGAAAGAAAGGGGCTGATTTTGGCTTGCTAAACCAAAAATGGTCAACAAATAGGTGACTCCCAGGGGAAGAGCTATGCTTAGAAGCCAACTACCTTAAATTCCATTAGGCATAGAGTCCAAACATAGCTTGAAAAAGTTAGCAATAGCCCTGATAGATCCAAGAATCAATTATGAAGCTTTTACCCCAAACACAAAGGAAAACACACACAAGTCTAAAAACACTACTTGTGCAAACAACACTTAGGGAAAATAGGGAAAGAAAACTGAAATCAAACTACTATATACAGCTAACCTGGTACATTTGCCTCCCTCCTAGATCAAAGTAAAAACTTCTTAAGTCCCCTTCCTAACTAGGAAACTTATGGTGCCAGATAAGTGGCTGAATGAAATGGAGACTTGATGACCTGCTTCTCTTTCCTGCCACCTCAATTGGCTTGCATCTAAGTGGATTAGAGTCAAACATTCTTCTATCATATATGTACTCTTCTTTTTCTTGGAATCTTGTCGAATGCTAGCTCTTCATGCTGGTGTGTTTCATCTAGAAATCAATGGTTGTTGGCTCATCACCATAAGCCCTTTGATATGCATAGTCCCTTTGCAATGCATCATGATTTGACTTGTTCCCTTTTACTTCATTGAAAACCCTATAAAACTCATCCTCTACTTCCTCATGGCTTTCTTGAAGAAGGGTGACTGTTGTGATGTTTAAAATGGAATCACAAATTGATTCCTCATCCCATAGAACATCACCTTTTAATTCAAAACTCTCTTCTTCAAGACTTTCCTCAAGATGGACCAGCCTCTCCTTTTCTTTCTCAAGGATTAGAGTCTCTATTTATTCAAATACATCCATCTAATCCTCCTCCAACTCAGGCTCCATGGTGTAGTCATCTTCCTCATCAAAGCAGCAAGGAAGTTCATCAAATAAGGGAGGAGAGAGGTCAAAATGTTTACTTTCCTCTTCATATTGCTAAAACATCTGCAAGTATGCATGACCCACATCTTCTCCATTGTTTATGATGCCTTCAAAATGATCCTCCATGATTATTTCATCTTCTTTGTCACTCATGATAGCCTTGTGGACAACTGCAGATTGGATCTTCTACTCCTCACTCACCTCGTATAGAATAGGTTCCTCCTTGAGAAGGGGTGAAGTGGAAAAACTATGTGGAAGAGGAGGTAGTCCTTGAGATAGAATCAAATGATTCTCCTCTTTCCACTTAGCTAGCACTTCATCTATATTAGGTGTGGCTTGATATCTCTCTTGGAGGTGTGTAGATGGGGTGTGTTTAGACATGTCCATCACACATTGGCTGAGGAATCTCACTCTAGACTCCAACTCTGCAATTTCCTTTCTATATCTTCTTGGAAGAGCCTTTCTTGGAGGTCACAATCATCATCATGAGTAGGATCAGCCTTGACTTCTTCAAGGTTTTGAGCAAAACCCTTTTCCTCTTCTTCCTTCCTACCCCATGATTCCACTATTTGCTTCCAACTTATGACCTTGGGGTTGGAACTTTGCCCCTATGAATAGGTAGTAACTTTATCCTCTTCAAGGTCCTAAGCTGGCTCATGATATTCCCTCCTCCAACTTGGAATCTTTACATCATGTTGAAAGACTTGAGGAGGTTGAGGAAGACTAGGAAGGGTATGCTCATGCACAAGAAGAGATGCTTCAAGAGAGATGTGTTGGTTCATGGTATTCCCTTCAAAGGAGGATTCACATTATACATAATTGAGAAGGTTCATCTCCATGAAAGGTTGCTCTAATTCCATTTGATGTTTGAAGGCTAGGCACACAGTGTTAAGATCAGGATTGATTGATGCATCAGATGAGCTAGAATGAGAAAGTGTTATCTGATAGAAAGGATTTGGTGCATAAGAGGGGACTTTCTTTAGAATAAGAGGAGGCACACAGGGCTGACTACCTTGCATGAATGGATTCCTCCATTTTGATACCTCCTCCTCCTTAGATTGTAAGGCTTGAGCTTGCCTAAACAAACACTCCTCTTTATACATCAGCTCCTACTGATATCCATAATACTCATCCAGTCTGTCAATCTCCATTACCTACTTCTCAAACTCTAGCGCTACTTTTGGTATGGTTGTAAGACAACTAGGAGAGTTGCTTGAGAGGATTGCATGAGTAGTCTGAGCTTGATTAAAACCATATGAAGGAAAACAAAGTCCATGATTCTTATCAATGGGATTATACATTAAAAAATCATATTTCTTGATGGCACCAGAACTGCTTAACCAGTTGATTCAACTTGGAGTTGCCATTGGTGTTGATGAAAAAAAACCTCCAAAGGCTAGTTGGTTGAAGAACACACCAAAAATTCTTCAACTCTTTGGACAAAACTTGTCTTAGTTTGTCCCACTGAGCATGCCAAAAACTATTAAAGTAGTAGATTGCACACTGGATAGGAGGCCGAGTTCCTACCTTCCATGCATCAAAATGGAAACTCCCCTCTTGCCTGTGGTCCTAGAAAAACTGGGGGGAGAGTCTCTAGATAAGGGCTAGCTCTCTTTGATGTATCTTTTAGGTCCTAGATTCCCTACTGCTAATAAATAAATGAAAAGGGGGGGTTGAAAAGGGAGAAGGATGCTACAAGTAGAACCTAAACCTAAACTAAAAAGGTGATACACCAAAAAAATTGATCCACTCAGCCTGAACATACACTTTTCACCAAGAAGAAGCTGGCATACACTTCATCTAATGTGGGAAACTCTTTTGTATCAGTGAGTCAGGGGTCCTCTGGAGATAAAGAGAGGAAGAACTATCAAAGGTGTTCTAAGACACACTATGGTAACCTATTCACATGCGCCTATATTCCTACTATAGACACTTCTAGAAGACCTACAGAAGAAGAGACTTCACAATGCACTAGACATGCTGGAATCATTCTATGAAAGCATAAAATAAAATGACTTAACACAAAAATAAGCATAGACATATGCGTGAGTGCAAGTTTAAATGGAGGTAAAAATTGCTAAGTCTTGATTCAAGGTAAAATATAGCAGAGTTTTGCCTTACAAACCCAAGAGATTTTTGGGCAGAGCTTTGCCTTACGGGCTAAGAGATCCCTCTAAAAATTAGAAGTCTACAATATATAGAGGAATAAAAGAGGCCTTTTGGCACCCTTTTTACAAGTGACCCATGTGCATTCTGATCATCAGGGAGAGAAAGCCACTTAAACATCATATGTGAATTTATGGGCCACATCGTTTGTCAACAAACAAGACCACTCCTTCAAAGCAATTACGCAACTTGTCTGCTCATCAATGCAAAGTTAAAAAAATGGGTCACATCATTCACTTTTTGTGCTTCTTGATGATCAATTCACAGACCCTACGTCAACCATTGGAGTAACTCCTTGAGTCGACACCTTCCTTTGTCACTCGGACTGTTTGTCCATTTCTACACTTGGTTCTTTTGCCTCTTTCTTCAACTGGTTGCTGAGTTTATCTTCAGGTTCCTTGCCACTTTTGAAAATCAATAGATATTCCATTGTCTCAAATTTGACACCTATGGGGATGTCATTGGTTCACTATTTCAAATGGTCTGGGCAGCCTTCAGGTTTTAATTCCTTTATGTATTTGAAATGGGAGTGCTCCATCTTTGAAATTTGTTATAGTCCACTAATTTAAAACTTATGAGACACTTGAAACATGGATGTTGACACTAGTCATGTTCTGCTAAGTTATATCAAGACATGTGGCAGCATCCATTGCTTTTTAAAAAACTTTAGATGTCCTTCGAGAGTCCTGTGGAAGATGACACATGGAGGCTTCCACTAAACTCTGGCAACAATATTAGAAGTGTTTGGGACTCACTCAGATTTATGAAAATGATGACACTTAGCTCATTCTGCTTACTTTAGTAAAAAAATCCCTGGGGCCCACCACAACTTTCACCCAACAATGAAATAAAATGAAGAACTACGGATGTTGACACTTGGAAACATCCACTAAGTCTCACTAAGGACACGTGGTGGCTTCTAATACATTTAGAGAGGCACATCAAAACTTCCACATTTGCCACTTGGCACCCTCTACGCATACTTAGAAAAGCTTATTGAAAGAAGCTTTTTGAAACTCATAGGAACATGAAACGTGGACGCTGACACTTGTCATGCTCCACTGAGCTATAAAGGGACACGTGACACATTCCACAATTTTTAGAAACAAAGTAGAAAGGGGCTTGGGAGATGACACTTGGTAGATTCTGCTTGACTCTGGGAGACACTATAGAGATCAACGGTTATTTCATCAATGTGAATTTGAACCAAGCTATTAAACTAAAGTGATGAATTGTCTATGTGCTTGGAGCCTATTCCTTGTCTGTAGAGTCCATCAAAATTCTCTACAGAGTCTGTAGAAACTTCCAAACTTGCGTAGAATCAAAAATAAAACTGGATCAAAAAAGTAGGGAAAGAAAGGGGCTGATTTTGACCTTTCAGACCAAAAATGGTCAACAATCATATAATCCAAAATGCACTTTTTCAACAACACCACAAACATGCAGACATTAGGTTTCAGTACTATAGAATATAAGTATCTTAATGAGATACTTATATTTATATTACTTATGTATTAGAATAGTATGCAACAAGATTGTTTTAGAATTCTATAATTATATTCTACTTTATTTCAAAAGAGTGAGATACTTATATTACTCAACAATTAATGTTGAGTAATATAGGTCTAAAATTTTTAATTATAGGTCATTAACCCAACTAGTTTTTATTTGTATTAAATACATAATACTTAATAAATGTTACAACCTTTGTTTTTTAAGCCCACATCTTGTGAGATACTTATGTCTTTACAATTTTTAATTATATGATCTTAATAAATGTTACAACCCTTGTTGTTTAAGTCTGCATCTTGTTGCATACTATTTCATTAACCCAACTAATTTTTAATTGTATTAAATACATGATACATAATATGTATTATTACTCAACATTAATTATTTAAGTCGACATTTTGTAATATAAGTATCTCACTATAATTTTTTTTAAGATACTCAATTTTTAATTGTTGTAGCATAAGTATCTCACTCTTGAGTTATATTCTCATTAATTGTTGAGTAATGGATGTCTTTACAATTTTTAATTATAGGTCATAAACCCAAATAAATTTTTTTTTGTATTAAATACATAATATTTAATAAATGTTACAACCCTTGTTGTTTAAGTCCACATCTTGTGAGATACTTATGTCTTTACAATTTTTAATTATATGATCTTAATAAATGTTACAACCCTTGTTGTTTAAGTCCACATCTTGTTACATACTATTTCATTAACCCAACTAATTTTTAATTGTATTGAATACATAATATTTATTATTACTCAACATTAATTGTTTAAGTCTACATCTTGTTGCATACATAATCCAAAATTAAAATTGTAAAGACATAAGTATCTCACAAGATGCGGACTTAAACAACAAGGGTTGTAACATATGTCTCTCACTCTTGAGTAATATGCCTATCCATCTTGTAATATAAGTATCTCACTATAGTAAGATACTCAATTTTTAATTGTTGTAACATAAGTATCTCACTCTTGAGTTATATTCTCATTACTTGTTGAGTAATGGATGTATTTACAATTTTTCATTATAGGTCATTAACCCAGCTAATTTTTAATTGTATTAAATACATAATACTTAATAAATATTACAACCCTTGTTGTTTAAGTCCGCATCTTGTCAGATACTTATGTCTTTACAATTTTTAATTATATGATCTTAATAAATGTTATAACCCTTATTGTTTAAGTCTGCATCTTGTTGCATACTATTTCATTAACCCAACTAATTTTTAATTATATTAAATACATAATACATAATATGTATTATTACTCAACATTAATTGTTTAAGTCTGCATCTTGTTGCATACATAATCCAAAATTAAAAATTCTAAAGATATAAGTATCTCATAAGATATAGGCTTAAAAAATAAGGGTTGTAACATAAATATCTCACTCTTGAGTAATATGCCTATCCAATCCAACTAAAAATGATGTAAAAATAATATAATTTAAGGTCATAATTATTAATATCATATAATCCAAAATTCACTTAAACAACAACACCACAAACATGACACCTTAGGTTTCAATACTATAGTCATCCATTATTATGTATTTAATACAATTGTTATTGCAGATGATTGGGAATATATGTTAGGGATTAATATAGGCATGGACCATTAATTAATATGTATTATATTCTATAATACATATTAATTATAATTAGTTGGGTTGGCTCATTACAATTGTATTAAATACATAATAATGGATGTCTTTCCATCTTGTTGGTTCTCATGACCCTCATAGGCATGTTTTCACTGATTCCCAATCATTTGTAGCCTCTCAGACTTAACCCTTGTAGACCTATATTTCTCTTTCCATGCTCAATCCATCCTTGATTAATTATAATTAGTTGGGTTGGCTCATTACAATTGTATTAAATACATAATAATGGATGTCTTTTAGTATAATTTTAAAGACAAAAATGCACTTAATGTTACAACCCTATTTTTTTTAAGTCCCTGATTTATTAAGATCATTAATTTTTGAGTAATATAAGTATCTCACTCTTTTGAAATAAAGTAGAATATAATTATAGAATTCTAAAACAATATTGTAATAACAACAAGGGTATTATTAAGATTAAGTCCTTGATCTTAATGTACAATTTTAAAGACAAAAATGCACTTAATGTTACAACCCTTAATAAATGTTACATAATAAATGTTTCATTTTGGAAAGACATTAAAATTTGTAAAGACATCCATTACTTCTGATTCCCAAAATTGTTGAGTAATATAAGTATCTCACTCTTTTGAAATAAAGTGGAATATAATTATAGAATTCTAAAACCAATTGAAATGAGCCAACCCAACATTAATTCTATAATTATATTTTATAATACATATTAATTATAATACAATTGAGTAATATGCCTATCTATTACATATTAATTATAAAACATGCCTATTATATTACATATATGAGATACTATAATTAATCATTACAAGATTATTTTAGAATTCTATAATTATATTCTTATATAATTATATTAAGATTGTTAATTGTTAAGTAATATATTCTTATATTAAGATCATTAATTGTTGAGTAATATAAGTATCTCACTCTTTTGAAATAAAGTATCTCATAATTATAGAATAGTATCTCACTCTTTTTAATTCTAAAACAATATTGTAATGATACATATATGAGATACTATAGTTAATATATTACTCAAAAATTAATGATCTTAATATAATTATATAAAAATATAATTATAGAATTCTAAAACAATTTTGTAATGAGCCAACCCAATATTAATTCTATAATTATATTCTATAATACATATTAATTATAATTAGTTGGGTTGGCTCATTACAAAATTAATGTTTAAGTTAACCCAACATTAATTTTATAATACATATTAATGAGCCAACCCAACTAATTAAAATTAATATGTATTATAGAATATAATTATAGAATTAATGTTGGGTTGGCTCATTACAAGATTGTTTTAGAATTCTATAATTATATTCTACTTTATTTCAAAAGATTGAAATACTTATATTACTCAACAATTAATGATATTAATATAATTATATAAGAATATAATTATAGAATTCTAAAACAATCTTGTAATGAACCAACCCAACATTAATTATATAATTATATTTTATAATACATATTAATTATAATTAATAAATGTTACATAATAAATGTTTCATTTTGGATAATATGATCTTAAAAAATGTTTCATTAATAATTATAGAATTAATGTTGGGTTGGTAAGTATCTCACTCTTTTGAAATAAAGTAGAATATAAATATAGAATTCTAAAACAATCTTGTTGCATACTATTGAGACCTATTATCTTAATATAATTATTTCATTAATTATAATTATAATTATCTTGTTGCATACAATTATAAATCATAAGTAATATAAATATAAGTATCTCATTAAGATACTTATATTCTATAATACTGAAACCTAATGTCCGCATGTTTGTGGTGTTGCTGTTTAAGTGAATTTTGGATTATATGATCTTAATAAATGTTACAACCCTTGTTGTTTAAGTCCGCATCTTGTTGCATACTATTCTAATACATAATTAATATAAGTGTTTCACTAATTATAATTATATTATATTAAAGTAGAATAATGGATGTCTTTATATAAAATAATTATATTCTATATAAGTAAAATAATTATAATTATGTATTTTAGATTATATGATCTTAAATTATATGATATTAATAATTATGACCTTAAATTATATTATTTTTAGTAACATTTTTAGTTGGGTTGGCTCATTACAAATGTATTAAATACATAATAATGGATGTCTTAAATACATAAATTATATTATTTTTAGTAACATTTTTAGTTGTGTTTTTTTATAATTTTTTTAACAATATATAATATTTAACCCTTGTAGACCTATATTTCTCTTTCCATGCTTAATCCATTCCCACAAGTCCCATCAACCATGGATAATAGTGCCCAAACTTGGACTATAGTATTGAAACCTAAGGTGTCGTGTTTTTGGTGTTGTTGTTTAAGTGCATTTTGGATTATATGATCTTAATAATTATGATCTTAAATTATATTATTTTTAGTAACATTTTTAGTTGGGTTGGCTCATTACGATTGTATTAAATGCATAATAATGGATGTCTTAAATACATAAATTATATTATTTTTAGTAACATTTTTAGTTGTGTTTTTTTTTTTTTTTTTAAATATATAATAATGAACCCTTGTAGACCTATATTTCTCTTTCCATAATTAATCCATCCCCCCAAGTCCCATCAACCATGGATAATAGTGCCCAAACTTAGACTATAGTACTAAAACCTAAGGTGTCATGTTTGTGGTATTGTTGTTTAAGTGCATTTTGGACTATTATGATCTTAATTTTAGGTTGGGTTAAAGGTCAAAGGTGAATGGTTTAGGTTAAAGGTGGGTTAGTGGGTGAATTTGGCCAAGGTAGGAATCTAGGGGTATTTTGACATTTGAAACCATCGTGTGAGGACACCTCCCTTGCTTGTTCTTGAATAAAGAAGAATTTGGAATGGATGAAGCTTAGAAAATGGCTCAATTGGAATGAAGAAATGAATGGATCTTATCTTACCTAGTTGAGGAATGAGTCTCTTTTTTCACTTTCGACTATTAATCTTAAATCCAAAACCTCAAATTACTCCACAATTAATATATTCAAAGCAATCAAAGAATACAATGCAAAACCACACAATGCAAATAGACCTATATTTCTCTTTCCATGCTTAATTATGACTTTAAATTATATTATTTTTAGTAACATTTTTAGTTGGGTTGGCTCATTACAATTGTATTAAATACATAATAATGGATGTCTTAAATACATAAATTATATTATTTTTAGTAACATTTTTAGTTGTGTTTTTTTATAATTCTTTTAACAATATATAATATTGAACCCTTGTAGACCTATATGACTAAAAATGTTACTAAAAATAACATAATTTAAGGTCATACTTATTAAGATCATATAATCCAAAATGCACTTAAACAACAACACCACAAACATGACACCTTAGTGTCAGTACTATAGTCCAAGTTTGGTCACTATTATCCATGGTTGATGGGACCTGGGGGGATGGATTAATCATGGAAAGATAAATATAGGTATACAAGGGTTCATTAAACTAAATCAAATTAAAATTTATATGATTTTTTAATTTTTCTTGAGCCACGTTGATTCATTGGCTATAGATGAGGATACTTATATTACTTATGTATTTGAATAGTATGCAACAAGATGGGGAAAAAATTGTTAAGACATCCATTATTATGTATTTAATAAAATTGTAGTGAGCCAACCCAAATAAAAATTTTACTAAAAATAATATAATTTAAGGTCATAATTAGTAAGATCATATAATCCAAAATGCACTTAAACAACAACACCACAAACATGACACCTTAGGTTTTAGTATTATAGTCCAAGTTTGGGAACTATTATCCATGGTTGATGGGGCCTAGAGGGATAGATTAAGCATGGAAAGAGAAATATAGGTCTACAAGGGTTTAGTTTGAGAGGCTACAGATGATTGTTAATTAGTAATTTTCTTGGGAATCAGTGTAAAACATGCCTATATATATTGTTAAAAAAATTATTAAAAAAAACACAACTAAAAATATTACTAAAAATAATATAATTTATGTATTTAAGACATCCATTATTATGTATTTAAGACAAATGATTGGGAATTAGTGAAAACATGCCTATATATATTGTTAAAAAAATTATTAAAAAAAAAAACAACTAAAAATGTTACTAAAAATAACATAATTTATGTATTTAAGACATCCATTATTATGTATTTAATACAATTGTAATGAGCCAACCCAACTAAAAATTTTACTAAATATAATATAATTTAAGGTCATAATTATTAAGATCATATAATCCAAAATGCACTTAAACAACAACACCACAAACATGACACCTTAGGTTTCAATACTATAATCCAAGTTTGGGCACTATTATCCATGGTTGATGGGACCTGGGGGATGGATTAAGCATGGAAAGAGAAATATAGGTCTAAAAGGGTTCATTAAACTAATTCAAATTAAAATTTATATGATTTTTTAATTTTTCTTGAGCCACATTGATTCATTGGCTATAGATGAGGATACTTATATTACTTATGTATTAGAATAATATACAACAAGATGGAGAAAAAATTGTTGAGACATCCATTAAGATCATACAATCCAAAATACACTTAAACAACAAGGTTTGTAACATTTATTAAGATAATATAATCCAAAATGCACTTAAACAACGACACCACAAACATGCAAATGTTAGGTTTCAGTACTATATTCTAAGTTTGGGAACTATTATCCATGGTTGATGGGACCTAGGGGGATGGATTAAGCATGGAAAGAGAAATATAGGTCTACAAGTGTTCAATCTAAGAGGCTAAAAATTTTTCCCAATCATCTATTTGTGGTGTTGTTGTTTAAGTGCATTTTGGACTATTATGACCTTAATGTTAGGTTGGGTTAAAGGTCAAAGGTTAATGGTTTAGGTTAAAGGTGGGTTAGTGGGTGAAGTTGGCTAAGGTGGACATCTAGGGGTATTTTGACATTCGGAACCATCATGTGCGAATACCTCCCTTGCTTGTTCTTGAATAAAGAGGAATTTGGAATGGATGAAGCTTAGAAAATGGCTCAATCAGAATGAAGAAAGGAATGGATCTTATCTTACCTAGTTGAGGAATGAGTCTCATCTTTATTTTAGAATAGTATGCAACAAGATAAGGTGTCATGTTTGTGGTGTTGTTATTTAAGTGCATTTTGGACTATTATGATATTAATTTTAGGTTGGGTTAAAGGTCAACGGTGAATGGTTTAGGTTAAAGGTGGGTTAGTGGGTGAAGTTGGCCAAGGTGGGCATCCATGCGTATTTTAACATTCATAACCATTGTGTACGAACACCTCCCTTGATTGTTCTTGAATAAAGAGGAATTTGGAATGGATGAAGCTTAGAAAATGGCTCAATTCGAATGAAGAAAGGAATGGATCTTATCTTACTTGGTTGAGGAATGAGTCTCATCTTTCTTTTTACTTGAGTGTAACATCTTCTAAGCTCAAGAAAAAATATAATTTAATACAATTAGACATAGGCAATGAAATAAGCAATGAAATAAATTAGAATAGTATGCAACAAGATTGTTTTAGAATTCTATAATTATATTCTACTTTATTTCAAAAGAGTGAGATACTTATATTACTCAAAAAATTTGGGAATCAATATTATCTTAATGGTTGTCTCAACATATTTTTCCCCATCTAGTTGCATATTAGTCAAATACTCTTCCAAGATTGTTTTAGAATTCTATAACTATACTCTACTTTATTTCAAAAGAGTGAGATACTTATATTACTCAACAATTTTTGAATCAGTATTATCTTAATATAATTATTTCATTAGACATCCATTATTATGTATTTTATAAAATTGTAATGAGCCAACCCAACTAAAAATGTTACTAAAAATAATATAATTTAAGGTCATAATTATTAAGATCATATAATCAAAAATTATGAAAGTCTTACAGCATAACGCATAAATAAACACAAAGAAAAAAAATTCCATAAATATTATGCATAAACAATAATTACACAAGGATCTAAGGAGGGTCATATTTTAGGGTAATATCCCACCATTTTTAATAACACCTATAAGTATATATTTTAACCCTCCCACCCATCTAGTATAATAGCATTCACATGAGTAACAAAAATTACCATTCTGCACATGGCACAAGATGCAATCTCCCTTGGATTACCCTCCATGTGTATTTTATAAGTCCAGCCATAGGTAATAGTAGTGAAAACCTTAATAAAATGGTAATAAGACCTAATTTATTCACAAAAATGAAGATGATGAGTGGCTGATAAAGATATGGTAGCTCTTAGATCAATTATTTTTTGATGAGACACCATAGATCTAGTCATGTAATAAGTAAAGTCGACAACACCCCACTTATAATACATTGATTTATCCTTTAATGATTGAAAAATTATTATATATGTTTAAATTCCAAGGCCACATTATATTCCTTAGCTTGGATTTATAAAGAAACAAGATGAAGAAAGAAAACGTTTTGTATGTATAAAATTGTTTGTTAATGAAATCATAATGGAAGATAACAACACTTTTTGACTTGCACAACTAGAAATATATATATATATATATATATATATATATATATATATATATATATATATATATATATATATATATATATATATATATATATATATATATATATATATATGCTGACCACTAAGAATAATTCCCAAAATAATTAACCCTCATAAAAATGGATTTTTTTGTGAAAAAAAGAGAAAATATTGTAGTTATAAATGTAGGAATCTTGACCATGATGGAATTCAAAAAAAAAATATTAATGTCTATCCTATAATAATTAATAAACTTTTGATTGGCCACACTAAGGAGATGTAAGTGTCCCCTTATAACCAATTCTAGATACACTAGTCACCAAAGAAAATGTGTGTGCTTAGACTTGAGCTTGGGTTTCTATATTTAGTTGGGATGACACATCCAATTCCTTAGCAAGGATTTGAGATTCCATCTCAATTAATTTTTTCAAACCTTAAGGATAAAATACCAAGTTATTTCTATTATATCCCTTGACTACAATTTCTAAAAGATTTGTCTTGATTCCACCACTAAACCCACCACCATTTAGTAGGTGGATGAAGGTTGAACTTATGTAGCATAAAATATGGAATGAAATATTTAAAAATTAATATTTATAGTTGATTATAATGCATATTATTAAAAAAATTATAAATCAAAGGATAATAGATTTATCCTTTAAAAGAGATTAGATATTTGATGATGCAAATCATGTTTTGAAATCTTATTAGCTTTAATGTCATACATATCTACAAGAGGCAATATTTAATGGACTAAAATGGGAGACCAACAAATATGATGGTTATTAAATTAAATCTTAAAATTAATCCATATCCCACCCATGTTAGAAAGGGCTTTATTTTCACTCAAAAACTTTACATATTCTTTTAACTGCAATAACTTTGGTGTAAATTTTAAAGTTATCAATGAAAGACACATGCTTAAAGATATAGTATTAAATAATTTTATCCTTACTATGGATAAAATATTAAAAGATGGAAGGAGATGTATAAAATGAAAAAAATATCCTAAGAATTTAAAAATATCCCTTTGTTTAATAAAATTTCATTAATATTCCTCGATCCAATAAACTAATGGGAATTATACTTTTTTGATAGGATTGAGTTTTTCCTTTAGATGTTGGAGGTAGAAACTTTACAAAATGTGTCTAATAATAGCATAGATTCACATAAGGATCCGTCATTTTTCACTAATGTTAAAAAACATTTATCTATTAAATAACTATTATCCATTTTTGGCTTACATACAAAGCTTTCAAGGATTGAGCAATTTTCTTGATTGAGAGAAGGGTTTACAAAGTAAATGGAAGATATAGATAATATCACTAGGTAATTTTATAGTTCAAGTCATGGACAAGTTTGCTTATGCTTTAGAAGTCCATTTGAGATTTTAAAGATCAATTAAAAGCTCAAAAGAATAGGTCTAGGATCCAAACCATCATCAGGATGTCACTCAAAAATAGGTTGGCTAGCTTGTTTGCACATTTGATAATTATTTTTAGAAAGCCTCACAAGCCCTTGGGTCACATAGACATGTTTCTCTTACTACCTAGATCATCCCTTACAAGTTTTGTACCTCCATGAATTTTTTAATTTGAGATTTAAGCCTTCAAATTTGGACCTAAAACATAAGACATTTGTACTAACATCAAAATAAAGCTCAAGAAAAAATCTATATATGCTTAAAATTGATGATTTACAGGATGTCAAATTGCATTCACACAAATGTCAATTTTTTAAATATCCATTTGAGTTTAAAGGGTCCTTAAAAGGTTTGAAGTTGGTCAAGATCTAACGGTCCACAAGAGCCCTCATACTAACACAAGATCTAACAATCTGCATTGAGTCAACCAAGTCAAAAGGTCCTTAGGTTAACACATTTAAAGATATATAAGTTGGACATGATCCAATGGTATGAAATGATCAATCCTTGATCAGATGAAAAAAAATAATTGACAAAGGGATGGATCCCAAATAGATCTAAGGGCTCACACTTAATCATACCAATGATATGACAAAGTGAAAGAATTGACAAGAAAGTGGGACCAAGGAGATTAATCATGCACATGAACTCATATATCTTAATCAAATGGTGTACATAATTCAAAGAGGTCATTAAATCCAAGGGGCTAATGAGTTGAGGACAAGTGGAAAAAGTTCATTCACTTGGTATAATATCAATGATTCATGAACATTCATACACATATAGATTGATGGAGTGAGATAAGCAAACAAATTTTAGAGGATCTTGATGATGAATATAAAGAGGAAAAGTGTCCAAAGTCAATGGGTCCTGGCAAAAAATTAAATACTCACATGCATTTGTACATCTAGATCTAATAGTGTGAGTGGAGTTAATAATTTAAAAGGATATGTGAAACTAATAAACATAAATATAGTTGAGCATGGTGTAGATGATTTAAGTTGGAAATCAATAGCCAATAAACAATAGTGATTTTAGGACATTTTTGATGAAATTTGAAGATGTTATGTTGGATCTAGGCAAATTAAATGTAAAGGGTATGAATTCAGAGTTGAACTAGAATTGAACCAGGGCCATAATTTAGAGACCAATAATTTCCATTAATGCTCCATATAATAAATCCTTTGGGTCTAATATAGAAGTTGAAGATAGACCAGTGACTATGTGAAAACCAATGGTCTAAGATTGGTTTTCACATATAGTGGACCTGTGTCTTGCCTCATAATAGTTCATATTTTTAGGTTCAGATGACCACTTAATGTAGATATGGCACATTTTAAGCCAATTCTAAGACATGATCCTCATCATTAAATCAATTAAATGATGACATTATTCCAAGAAAATATCTAGTAGTTGGATAAGGGTAATGAACATTTAATTCTTTTATAGAGTTGGTTCTTTGTTGATAAGATCTGAGTCAACATCCTCAAGACTGTTAATCCATTGAAAGTAGTTGGACAATTTCCAATGCATGGCTCTCTCTCTCTCTCTTTCTCTTTGTTATAAATATAGGAATCTAAGCCTTGATATTGATCATCTATCCCTCTTTTTGTTATGCCCAGACTCTACAAAAATTTATACTATGGCACCTTTTTGATGCAATGAATATTGAATTCCATCATTTTCTAAGCTAGATTCAAGTGTATTCTATGAATTCATTCACTAGAGTTAAGTGAATTTATATTCCTTCCTTATGTCTTGAGTTTTCTCACCTTTAATTAAATGCTTAATAGTCTCTCTAGTCATTATAAGCATAATTTATAGTTTATTGTCTAGCCTGAAAGTGGATATTTTCCCTCTCTTGCTAATTTGATAACTGATTAATGGCTTGTTCTAAAATATTTATGTGAGATTTATGTTCTTTGGTATAAAAAGTGTCTCATAGTTGTTTATTTTGATTTTGAGTGATCAAATCATAGTTGCATCACCACTTTTTACATGCTTTTATATTTTTTGTCAATTCTCTCTCCCTTTTCCAAGTAGGTGCTAGGTTAGGTTTAGTGGAGGTGATAGATCCATAAGCAAGCTAACCTTATCTTGAGGTCTGATCCACTTTTAGGATACCCATAGCCTATGATTAGTCCCATATTGGTATATATTTGAGTAGAGGACTTAAACAATCCCCTTCTTAGTTAAGGTGCAATCTATAACCCCAACAGTTTTGGCATGCCCAATGGAACACTAAGATTATTAGGTATAATTAAAGTTTGAAGATTGAGAATAAATATTCATAGTAGTAGGAGAGATCTACCATCATCAAAATCTAAAGATCCTCTAGGGTGTAGAGCTCATATCATCTTTCAGATAATACTTTCGTGCTAAATATTACAATAAGAGCATCAAGTAAACGTACTTCTTTTGAACATATTGAATTACCTCCTACTTATTATAAAAGATAGAGATTCAATAGAACAAGGCCTTATCCTTTAAAGCAATATTTATCTTCTGGTCAATCTATTATTTTAGTCTAATCTATTATCCCTATAAGCCAAAACCCTTTTTCCCAAATGGTTGTCAAGAATCACGTGTTTATCCCATTTAACAAGGGTAGTCCCCTAAATTTGGCCTAGTATGATGACATTTTGGTGTCTTCTCCAAAAATTATCCCATTCTTATTTGGAGAATGGAATAAAATTATTGATATCAAGCATAGCCAAGATATTGTCAATCTATGTTATATTCATAATATTACTCAAGATAATGTGGCTATCAGATTACTTGTTATCTCTTTCAAGGGAAAAGAATTGCAATGGTATATGAATCTTCCTTTGACATCGATTTCTACTTGGGATGAGTTAGGTGTAGCTTTAGTTAAGCAATTTGAAGAAAATTCTGATCATCTATCTTTGGTTAAATAATTAACTACTATACAAAGGTATCCCCATGAATTTATGTTAGACTTTAACCTCATATTCCAAAAAACATGGATTAGAATACCTATATTGGTTAGACCATCCCCAGAGTATGTAGTTTTGTACTTCCCTAAGGCCCTTAATTCTAATATAAGTGTCATGATATGATCCATGGGTGGTAATAACTTGCCAAATGCCTATGATATTTCTATCAAAGTAGATAATAGCTTGGTTTAAGCTAGTAAGCTTGCTCCAAGGCCTCTAATGCCCTTTTTTATAATTACAACCTATTCTTCCCCCTCAAGTTCCCCAAATTCCATCTATAGCCCCTATTCAATCTCCAAAATTCTAAGTTGTAGCACTTCCTAATAAATATAGTGAGATTGGTGATTTGAAGAGCATGTTACAAGCCTTTAAAAATGAAATTATTTCACTCAAGAGACAATATTACCAAGGTAGACCCTATCAGTAGCAAAACCAGAGTACTTATCAATCTTTCAATAACTAAAGACCACCTTATCAAGGTTTTAAGGACAATAGGCAACCTTGTCAAAATCAAGGAACTATAACCCAAACTAATCCATATGCAACCCTTGATCCCAATGTGCCTTCTAGATCAAAATCTATTGTTCCCCAAAATAACTCAATGCAAGATCTAGGTTTGCAGTCTTCCAATCCAAATGAGATTTGAAATCAAGCTTTGGTATCATAAGATATTACCATGTCAAAGATGATACAAGAAGAGTTCCCTCTTCAAGGTGGTCAATATCAATATATGAATATGGTAATCCAAGGAGAAGATGAAAAAGTTCTAAGGCAGCCTGATGCTATCAGTGTTCCTAGTTTTATGTCAAAAAATGTCAAAGATCAAGTTGTTGTTCCTATAGTACAGAAGATTCAAAACATAGAGACAGTGAAAGTTTCCCAAGTGCCCCTAGCTAGAGAATAGATAGTGGTTTAGAATTTATAGCCAAAGGTTAGTGGAACATATTTTAACATTATTAACTAAATGAAGAAATTAAATGTTAGTATTAGTATGTGGGATTCTATTGCCCTCCTAGGGTAAAAGGACATGTTGATTCAATAACTTTCAGATCTCAAGATATCTAAAGAATCCATGGAGAAACAAGAAGGTGTCTTGGCCAATTCAGACCAGTAAATCAAGAAAATTGATCAGTAGATACATAATATGACAAATGTGGTTAAATATAATGTCAAGTCAAGTAATACCCCTCATCTCTTTGATAGTAGGTGATTTTTTAGTCCATAATTGTATGGTAGATAGTAGAGCTAGTAGCACTATCATACGTAGAAAAATTATAGACAATCTTGGTCTTGTCTGTGAGCCAAATACCAAAGGAGTATTTAAATTAGATGGAACACTAATGAAAACATTAGACATGATAAAAGACCTAAAGTTACACTACATGCTTGCCCCAATGTTATTCAGTAAGATGTAGTTTTAGTGGACCTACCTACCTATTTTTCCATCTGTTTGTTAAGATATTTTACTTCAAAAATTAGAGGATATTTGTCAGCTAATTGAACCTATCTAATGTTCAAAAATAATTATGGCACTAAGGTGACAATACTTTTTGAACCTATTGCAAGATTTCATTTGGAGCCATATATGCCAAGCATGGTGAACACTAATTGTGTTATCTCAGACAAGGTGTTAGAAAATATTGAGGTTAAATATAAATCACCTCTAGATGGAGTTCTAGATCTTTTCCTTGATGAATGGGCCTCTGATTTAAATGAGCATGATACCTAAAATTTAATTGAAGAAAATAGACTTGGTGTTTATTATCTTCATGAAAATGATGTACCAATTCCAACATTGATGAAAGATGAGCAAGCTAGTGATGGACTGTAGCAACTATATTTTGATAGATCCAGGAACAAACATGAAACTAGAGCTAGAATCATGTTAATTTATCTCGATAATCAGAGGTAATTCTCTTCTCTCAAGTTTTATTTTGGTTATTCAAATAATTTCACTAAATATGAAGCATTAGTGCATGGTTTGCAATGGGCAAGAAAGATGAAGATTAATTCCTTACAAGTCTTTGGAGATAGTGAACTAGTAGTTCACCAAGTAAGGGGACTTAATATACGTAATAACCCACTATTTAGGTCTTATGATCATAAAGTATGAGAACTAGTTGAAAAATTTCAAGCCTTCAATATTCAGGGCATACCAAGAATTTAGAATAAGTATGCAAATAGGCTAGCTACTATTGGGTCACAATTCAGTATCCCAAATAATATAAAGAGAGACAAAGTCCAATCACACATCAAAGTAGTTGTGAGACCTTTTATCATAGACAACCATGACAATTAGAAAGTATTTAAAGATGACATCTATATTGTTATATTCTTACAAGAGGAATTTGAATTCTCCTCAAGGAACCAAGATAAGAATTTATAGTGGTATGATGATCAGATTATGCAATTAAAGACAAACAAGTTGCCTAAAAGACTGGCCACCCTAAAAAATATATTTAGTAGAGATGATGAATTAAGAAAATAAAATTTCATTTTATCAACCAAGGAAGAACACTACACAAACATAGAGATTACAACTGGCAAAAATTTAAAGCTAGGTAAAGTTTGCACATCTTTAGAGAAAGAAGCTTTTATTAAGTTATGTTCAAGTTTTGAAAATGTCTTTGTATGGTAGTATAGTGACCTTAAAGGTTTTGATCTAAGTCTAGATCAATATACCATTGAGTTAGAATATGATACTAGGCTAGTCAGACAAAGGCAAAGGACAATCAATCCAAAGCTTGAAACTTTAATGAGAACTGAACTTCATAAGCTCATTGAGTCATCCACAATATTTACAATTACACACTCAACCTAGGTAGTAAACCTTGTTCCAGTATGAAAAAATAATGGTGAAATAAGGCTATGTGTAGACTTGCGTGACTTGAACAAGGCCTCTCTCAAAGATCACTACCCATTTCCATTAATGGAATAGATTTTATATCTCTTTGCAGGTTCAAAAAGGCTTTCTTTATTGGATGGTTATAGTGGATATAACCAAATTTTGGTCAAATAAGAAGAATAGTACAAATCAACCTTCACCACAAAGTGGGGTAAATTTGCATACAAAAAGATTCCTTTTGGTTTATCTAATGTTAGATCCACTTTTTAGAATGCTATAGACATGGAATTTTAGGGTCTCCTCAACAATTTTATCCTTTTTTATCTAGATGACATAACAATATTCTCTACTAGCATAAATGAGTATATGATTCATCTCAAATAGGTGTTTAAAAGGTGCACAGAATTTGGAGTGTCTTTAAACCCAAAGAATTGTGTTTTCTCTATTCATAAAGGTAGGCTTCATGGACATGTCATTTAAAATAAAGGTATAATCATAGACCCTGATATGATAGAATTAATTCTTTTACTATCATTACCTAAACATAAGAAATCCTTGTAAATATTTTAAGGTAAGATTAACTTCATAAGGAAATACATTTTAAATTTTTCTACTTTAGCTAGACCACTTATATCTATGTTAAAGAAAGATCAGAGTTTCAATTGGTCAAAAGGATTGAAATTTTTTAAAGAGATCAAGAAATCTATAGCCAGTGTTCCTACACTCCTAAACCCTAATTTTACAAAAGATTTCTACTTATATAGTTATGCTAACCTTGACACAATATCAGGTATTCTCATGCAATTGAATAAAGAGACTTTAGAGTAGCCAATATCATTTTTTATTCAAGGCTTAGAATAATATTAAACAAGTTATTCTTTT
The DNA here is from genome assembly GCA_037957365.1 of Torreya grandis. Taxonomy (NCBI): domain Eukaryota; kingdom Viridiplantae; phylum Streptophyta; class Pinopsida; order Cupressales; family Taxaceae; genus Torreya; species Torreya grandis. The sequence goes on from JARHVA010001572.1 coordinate 226,735, forward strand.
GTTGAGAAGCACATTCTTTCATTTATAAGGTCTCTTAAAAAATTTAGGTACTTGCTATACAATAATAAGATACATTTGATGGTTGAAATCCAATTTTCAAAGACTTTCTTATAAACAAAGGTATAAGTGATAAAAGAGTTGGTTGGATAACCAAGGTCATGGAATATGACATTGAGATTAAAGTCATAAAGCTGGTTAGAGGCAAAGGACTCTGTGAATATCTAGCCCAAGACTTGTAGGAGTCTAATGAATAGGTTATGGTGTTAAATGATCAAGAAATTGTAAGTAATTAGGTATCAACTTCCAGTTGGTTCCAAGATATGGTAAGATATCTACAATATGTTATTTATCCTTCTCATCTCACTCCTTCAAAGAGGAGATATTGTAGATTATAGATAATTCCTTTTCTCCTTGTTGATAATGTATTATTTAAAAAGGATATCAATGGTATAATAATAAGATACATAGAACCAAGCCAAAATTATAAGTTACTTAAACAATTCCATGATGGACATGGTGTAAGACATTACTCAACCAAGATTACAACTCAAAAAATCATGAGGTGGTTATTACTAGCCAAGTTTATTTTGTGATTACCATGCATGGGTCAGGAAATGTAGACAATTTGCCATGTTTGTTGTAAAAGTAAGACTTGCAGACTAACCTCTCTAGTAAATTTTAGTTTATCAACCCTTTGTCCAATGGGGATTGTAATTTATTGGTGTTATCAACCCCCCATCAAGATCAAGACACAATTGGGTCCTGACTGCCATAGATTATTTTATCAGATGGATAGAGGTAGTAGCATTAAAAGAAGCCAATGAAACCAAAGTTTTAGACTTCTATGAAGGTTTACATATTAGATTTGGGGTCCTTTAAACTATAATTTCTGATAATGCTATGGTTTTTTTAGGATCTAAGATCAGTCAGTGGGCAATTTAACATATTATTTTTATCAGTCCCTCATCAAACTATTATCCACAAAGAAATGGCCTTGTTAAGTCTACCAACAAGAGTTTTTTGAAGATCATCACGAGAACTGTAGAAGAAAATCAAAGATCATGGCATCTCAAATTGAATTCAGCTATATGGGCTAACAGGATCACCTATAAAATATCAATTACCAATTCTTCATATAAACTAGTATACATTAAGGAAGCAAGACTACCTATTTCTATTAAATTTCTTAATTTAGAATTAATGCATCAGCTTAATCTTTTGGAGATTGAGCTAATGGAAATAATATATGTTGAGCTCATATAACTAGAGGAGATAAGGCATTAGGCAATGTTAGCTATGGAGGCTCCTCAAGAAATGATAAAGAGATATTTTGACAAAGGAACTTTTTCAAGAAGTTTCCAAGGAGATTTGGTCCTTAAGTGGTATGAAGATAGAGCCACGCCAAGAAAAAAAACAAAATTTTATTCTCTCTAGAGTGGACCATATATTTTTTCTAGTTGCAAGTCCTACAATGCTTTCTAGCTCACAAGGATGAATGGTGAAGAACTTCCTATCCCAATCAATGGGATACATTTCAAACACTGCTATTAAGGAAAGCCAAGTGCCCTATACATAGTTTTTTTATTTTTCTCCAAGTTTTTTCTAACACATTAGGTAGTTTATTTTTTATTTTTCTCTAAATAAGTGCTTCTTTCTTACACAATCATTCATTATTTTAGTTGCATTTGTTATTTAGGTTAGTTTCACTTTTAGTTTGTTTTATTTCCCTATTGTTAAGATTTTTCTATCTTTTCAAGTCAAGAGGTTGTCTTACAATCATGTAATGGCCCATATATTATATATGATGATCCAAGAATTATGTATATGGTCCAAGTTTTTAAGCATAGAAGGCATGCTTCCTAGATAAGTCACCAAAGATGTTGGCTATTTTTGGCCTACATATAGAGGTTTCAAGGACTAAGCAATGTTCTTGATTGAGAGAAGGGTCTATAGAGTAAATGGAAGATCCAGATAAGTTTGCCAAGTAATCTTATAGTTTAACTTTTGCATATGCTTTATAAGTTCATTTGAGCTTCCAAAGATCAATCAAAATCTCAAAAGAACAATTATAAGATCCATACCATCATCAGGACATCACTTAAAAATAGACTAGCTAGCTTGTTTACACATTTGATAAGTATTCTTAAAAAGCCTTGCAAACCCTCAAGTCACGTGGACATGTTGTTCTTAGTTCCTAGATCATCCCCTACAAGTTTTGTGCCTCCAAAAAAAAAATATTTGAGATCCAAGCATTCTATGTTGGACCTATAATATAAGACATTTGTGCTAACATCAAAATAAAGCTCAAGAAAAAATCTATCTGTTCTTAAAATTGACAATATATGAGATATCAAATGGCATTCATGTGAACATTAATTTTAATTAAGTCAAGTATCCATTTGAGCTCAAAGGGTCCTTAAAATGTTTGAATTTGGTCAAGATCTGAAAATCTATGGGAGCCCTCATACTAACACATAAGATCTAATGATCCACACTGAGTCAACCAAGTCAAAGGGTCCCCAGTTTAACACTTTTAAAGATCTACTAGTTAGACATGATCCAACAATGTGAAATGATCAAGTCTTAATCAAATAGAGAAAAATCACTGACAAAAATATGGGTCTTAGCTAGATATAAAGGCTTGCACTCAATCATACCAATGATATAATAGAGCAAAAGAACAGATAGGAAATTAGGACTAGGGATATCAATGGTGTGCATGAGCTCATACATCTTGATCAAATGATGTATATAAGTCAAAGAGGTCAGTGAATCCAAGGATATAATGAGTCGAGGATAAGTGGCACAATCATATTCACTTGGAAAAAGATTAATGAATCATGGGAATCCATGCATAGATAGATCAACGAAGTGAGATAAGTTAAAAAAGGTCAGAGGATCTTGATGATGAATACAAAAAGGACAAGTGTCTAAAATTAGTGGGTCCTAATAGAAAATCAAAGACTCACATGCATTCATACATCCATATCTAATATCATTATTGGATTCAATAATTCAAAAGGATCTATAGAACCAATAAACATAAAGATAGTTGAGCATGATGTAGACAGTTCAATTTGGCAATCAACAACTAATAAATGAGAGTAATCTTGGGACATTTTTTATCAAAGTTGAAGATGTTATTTTGGACCTAGGAAAAAAAATGTAAAGGGGTTGAGCTTAAATTTGAACCAAAGTTGAACTAGGGCCACATTTTAGAGACTAAGCACTATCATTAATTCTCCATATAATAGATCCTTTGGGTCTAATATAGAAGTCATAGATAACTATTGACTGTGTGAAAACCAATGGTCTAAGATTGGTTTTCACTTATAGTGGACATGTGTCTTACCTTATCATGGTTCACATTTTTAGGTTCAAATGGATACCTAATATAGATGTGGCACTTTTCAACCAATTCCAAGACGTGATCCTCATCAATAGATCAAGTAAGTGATGGCATGATTTCAAGAACAGATCTGGCAGTTGGATAAGGGTACTGGACATTTAATTCTTGTACATAGTTGGTTCTTTGTTGATAAAATTTGAGTCAACATCCTCGAGAGTACTAATCCATCAAAATCAATTGAGCCTTTTCCAATACATGTCTCTCTCTCTTTCTCTTTGTTATAAATATAAGCTTCTATGCCTTGATATTGATCATCTATCCCTCTTTTTGGTATGACCAGACTCCGCTAGAATTTATATTGTGACACCTTTTTGATGTAATAAAGACTGAATTCCATCATTTTCTAAGATGGATTGAATTTTATTCTATGAATTCATGCACTAGATTTAAGTAAATGTATGTTCCTTAATTATGTTTAGAGTTTTCTCACCTTCAATAAGTGCTTAATAGTCTCACATGTCATTATAAGCATAATTTATAGTTTATTGTCTAGCCTAAAAGTGGATATTTTCCCTCTCTTGCTAATTTGATAATTGATTAATGCCTTGTTCTAAAATATTTATATGAGAATGATGTTCTTTGGTCTAAAAAGTGTCTCATAGCTGTTTAGTTTGAGTTTGAGTGATCAAATCATTGGTGCATCACCATTTTTTACATGTTTTTATAAGTTTTTTTCAATTGTCTCTCCCTTTTCCAAGTAGGTTCTAGTTTAGGTTTAGTGTAGGTGATATATTCATAAGGAAGTTGGCCTTCTCTGTAAGTCTAGTCCACTTTTAGGATACCCATAGCCTAGGATCAGTCCCATGTTGTTCTATATTTGAGCAGAGGACCTAAACAATCCACTTCTCAGCTAGGGTGCAATATAGAACCCCAACAATAACTATTAAACAATTTGACTATAATGACTTAGATGATTAATGGATTATAAAAGGTCCTATCAATATTTATGAGTAATTAATTGCTTTGCAAATAAGTCTATTAATTTGAGCATAATATGTGTCCCTTAAGACTACCTTCTCATTGTATTACTTATTTCAATTTTTGGTCACATACATATTATAAAATTCCAAATTTACATGGTATAATAAGCATTCCTCAAATTAGTAGATAAGTGTGAGTGAAAAACCATTTAGTAAAACTCTTTATTCATCATTCAACACAAAATTATGCCAATGTGCACCATCAGAGTTGTATTTCCTCACTTGGCACACCACTTGATTAGAATTTCCTAAGATAGTGCATGAGACTGAAGATGTATATGCAAGTTAATATTCATACAACCTTTGTGATATCATCTCAATAAATTGGTACTTTCCCTAATCATGATTTGAGACAAAACACTAAGAAACATTGTACACAATGTGTTATTTTTTGCATGCTTTCATGTTGTACATAGTTGACACTTGGGTAGACTCCATATACCATTGTGTGATTTTTAAATTAAAATAAGAATATCATGAAACAATTAGGCTCTATGTATTACTTATCAATAATGTATACACTTTATCCTACATGATTTCATATGAGTTGGCACATCTAGATTTTTCACCATCTTAGATTGCATGTTAGAATACAATACACTCAAGATACTAGATGTTATAAAATATGAACTATTTCATAACCATCCCCTTTGTAAATAATTTATTGTAATTATATATAATATAATACATTTGATATAAATGTATCAGACATGATGTATAAAATGGTCATTCATAACACACATATCCCAAACTAAGAAAATCAAATATATAATATTTCCCACTTTCTGGTGACTAAAATACTCATCCTCAACCTTTCTTTCCATTAACAATCTAGGAAACATTGTTAAGAAGTGTTACCCATTTTGATCATGAGAGTTTTTATTCTCATCCTTATTATTTTTTATACACATATGTACCATACCATATTGTCTCATTGAATATAAGTTTCATTATTTTGTAAATATTTTGAATTTTATTATGTTTTAAATTACTATTATGACATATTCTCATCGCATTATTAGATTATAATAATTTAATAGTTATAAGATCTAATTAAGAAACATTTATTAATTATGAATTAATATTATGTGCACAAAATAAATCATGATAAATATCAACTAGATATATGATATTTAAATTGAAAAAATGAATATGTCATTTCTAGCTATATCCTCAAGAGATCTTTCTATTCTATATGCTTGGTAAGCCTTTTTTTTAATATATTTTTCATCATATTTTTGTTACTTAACACTAGGTGTAATAGAAATGTTTTTCCAGTTCTATGAAATTTTATGGGTCCAAATATATTATCATATCTGGTAGGGAGAACATCAACAACATTGAGGTAGAGTCTATTCAGATCCTTTGATTATGGAGGCATTCATTGAGACCCAACCTATTTTATGTGGAAACAGCTTGCACCTTTGTGAGTATAAAAAATATTAAAACGGCCCAAACTTTCTTGATAGAAATCTTCTTATTGTTTGGTTACCTAGTCTACCACTATTATTTTTTTATCAGAGGAATCCAACTATGTGGAGGTTAGAAACATCATAAATCCATTGAAGGATACCTAGGAGATGGAAAAAATATATGCTCATCATTTTGTTTTGGTTCATTACTTCTAAGTTTTTTTTGGCATTTGAGAAAAAATCAATTTTCTAAATTCAAAAAAAATTGTGATTTTTCCTTTTTAAACTTCTATATTAAAATTAATTAAAACTTTTATCTTATCAATTTTAAAATTTTATTAAGTGGGGATATTCTTAAAGTAAAGTTGCAAAGGTATGAAAATCAATTGTATTCACAATATTATTGTAAAAAAAAAATCAATCCAACAAGGGAGGTGGGAGGGAGGTTTACATTTTTTGGCACATTTGTAATTAAAGTTACTTTTGGACACATTTTTAGTGGTACACACAATCTCAAATGAATTATTATAAAAACATGGATGCATTAATTGTACTAAACATACGTCAAGCTTGCCTTTGTAGTTAAACTCTCATGTCTACCTTTTATTCCATGGACATACGAATATGCAATCCAATCATAACTTCAAACTACATCATATGGAAACTAAAGATGAAATGACTCTTATGGTCAAAATTCTTTTCATGTGTCATTTCTGACAATGTTCTACCTTTCATGTTAGATAAGGACCATTATTTTTTCACATGAAAACAAGATGAGGTATTTGGTCTGATTGGTCTCAACATCTCTAACACCCTTATCTTTCATATTGTTGATGTTAAAATCCCCAAAGGAAGCCTAGGATAAGTTTAATATGCTTTTTGGTAAAATTAATGAATTTAAACTATTGTAGCTTGATGTAAAATTTACTTCACTTTTACAGTCTAAATTTTCCATTGTTGAATAATTTATGGAAAAATTCAAACTAATTAGGTCCCAATTACATGTTTTTGGCAAAGATAATACTAACAAAAAGGCCATATTTCTTTTTTTAGTCTAACATAAAGTGTCATTTTAGTGTCTTTGCTTCTATCTTTTACTCCACTTTGGATTCATTGGGTGACCAATTTTCATGGCCCACTTTTGAGCTATTTTATGAAGGTCTCACTAGGGGGCAAACCAGACTAAGGACTTTTGATGCTCTTCCTAGATCTATTCACACACTAGTTTCTAGATCCTCCAAAGGTAAACCCAAATTTAATCCAAATTTTATACCCTCTACCACCATCTTAATCTCTCTCTCAAACCTCTCAATCTTCTAAGACTTATAAACCTAATGAGTCTACTAAAGCATCCAAGGCCTCTAAACCTAGATTACAACATAAACCAAAGAAGACTTATGGTGCATGTGCTTTTTTTGGCGGGACTAATAATTATGATTCTATATGTTTCAAGAAACTAAAATCCTTGGAAGCCACTATCAATAAACAAAATATTTATTTTCTTGCTCCTTATTCAACACCTTAACTAGCAAATGGAAATCACTCATTACTAGGGCATTTATTACATTATGATATGGTTGTATTTTTTATTATGGTGTTTCTCATCACTTTAGGTATTATAGGTATCTTTTTTCTTATTTATTATATTATAACACTTCCAAAATTGAAGAGGGTAACTCTTCTAGAGTTGTTATGTTTGGCTTTGATACTATTTAGATGCAGGATGGTTGTATAAATAATGTGTTGTGTGTTCCAAATTTTTCCATAAATTCATTATGTGTATTAAATTTATAACTCATGTAATAATAATATCATGGAGTTTAATCAACATGTTATAATCTAAGAATTGATAGATCCATATGATATAGTTACTACAAGTGATGAAAATCATGCTTCATGTATTTATACATTAGATAGATTTGAACCTTCTATTGGATCTTCTTTAATTACTCATGTCAATACCCTTAGTAAATTTTGATATGAGCATTTTGGGCATCTTAATTATAGATAGCTACATTAGATGAGTATAAAAAAATTGGTGATTGGCCTTCCCATCTCTTAAATTTATGGAGTTTATCTTGGATGTATGCTTAAAAAATAAAATTAGGACCCTTTTCTGAAGGGTAATGCATATCAGGCTAAGACCCCTCCCCAACTTGTACATAATGATCTCAGGATTTTTCCCACTTGCTCTTTCTCTAGAGCTAAATATGTACTCACCTTCATTGATGGTTTTTCTATAAAAACTTGTGTGTATTTTTTCAAAAACAAGAGTGAAGTACTTGAAAACTTTGTATATTTTAAGGATTTTGTAGAGAAGCAATCATCTCTTCCATGTAAATAGATACATATGTACAATGGGGTTGAATATATATTTAATTAATTTCAAAAAAATTATATAGCACATGGAGTATTGCATCAGTTCATAATGCCCTACACCCATAAAAATAATGGTCTTATAGAAAGTAAGAATCACACATTGAAAGAGATGGAAAACTATATAATTCACTATAGATATATGCCTCCTCAATTTAGAGAAAATTTCATAAATTGTGCTTATTATATCCAAAGTAAGTGTGGAATAAAAATCCTAAAGAAACTTGTGTTAGGAACCCCTTATCCAATGGAAGCACAATTGATTACTTTCTTATAAGCAATTAAACACAGAATTATACCAAAATGATTAAGTAACTAGAAACTTGAGACAGCAAAGAATTTGAGAGACAATACACACACTTGTATTAAATACTTCTAGAAGAAAATACAATAAGGAAGATGCCACTTCTTCCTCCACCTCAAAGGCTTGCCACACCTCAAGACCTTCTTCCCTCTCTCTCTTGCTCAACCAAAACCAACTCAACAGCCTGAGTTGTTATCCCCTCCTTGAATGCTTCAGCTGATTTCCTTGACCTTACTTGCTTGTAGATCTCCTTGACCTTGCTTCCTTGCTTCAATGCTTTACTTGCCTTCTTGTTAATTACAATACATGCCTCATGGGTCTTTAAATAGAATCCCATGCATACAAAAATAGAACTCTAATTACAATAATTAGACACGCACCTCGAGACTATAATTAGCCCCTTAACATGCAAACACTCAGTTCAACTAACTAATTTTTTATGCAACGAACAGTTTTGGAACACACAGGCGACCGACGCTGGTCCCTGCTTGCCTGGTGCTGCCGACGTCGGCCAACTTCCTGCCAATGCTGGTTTCCTTCTGCACTGATCATGACCAACATTGGTCATGCTGCCGATGCCGATGCTTCTGGATCTTCAGTAACCTCCTTTTCTTTGTCTGCAACAAATTGAAGCTTTTAGCTCCACACCCTAAAAATCTCCCACTTAGAGATAAATAGTTGCAACTGTACCTGTACCTATACTCCATCTAGTTTGTTCCCTTGGCTCTATATCCCTCTTCAAGCTCTCCCCTAAAGACCAACCACCACAAAACCTATGATGCTATACCTGTCACTTATGCCAAAAGAATTTTGCTGCTCCCAAATTCTTCATGACATACTTTTGAACCAACTTTACCCTTAGCTCAGAAAACTCCATGTATATGAAACCCTGCAACAAGCAACACAATATATTAATAGGATAATGTAGCTAATATTATCCAACCTGGTAAAGATAAATACAATGGTCAAACCTCCATTGTCCTGCAGCCTAATCAAGACCATATACCATAGCCTTTTGTCTCACGTGTCCATCCACTCTCTTCTCTAACTCAGGGATCCATCCCTCTATCCAGTGCTTTCTTCTAGCTGACAACTCTACCAAAAAATACCTATTTGGTTCTTCTCCAAGGACTCACACTCCTCATCCATGCCAAGCTCCCACTGTTTCTGGATTCTACCTGGATTGCTTCTTGACATCTTCCTAGTTCTTGACCGTCAGTAAGCAATATAAAGAAGGTGAACAATGAATATGAGGTTCACTTACCCTTTATGACCTCCATCTGGGCGTTTGAGACTCCTTGACAGCTTGTTATCTGCCCAACATCTGTTCCAGTGACCGATCTCAGCCATCTCCCAGTCTGCTCCCGACCGATGTTGGTTCCCTGCACTAACCCTGACTGTCGATGTCATTACCCCTGGCCGACACCGGTGTCCCCCCTACCGACGTCAGTTCCTGCCTAACTGATGTTGGACTTCTCTTGCCGACTCTACTGACCCTGCTGGTCTGCACATGACCGATGTCGGTACTTGTCTGGCCAACGTCGGTGCCATGTGACCGATGTTGGTACCTATGTTTTCCTGTAAGTGATGATTTTTTTATCTACGAGCTCATCTTGGATCAAACCCCTATCCATACTTCCCTGCTCAGAATTATTCAGCCCCTGTGACTGATCTATGTCCCTCATCTCCTCCATAAACACCAAGGCTTCTTTGTTCCTATCAAAAGCATCAAATTTCCTTTTCCTGCAATGAACTCTATCTATGCTTTCTGAATTTGAACACATACCTTTTGAATCAAGAACATCCATTCCCTTCTTATTGATGTGACCAAGCCTATTAAGCCACATCTTCGAATCTACAGCTGAAGTAGATAAACCAAAAGTAGAATCAGTAATACAAGTAGATAGATAAAGAGTACCTACTTTCTTACCTCTTGCTAGAACAAGTGCACCCTTGGTAACCTTCCAATAATCCACTGTGAGGATTATTGTGCATCCCTCATCACCCAACATTCCTACAAAAACCAAACTCTGCTTCAAAAATGGGATATGCATGACCTCCTTCAACACCCATGTGTTGTCTATCTGTAATTTCAGCTGCACTTTCCCTTTGCCAACTATTTGACAAGGCGTACCATCCCCTAAATAAAGCACTCCAAAGTCTCCCTGTTCATACTCATGGAAAAAATCTCTATTTGGAGATGCATGAAAAGAAGAACCAGAATCTAAAATCCATGATCCCACCTGACTATCCAAAGAAAGTATGAGAGCATCCTGTACCACAATATTTGCATATTTTGCTTCTTATTTACCTTCAGGTTGATTCTCTTTATCTCTCAACCAACACTCCTTCTTTGTGTGTCCTTTCTTTCCACAAAACTAGTAGGTAATACCTTTGGATTCGGATCTCCTTCCCGACCTTGATTTCTCTTGCTCTACTTTCTCTCTTTGCCTTCCCCTACTTTCTGCACTTAGAGCATTCCCTGATGATTCACCTATGCTTTTCCCACGTATTTCTTCATTCAAGATCACACTCACAACATCATCAACTTTTAATATTTTAGAAGCAGATGCAGAATTATTTACTGCCATAACCAAACTATCCCAACTTTTAGGTAAAGAGCATAATATCAAGAGAGCCTTTACTTCATCATCAAAAACAATATTGACTGAAGCTAACTAGTTTACCAAACCATGGAAATCACTAAGATGAGTATATACCGATCCACCTTCCTGCATTTGCAAAGTAAATAACTATTTCATAAGAAATACCTTATTTGACGTTGAGGGCTTTTCATATAAATTCACCAAGGACTTTATCAACTCTTTCATTGTCTTACACTGTGACAAGTTAGAAATCATAGACGATGCAAGGCTCAACCTTATGGAACCTAGAGCCTTCTGATCAAGAACATTCCATTCTTCATCCTTCATATCTGTGGGCTTGCATGTAACCCCACCCAATGATAAGTACAAATCCTTCTGATGTAGATAATCCTCTATCTGCATCCTCCAATGTTGATAATTCTTGCCATTAAACTTCTCCATTCATATCTTACTTTCTTCTGCCATTGCTGAACTCCCACTCAATCAGAAACCCTATGAATGACCTGTAATCAACAAACAATAACCTGCTCCCTGTCAACCGTAGCTCTGATACCAACTGTTAGGAACCCCTTATCCAACGGAAGCATAATTGATTACTTTCTTATAAGCAATTAAACATGGAATTATACCAGAATGATTAAGTAACTAGAAACTTGAGACAGCAAAGAATTTGAGAGACAATACACACACTTGTATTAAATACTACTAGAAGAAAATACAATAAGGAAGATGCCACTTCTTCCTCCACCTCAAAGGCTTGCCACACCTCAAGACCTTCTTCCCTCTCTCTCTTGCTCAACCAAAACCAACTCAACAACATGAGTTGTTATCCCCTCCTTGAATGCCTCAGCTGATCTCCTTGACCTTACTTGCTTGTAGATCTCCTTGACCTTGCTTCCTTGCTTCAATGCTTTACTTGCCTTCTTGTTAATTACAATACATGCCTCATGGGTCTTTAAATAGAATCCCATGCATACAAAAATAGAACTCTAATTACAATAATTAGACATGTAGCTCAAGACTATAATTAGCCCCTTAACATGCAAACACTCAGTTCAACTAACTAACTGTTCGTGCAACGAACAGTTCTAGAACACACAGGCGACCGATGACGGTCCCTACTTGCCTGGTGCTGCCGACTTCCTGCCAACGCCGGTTGCCTTCTACACTGATCATGACCGATGTCGATCATGCTACCGATGCCGGTGCTTCTGGGTCTTTAGCAACCTCCTTTTCTTTTTCTGCAACAAGTTGAAGCTTTTAGCTCCACACCCTAACAACTTGGTCTAGGATCAATCCCAATGTATCTATTTTTTGAGTATTCAAGAGTAGTACTTGGGTGCTTATTCCTTATAACAAATTCAAGGCTATTGAGAAGAAGATTATACCACTTATATTTTTGGTTATTGTTTTTATGTCAAAACCTATCTATTATTTTAACCTATCACTCATAATGTTCTTTTCTAATGGGATGTCAAATTTTATGAGAGTATTATTCTATTAGATCCTTTATCACCTTCTTCTCCGTATGACATTCCTCCTCCTTCTACATGGGAGGAATTTATTTTTTATAGTGATGATGATCATAATGCACCACCATTTCTTCCACCTACTTCTCACCTTATGCCCAAATGGGCTAAATCTACTCTTACGACAACATGTCTTCAGTGGGTGGTTTTTCCATTCCTTGGAGTACTCTATCATAAACATCTGACATTTCCCTATTGGGTCATGCCATATAAAACAATCTAATACTATTTTTCAAAGCTTCAATAAACCCAAAGTGGGATGCTAATATGTAGGAGTATTATTCTCTCATGAATAATCATACTTGGGATCTGTTATCACTTCCTAATGGAAGGAAGTTTATATTCTTTAAATGGGTCTACAAGACCAAATATTCAGTAGATGGTTCAATAGAAATGTAAAAATCATATTGATTTGTAAATATATTTTATTATGTTGAAGGGGTAGACTACTCTAAGACATTTTCTCAAGTTGCTAAGATGGACTCATTTCAGCTTATACTCTCACTTGTTGTGGCATAATATTAGTTGATCTACCTGATGGATGTGAAGAGTGCCTTCTTGTATGGTGATTTACACAAAGAGATATAAATGGAGAAACATTTAGGTTTTTCATAGGTTTATTTAAGAGTATTCAAACTCAATAATTATCTTTATGGACTCAATTAATTTATGTGTGCTTGGTATGAGAGGATGGATTCATTTTTGCTCACTTCTAGTTTCTCTAATTTTCACTCTAACATGAATGTATATATCCAAAGGCATGGGGATCAAATTCTAATACTTGTTTTATATCTATATGATCTTATTATGATAGTAAATTTTAAACCCCTTAATTAGGATATTAAACTTAAGTTGATGAGGTAGTTTGATATGCAAATCTTAGGACTACACTACTTCTTTGGACTTTAGATCGTTTGTCCCCTAATAGGATTTATATTGGAGAGAATACATATTCCATAAATTTATTTCATCAGTTTAATATGATTGACTATAATTCATCCCCTAATTCATTCCATTCATGTTTCGTATTAACTATTAATTGTATTACTCCTACAGTTGATCCCACCTTATATAAGAAATTAGTAGGTATTCTCTTATACCTAACTCACACTCATCTTGACATCACCTTTGATGTTAAACCTATCTCTTTATTATCTCAAGAAATATATGAGATTCATTATAATGTAACTAAGCATATTTTTCACTATATTCATGGCACTATTTACTTTGTGATTCAGTACACACCATAGGACACTTCAAAAATTATGGGTTGCATTGACTCAAACTGGGCAGGAGATGTTGATACCCATAAATCTACTTCCAATATTTTTTACACTTTTGGTTCAGGACTAGTTGAATGTGTATTCAATAATTAGACATCACTTTTATTTTAATCTACTAAGGCTAAATATCGATACTCTGTCAAAGTTGTTTAGCAGGCCATGTGCCTACAAAAATTATTGGATTAGTTCAATTTTTTATAGCATACCCATATTACTCTTTGGTGTGACAACCAATGTGGTATTTATATTTATTTAAATGTTTTTTATGACCATCACACAAAACACATTTAAATACATATTCACTTCATTCAATAACTTATTCAGGATGGAGTCATTTATGTAGAGATTGGGGCTATAGCTAAACAAGTTGTTGGCATCTTCATGAAACCATTGCCTACAAATCATTATCTTTAGTTTCAATCTTACTTGGGATAACATAATTTTTCCTTGGGGGGGATTAGGTTTAATTCCTTATTATCTCTTATATTTATGATTGTACATGGGTACCTAAAATGGCCTAGTAGCTGAGACCCATATTCTATTATTCCCTAATTATTTGCTTATGGGAGGGTATTAGAGTATTATACTTTAGTAGTTTTAAGCTCTAATTAGGAAGTATTTATTACTATAAATTAATATTATGTGCACAAAATAAATAAGGGTATTAATTACTAGTGTGACACTTGTCACAAGCTAAACTTAAAATGTTCTAAGTGATGATGCTTATCACTTGTATGTTCTAGATTTGGAAAGTCTTATATATGACACTTGTCACAAGATATTTTTAGGCATAGATAATTATAGTTTCTTGTCTCTCTATTATTTAGTGGGGTTTATGTACATGTGTGAAAATATCATAAATAGAGAGATTGTATGTAATTATAAAATCTTTCTGAAGTAATAATAGTCATTACTTTCCCTTGTCTTATTTGAGTGTTGTTATTGGCTTATGAGCTAGTATTTCTTGGTTTTAGTTTCTATCTATATCTTGTCGATGTTTATGTCTTTTTATTTCAATTTTATTCATATTTTATAGCCCATATTTTTTAATTAAAGTTATAATACTTCCCTTAGCATCAACCTATTGGGCCTTGTGGGGTGGATAAGTGGTATCAAAGCTAAAATTTTGTCACACTACACTACCATTACTTCACTCTAATAAAATATATATTTAGTATTAATAGGCATAAATTTTTTTTATTTTTTATATTTATAGTGATGGGAAAATCAATCAAGAAGGCACACCATCCTAAAATTAAAATTTCTCTTTTTTTAATATATGGAAGAGAATAAATGCTTTCTCAAGGAGATCCAACATTTCCAAAACTAATTTCAATAGTTTAATATTCTCTCCATTCCAAGGATAAATTTTAATGTCATGGCATGTGTTAACTAATATAATTATTTTCTAAAAGAATTCATCTCACTAACCCTATCTTCATTGATCTTTCTTATGTTGATAAAAAAATATCTTCAAGTCATCTAGAAGTTACAATAATAACTTTTTGAAAAGGAATAGTAACTTGTTGAAGATAATGGCACACATCTCCAAGATATTTATCAAAAATTTATTAACATGGAAACATAATAAACCACAACATTTTATTATCAAAGTATGACCTAATAAAATCTAGTAATACATTTTCATTCACAACATTTTAATTCATAAACATTTTTTGCCAATTTTGAGAAACACACCAAAGGCATTAGTCCAAATTATTGAATAATATGGGAAATGAGGGATAATTCATAGAAAAAATATTCAAATCATCATCAATCCCATCTATATAGAGATGATATTATGTAAAATTTCACTTGGTTGCAATAGTTTCAATACAAGTAGAGGATTGTTCATACACTTCTCCATGAAATTAGTGGGAAGGATGCTTTCACATTACAAATTGTATAAAATTGTTCAATATTTATATTTATTCACAAAGTAATTAAACCCAACATATCTTTGAGATAATTGAGGAAAATGTGAAATCATCTTAGCAATGTTGTGCAAAACTACCATATCAATAGGTACAAGTTACTTGGTATAGATCTATACAAAATATTTTTAAAATATGCACACAAGGCTTATAATGATAACTTGAATAATATAAATTATAAACCTAGTATACATCTTGAAAAAAAACCATGCAAAAAAAGATATATTAATATCACATGGCTTGACCATGCCACTCATGAAGACATTTTTAATGAATACATACACCTCACACTCCCATCACATGTAACCATTACCAAATTATATGCCATAAATTTAAAAAATGTTTGGATATTAATCCTTATCATATTTGTGGAAAAAAAAACCATTCCAAATTTAATTTATATTTATCTGGCATCCCTACATATAGAACTATCTAATCTATAAGACTAGATTGTGGGTAGATATACCTTAGTTTTTGGGGAAAGATCATATCCTCCCTTAATCATATTCACAAGTGTCAAAATTTCAACATCAATAACATATTTTAAAATAACATATCATGTTATATATTTGTACATACAATGGTATCTTCATATAACACCTCTAATCCATAGAGTGTTTTGTATCATCACCTTTATAGTTTTCCTTGGTTGATAGGTCAATTTTTTATGCATAAATATTTGTTTCATTCATATAGGAAGGTCCATATTTATTTTTATAGGTATATATACATGGATTCTCAACTTAATTTTTATGTCATCAAATTTTTATATTGGAAAACAAACTCACGTTATACCAAACAACCTTGGTATCAAGCCCAATCCTAAGTGGATTAACCTGAGATTAACAATATAAATGTCACATTGGCATTATTATGATTAGTCTACACCAAAATATATTTCACTAAAAATTTGGTATGTGGTTTATTATATTATAATTGGTCTACCCAATAATAAACTCTATCACAACATTGATATCATACTTATGTCAAAGTATTTATAAATGTTATAGAGCTTGCTATGTTCCTGAGCATGTAACCTCCATCTGACATGGATATACCTCATTTTCAAACCATTCTCATGTAAATGAAATATTAAAATATAAATTAATAACATAACATGGTTATGCATACATATCTCCTATCAACATTAGATTAAATGGATACTATATACATCATTAGGCATTTGATGGAATCCATAGGTGGTTTTACACCATGTTACTAGGAGCATTGTCACACTTTAAAGAACCTACATACTAATTTTACATAACTTTAGGAAAAGGTAAGATGGCACAATTTTTTTCAATCACCACACAACAACATCAAATAGTATTCAAGATGTATAACTATTTTTACTGATCTAACATCTGACATTAGTTATTAGGGATTAGAGTAAACATCAAAATGAATCTATTTTTTTCTTTGTAACATTGATTTAGAAACATCCCCCACAATGTCAAAGCTAATATTAATTGGGATCATTTTATTTCCAAGGGTTGATGAATGATCATAAAACATGAGGGTTGCCTTAATAATGCATTTTCATTATGATAATATTTTCATATTTTTATCATTTATAGACAATATTTTTCCACCTTTACATGATCTAATAATAATTCCTCGCATTACCAAAAACTTATGTGTGCAATGTAATTTGATGAAAATATTTGTTTAATGTTAAATGTAACATAATTTAATTTTAACTTGTGAAATATTGTGCTAATTTGTTCCATCATAATATGATTTCCTCACTCGATGCTCTTCCTAATTATCATACCCTAAGGTAATGCAAAATATAAAGTAATTATACACAAGTTGATCTTCACACTTACCTTTGTGTCATTATATCAAAAAAATGGGTGAATTTCCAAGGAATTTATCAAAAAATTGGAACATCCAAATTTGAAACAAATCACCAAGGAACATTGTGCACTCCACATAATTTCTTGCATTCTTGCATAGCCTTTACACCTTTATGAGTGTTTTATTCATTCATTAGCACTATACATACCTTTGCATACTTTTGAAACACTACAAAGCATATAATTCAATATTGTGATAATTTAAAAAGTTTTTAGAAACTTTACACCATACCAAATAGCACCTTTATATATTTTTCCATGTTATATTGCCTATTAGCATAGCATACACTCTAGACACAAACTACTATAAAAAAATAATAATCTATTTTTACTTGAACTAAATAAAATTAATATATATTAAACTATTGAAATGTAAATGTTGGAATATATACATTTGATATTAAAATATAATATCTACATAATTTTATAGAATTTATAATTTAAAAAATATTTTAAAGGAGCCTAAGAATATATAAACCCCCTAATATAAATTTAATACTAATTATGTCAATTGACTATGACTAGAAACTACTTGAAAATACCTATAAACATTATTGCATCCAAAAAAATAATTTCATGTTGTGTTGGGACAAGGCCGTAGGAGAAGGAAAAGGGCATAGTACAACCTTTTCTATTTTTTATTGACATATACTAGTTGACTATGTGAGTAAATTTTTGATCTAGATCTATGTGCCTACATATGAGGGTTTTATAATTCTATTCAAGAGTTAAATAGATGCACATAAGACATATAAAATATAAACCATAGCTCATATGCAATAAACAAGATAGAGGTAAAATTCAAATAGTGGAAATAGGTAAGGGTAAAATCTGAGCTATCCTCAGAAAACCATGCAATATGAGTGTTTCCCACATAACCCAAATGAGCCTTGGGATGATGTAGTTGTCCCTCTTAGGGTGATTATGTGATCTATGATTGTGAAACTATATGATAATAGAGAAAATATTGATTGAATTTATTGACAATGGATGCCATTGACCTTAAATAAAAAATATTTAGACTCTAATTATGAGTGTTAGAAAGTAATAGAATTAAAATTGCAATAAAACACTTAGTGTGCAGTAATTTTAATTTAGCTTCTTAGGGGGTTTCAAGTGAATTCCTTGATGTTCATTTATAGAGGAATATTTATAATATTTTAACTAACTAAATTTATAAAATGCATTGGAGATCCATTGTGAATCATCTCAATTTTGAAAAAGTAATTGGTATATCATGGGGAGCAAGGTCACACAAGTGGACAAGCTTGCAATGTGGCCATGTCTAGCCTAGCAAAGTCCTATCCTAGAAAGATAAAGATAACATGAACAAATCTAATAGGAGCCTATAGATTAAATAGAGATAAAAATGGATGAAATTGGGATGTTTTTATGATATTTTTAATGTTTACAAGACCATGAAGTCTCTTTTATAGATTGTGATTTATATAAATAATGATTAGACCAAGTAGGATAAGGATGTCAAGATTAAAAATTACCAAACACCTAATGATTAATTTCATACATATACATTTGAAACCACTTTATTATAGTGATGAAACAAGGTGAAATCAATAGATTAAAGTAGATGTGAACCTAAGTGTGTATACACACTTTGCTTTTTGATGCAAATATTGATCATGCAATATGCCTTAATGTAAACCTACAATAATGCCACCAAAATAGTTATTGTCCATATTTGAAAGTTAAAAATCTGAAATTTGAAATTTAAAATTCATAAAGAGAGCAAGGAAAGTATACACCTAAAAGAGCATGCAATATAATTTCCCTATAACTTAAAATTGGAGAAATATATTCCCCCTTGTTAAAACATTTGGAGAAATTTTGAACTTGTGGTGAATTAAGAGTGATCAAGTATTAATTTGAAAACTTTTTAAATCTATTTAGTTTTAAATTTTATATTCTCTAACTCTCATTTGACTGTGTAGAGTACTTTGTAAAATAATTGAAGGGGTGGAACCACCAACCATGTCTCACTACATCTTGAAAAAGTGCAACCATAGGCGTTGAGTGTCACTAGACTTTAACATGGCCCACTTTTAAAAAAAGATGAATCACACCATTATAGATGGATCTATAATTTATTTGAAACTTTGAAATGTTTGAACTTGAGAAATTTTTTAACTTTGGAAACTTTGTAACGTTTGAAACTTTTTGAATTTGTGAACTTTGAAATTTACCATGTAGTATGATGTACTAAATTGATATAAAATGCCTTTTTGAATTTTAAAAATATTAAAACCTATAAATATTTTACAAACTTGTAACCACATGCCCCATAATTTTAAAATTACAAATCATGTTGTAATTTTTTAAATTGTATATTGTCATAAATCTAAAATTTTACACATGAGTACATGATTTCTCAATACAAGACCAATGTTATTCCCTTAATTTGAGATAAGGGGCATATCTTTCATGTCATATATCTCAAAATAATATTTATTTAATATATGAAAAATGTAATCATGTAGTAGCACTTGAAATTTTGAATATATTTTCTTTGTAATTTTAATTATAGCATTGAATTTGAATATAATCATATATTATAAAGATGTATCAATAAAGTAAATAAAATAAATGTGCATGATATATAGCATGACACCAAATAAATACTATATAGTAGGATTAATTCATGATATGAATCATGGTACTAGTAACAAATAATGAATATATAAGAAATTAAATATAATTTCAAGTAATTTGCATATAGTGTCACACATAAGGCCCAAAAGGACACATACAAGGGATATGTGAATGTCACATAAGTACACAAGGCCAAGGACCACACAAAAATGGCATAATTATTCCACACAAGAAATAATTTTAATATATAATTTCAGGGGCCACACATAATAAGTAAGTAAATTCTAACCTATCATGCAAGAAAGTAGGAAAATAAGCATAAACAAAATTAATCTAGTCTACATCCACCATATGAATCCATGTCATTGTAAGAAATTAGAATACTCATTATAGAACATGCATAGTAATTTTTAGTAGAAAAAAGATTTTTATGATATGTACCTAAACATGGTAAAATGTTTGTGGATAAATACAACTTGTTAAATTTCTCATGGAGAATGAAGAGATGCCCCCAAATTAGAAGGCTTGGTGGGTAATGAGGGAAGTCCAACATTGAAACCATGTAGAAGTATTTCTTGTATCACACTCAAATATCTCATGAAAATAAATGTGTAATTGAAATATGTTATCTATATAACATTGAATAAACAACAAAGTAAAATAAACAAGCTACAAATAATTGAAGAATGCTAGTTATGTCTTGATTTTGAATCATTTGCATGTTTTTTATTTTTTTCCATATTTTTTATTGGTATTTTTGAATTATTTTAAAATAGTGTAATTGAAAAAAAATTGAGGGCTAATTTTTAAAAAAATGAAGGAAGAGGGAGGGATATAAATAATCATCAACTAGGTATAAAATCATTATATGATAAGAGGGGAGGCAAGCCATGTGCCTCCAATATATGTGAAAATGAGTCATATCAATTTAGCTCAAATTATTAGATAGATAATAATGTGCATGCACCTTAGGGACAAATAAATATATGACTATATAAGCGGAATGAAAGGTATAACATGATAAGTATGAAATAATGAGAAATAATGATCATTAAAAAGTATTTTTAATGCATTTGTTTTGGATTGTTTGAATTGGTTTAAAAATGAAGGGAAAAGTTCCCAAATTAAAAATAAATCCAATGGTTATAATAATTCTTGGATAATGGATATAATAATTACCAAGGAATTAAAATTAAAGAGTTATGTACAAATGGAAGTACAAGTAATTTAACTAATTATATCAATGATGGGAATGTATGCATAACCCATGGCATGATATAAAGGATTTTTTTCTTGTAGAGAAGAAGTTACAACTATAGATTCCTTTGAATATGAATTATGATCATATGTTGTAATATAAACCTATGAATCAATTATCATATGCCCATGTAAACTTGTATCTTCATTTGAAATAGGAGAATATGTAATAACATGTAGTTTCTAAATAACCTATTGTGCCTTAGGATATGAAGACATTTTTTTAAGTTCCATGTTATATTTAGTAGAATGTAACATGTTCTTTGTAACTAACTAAATATGCTCAAGTGTGACTATATCATGCTCATAAGTAGATAGAGAAATTAATTTTATAATATGCTTAGGCTCATGAATAAATTATAATGTGTTATTGAATATGTAGATATTGATCTTGGATAATTATATATATTATTTCATTACTATATTTCTCAATGATTATTCTAGAAAGTGGCTTAAGATAAGGATATTCATTTTGGATTTTTGGAGTTTTGACCACTTGATTATCATGAATATTTTTAGGACACTTATGCACTTTAAAAGGTACTTATCTAATATTTTATATCCAAAGGCATCTTAATATCATATAAAATCCCCTTGTGATTGGTATAACTAAGAATGGAGTGGGAATTATGAGAGTACCCACTTGTAAAGGTAGCATTATATGCCCAAGTGTACCCTTGTATGACCATCAAAATATTTGACAACTTTATAAGTATCTTGTAAATCTTGTTCTATATAATCAAGAGATTAAATAAGTTTTGTTATACACACATTTTCACTTGATACGTTATATATCATAACATTATATATGGATTTATTATCAACATATGCTCACATAAAGAGTGCATGTCTATCTGAATCATCATCAATAATTTCACTATCATCAAATGTGATCATAAGACATGATGTGTGTTTACTTTTAATTGTATAAATGATTCTATCAATTGGATTCCCATATTTAAAATGAAGATGATGAGAATTATATGCATAAATTACTTTATAATTAGCCTTATTATTTGATTCATGATTATGAAATGGATCTTTGTACATTTTGAGCTTTGCATTGGCATTATTTTTTATTTTAGCATCTTCATTAGGTGTACCAATATCAATTATGTTATCATCAATAAGATACTAAATATTGTGATTAAGCTTGAAACACATATTTTTAAAATGCCAAATACATATATGTTAGTCATAATGTGCATTTCCACCAAATTTTTTATATTGAGGCCTAGACATGTCCACTCCCATTTGTGGAAGAAGACTGATTGGGTTGAGTTCAAGTATCCTTAGAAAAAATAAATGAGGTGAAGATAACCTTGAGAATTGTATCCTTGGTGGAGCTTGTAATTTAAGTTGATATGGTAGTTGTAAAATAACATTAACTATAATTTTTGTATGATTAATTCTTTCATTTTGTTTGATCTTATAATGTGGATTATTTTAAAGCTTAACATTTGAAGTATAAGGAACATTTGAATTATACTTGATCTTGTTTAAAGTAGTCATTTTGACTTCATGTTATTTGACTGTATGGCATAGTTCATCGAAATATTTGAACTTATCAAACATAATTGACTCATGAAGTAGAGATAGAAAGTTTGAGTAAATATATCTTGGAGCTCATTATCAACCATTTGATTTTTTTCTAAAATAATATTGTATCTTAGCACATATTCACTGATTATTTCATTAGATCCTTGTCTTAGCTTAAAAATTTGAGCATATGATAAATTTTCACCAATGTTGATTGAAAAGTGTGTTAAAAATGATTTTCCAAAGGGTTCAAATCCTTTAATTATTGAAGAAGAGGATCATAAAAACATCTAAAATAATATTCTTTTAGAATTTTTAGAAATAACTCTGTTAACAATTTGTCATTATCTGTATAGTATAGACAATCTCAATGGAATGCACATAAATGTTGTTTAGGATCACTTTTGATTTCATATAGAGGAATATTAAGAGATACAAAGCTTACTAGAAATATATAAGATGCAATAGTACCAAATAGTGATGCAACAAGGAACACGAGTCCATAATGGGGTTAGCATGATAAATAATATAATCAATGTTAGTTATCTTAGCTTGTAAGAAAATAAATACATGCTCAAGAGGATAATTTAAAGAGGTAATAAGGAGGAGTATAAGTAGAATGAGTAGGAATAGGTATATTTACATTTTTGAGACCAAGAGATGATGTTATGGGTGTATAAATGGGAATGGATGCTATAGTAGAGGTAGAAATATTAGAAATAGTGGATTTGACAACATGAAAAGGTAATGGTTGCGAAAGGGATATGGAAAATTTATCTTGATGCTCTAATTTTGATGTTAAAATTATAATAATGATCTTATTAACCTCATGGGTTTCTCTTGAATACCTATATGAAATTTAAATAATTCTTTCACTTGATTTTGATCTAATCTATTAAGCTCATGTGAATCATATGAGTTTGTGTCCATTAGATTACTCTTCATTAATTTCATTATAAATTTAAATGTGATCCTCATTTTTATGAGACAAAAGGATTTGAATATCAGCATTATTATTTTGAGATAAAATATCTTGACTCTATATTATATAAGAAACCAAAGAAAGTTGCATATTGAAATAGAAATACCACTTAATCTATCACTACACCTTAGAGGCATACAATACAATATGAATCAAGTAAATATAATTCATATGAATACAATACAATAAAAATCAAGCAATATGAGTGATCTAGGAAAAGGTTTGAATTATTTTGGGGGATCTCAAATATACTTACTTGTTCATTGATTAGTGTCAACCCAATGTTTGACAACACTAACTATAGAGGTAGAACCATGTTTTTATCCTACTAACCTCTATTATAAGGGTACAGTGAGATTAAATTCCCTAGGTGATACACTAATCTGAGGTGCACCATAAATAAAATAACTATAATAGTAATTGTATGCTATAAATAAAGTATCCTATCATTTTTGATATACTATGAGGTGCATGGAAACTAAAGTTTATGTTTAGTGTTATAAAATGGATATGAGTATTGGGTTAAATGCCTCACACCATGATGTATAGATAATGTAATATCATGTATCCCTTCATTAAAATAATTTACTAGTTTTAAAACTATCATAACATAGTATCTAAAGAAAACAAAAGAAATCAAAAATAAAAAGAAAAAATGAAATATTATTATGTATATAAATAAATAAATTTCAAAATGATTTTTAAAGAAAGATATTTTGAGTCAAATTTATCCAAGGTGACAAGATAAACCTCTCCAATATTTCATTAAATCCAATTTTGAATAAATTGAATCATTATGTGTTAGATTTTTTCCAAGGTCAAAAGTTATTTCTTTTTAGAGTCAATAATTTACATAAATTTAATGAAATCCTAGGACAAAAAATCAAGAAAGCAATTTTCTTAAAATAACCGGTTCACCTAAATGTTTAATCTATTTCTAGATGAAGTGAATAAAATTAATAGATATTAATCTATTTTAGTCATATAAAATGCAAAAAATGGTAACTTGAGCATGGATAATGACACCCAACCCATAGGTCCCTCTTTCTTGCTCGCATGACCCTCTTAGGCTTGTGTTCACTGATTTCTAGTCATCCATACCTTCCAAAATTGATCCCAACTAAGCCAAGACCCTCTTTTCATGACCAATCCATCCCCCCAAGTCCTAAATACACAAGATAATGGCACCACACTAGGACTGTAGCACCAATGCCACTCATGTCCACTTTTGGCACTATTGTCCAAGCTCATTTTTGGCCCCAATGGTCAATTCCTTCTATTTTCCCATCTTTATCCTTGTTGGCCTAACATGATTAAAATCAATCCATGACCAATATATCTCTATAAAATCCCATTCAAAGATCATTTGGAAAGGGTTGGCAAATATCATAAAGCAAGAAAGAATACAAGCAAGACTACTCAAGCACATTTCCCTATTTTATACATACATCCATCCAATATTATTTATAGATTATTTGAATACTTACACTAGTCCTTAGTAATATTAAGCACACCCAATTTATAATTAATTTACATTTTCATATCACAATTGCACCAAGTACTTTCAAAGGGATAACTACATATGGTTTGATCCCTCTTTGGAGTATTAGTATGTTGGTAGCATGCCCACATAAGGGGTGTAGATCCACATCCAGTGAATCTTATACACTCTAAACCCCCCCCCCATATTATTCAAAATTGGTCAAATTATAACTAAATATGGGGTTTGAAGATAAAATATACTTTATAAGGAGCTCTACAAATTTTCGGCTATCAAAACTTCAAAGATAAGGTCACACAGACCTACCAAACAAAACTCAAAAAGCTCATATTCTCAGGACAAAATGTCATACAATGAATATACATTATTACCACTCCTATCCACTTTTATTTCTCCTATACAATTAGAAAATGAAAGTTATAATCTTATTTATGATAGTGTCCTAGGCCTACATAGTGAATATTAAATCATGTCTTAGTTGGATTAGCATAGTTTAAGCTAAGTCTTATTTTCTCCCTCTTACTAATATTTTTAGAAAATATATAATTACCATTAAATTTCATAAATCAATAGCTTATTTATAACATATTATTTACTAATTTTTCAATCTAGACCCTTTAACTAAATTAAGAATAAAACCCTAATATTTCAAAAATTGTTAAATCATTTGGTGGACCTAACTTCATTTGCACACAAAAACCCTAAAACCCTAGGGTAATATTCCTTAAAAAATTTCCTATAAATTTTTTAAATTTTAATTTAATATTTAAATCAAAAATTAGTAATAAATTTTAAATTTTTGTAGTAATTTTAAAATAATTTTCTTTCAAATCCTAGTTGCCCATACTAGGTCCCAGTATTTTGCTAGTAATTTTTTAATCATTTTTTAAATTTTTAATAGAATATTTAAATAAAAAAATCCATTCAAAATTTAATATTAATTTTCAAAACCCTAGCAGCATCTACTAGGTCCTGGTAAATCACAAATTTTCCAATAAGATTCTAATTTTTTTCTTACATATATAACTCATAAATTTACTTTAAATTTCAAATTTTCATAGTAATTTTCAAATAAATCATATTTCAAGCCCTATCTACATACATTATGTCCTATTGCTTTTGAGATATCACCTTACATTCTAAAAATTACATTTCAAAAAATAGATCGCACTTACAAATTTTTCTTACATTTCTTGTAAAAAATAAGGAGACCATCATTAGTCCTATCATGTACATGAATGATGAAGTTTACCATATGTTAGTAAAAATATTCATTATTTTAATTTCATGCTTACTTTTTATACTAAGGGATGATATTACAAAATTCATTGCTAAACATGCGCAAAATTTCAATATTCCTTTTGCATACTCTCTCTCACTCATATGGAAAAAATTTGAAGCTTATCATGATAAACATGTTACAAATGTTATGATTAATATCAAAATTTTATATGCATTCATACACAAATTCATGATTTATATCCCTTTCTTTTTATCTCTCATATGGAAAAAATTTCATGTTTATCATGCTAAACACATTAGAAATGTCATAGTACATGTCAAAGTTCTTTATGGATCAATGAATAAATACATGATCTCTCTCCCTTGATTTATATCATTCATGTGTAATTTTATATATAATAATATTGATATACAACTTATAACTCCACTTACATGCATTTTAGCCCATATACATGGTTTCTACCTAGATGTATATGCCTCTTTGACTGCTCTTATTTCAATGTCATATTTTATGCCAAGGAAAGAAATACCTTCTCCTCCTCTCCCTCAAGAGGGTGATAATTAATTTCCATCTAACCAATTCCATGCTATCACCCCTCCAAAAGGTGAGGTATCCTATACTATTGTTCCTAATGTATACTTTCAACCTATGGCTTCTTCAAATCCTCTTCAATATATGTGCTTACATATTCAATTAAAAGCAACTATGGTTACACTTGTGAGACTCTAAGGGATAAAATCACTAATATGAGCAAGTTAATTTTAGATTTACAAACACAAAATTATATATTACATGAAAATATCACAACATTGGAAAATCAGATTATAATACAAAAGCCTCAAAGGCAACCTAGTGTCAATCATGTATATTCCCATTCACCTAGTCAATTGGTTTCAAGCAATGTTACATATCAAAAAAATAAATCACAACAAAGTAACTATAAAACTAGTGATTTAAAAATAATTCAAAGATAAAATAAGAGTTCAATTAAGGTACTAAGGGAAATTATTAAATCTAAGTTGATCAAACTACCTCTTCTACATCTAGTGAGAAGATCCAGACATTAATGTGCATATCATAGAATGCATGGACATCACACAGATTCATGTTTGGAATTAAATAAACATATACAATAGATAAATGAGGACCCTATGCAAGGTAAATCAGTTAATAAATCCACATTTACATAGTAACACATTCACAAAGGGTCAAATTTAAAAACAATATAAAAGTGGTTACCAAAACATAACTCATAAGAGCAAAAGGATCAAAAAGAAAAATCAAAGCAAGGAACAGTATCACAGGCACAAGTAAATCATGAAAAATATGTAAATATACCTCTCCAAAATGAGGCTCAACTTTAAACATAGTATGGTTTTGGTCAAAAAATATATACAATAGTTTGATCATCAAGGTCAAGGGTTGGGCAAGTAAGTTCAAGGCATCACTACTCCTATTCTAGCAGTTGATAATGTTTGTCACCAAGGTTTAGAATTTATGGAACATCCTAAGGCAAATAATTCACAAACATAATTTATCAAAGGAAAAATTCTAGATACAAATAAAGTCAACACTAGCATTCCATTGGTTCAAAATCAAGATGATAATGATGAATGGAATAATATAAGTTATTATGATTTCCAAGATACCGACAATCAATTCGAATATCCATAACCATATTCATAGCCATTCCCTCATACTTTACAATTATGCATGATTCCTTTGTTCAATACAAGACATAATGCTAGGGAGTCTCCCTTGAGACTCGTCAGTTAGTATCATTTCTTCTCAATTTTTCTTATACATAATTTTTCAAAATTACTTGTATATAACTTCCTTTCAATTACTTGTACATAGTTTATTTTTCCTTACTTGTACATAGTTTCTCTTCCATTTCTTGTATATAGTCTCCTAATGATTGATTGTACATATCTTATATTAAAAATTCAAAAACATTCAAACATTTTAAAATATAAAAACATGCAAATAATCTAAAAACACCAAAACTATTTTGACTGTATGCATTATCCATGCTTTACACTTCTACTACAATGTTAAACTTATATTTGTTGTTTTATGCTATTGTTTGTCAATTTATCTACATTACCATACTTCACTTGATCTTATTTGAGTGTGTGCAATGACATCCATCTCTTTGATTGCTTCACTCTACACTTTGAGGGGCATCCTACTTCTACATTCGAGACATACATCGATATACATACCCACTAGGGGCATCTTCTACATGACTACACCATCCAGGTTATGTCATTCTTAGACCACACACTCTAGTTATCATGTTTATGTATATTATTTACTAGTTTACATAGATTACTCTATTGACACTCACTAGTATTTAGCACTTATGTATTACTTTGCATATACCTAGTCTTGTATTAACATGTCTTGCATACTTTCATATTCTTGCTTTGATTAGTTAGATGTGCTTGTATTTTCCAATCTTTACATGCTTTATCTTATTTATTAGTGTAAATTTATGTGATTGTAATCCCAGTTAATATTTATTTCTAATATGTTCCTTAGGACATTTTCCAATGTCCTTTACTTTTATTCATGTGTGTGCCTTTGAACATTTGCTAATGTCTTTTGCTTTTACTCTTCTATGTGATTATGGATTCCACACCAACATGCTTTTTCAATTATATACATATGTGGAATTTGAACATGCCTTGTATGCTTACTTTCCAATTTGAGTGACATGTGCCCATGTCCCTTATTTGATTATCCCCTTGGTCACTCTTGTATGCTTCTTACCTTGTGTGTTTATTGCTTATTTTTTCTCATCATTTACAATGCCATGATTCATATCATGTGTTAATTTTGTTTTTTTGGATGCCATGATGGACATCATGCTCCATCCTTCCAAATGAAAAATAACAACTAATAGTTAACCAGACTATTATTTATAGTTCAGTACATTGGACATGATTTACATTGTTATATCTATCTAGGCATACCCTTGTTGATCTAACAATCTCTAAAGACAAACCATGTTATATCTTGAGATATCTTATCAATTATCATTGATATATTACATATTTTACAACATAACACACTTGTAGGGATCTTTCTTGTGAGCGTAGTCATTGCAGGGTCTCCATTCCTACCCTCATAAGAGAGGGAAATAAATAGGGGTTTTGTCACATAGATCAAAGCTCCTATCAACCAAAAAATACAATTTTAGAACACGCAAAACAATAACTAGACATCAAACTAGTCAAAATAGACTAGGCAGACTAAAGAATCCAAAATAGTCATTAAATTTAGCCAAAGATAATAGCATCAAGACTAGACTATAGAACTGGTAGTGCTACTATCCATTTCTAGTGCTCCTATCTAAATAAAAAAACCAAAATTTCCAAAAGCAGGTAGAAAATTAGGTTCAGCTATATATTTACATAGCTAGACTAGTTTAGGATTAGTAGTTTCAATACACATTTTGCTTAGAGAATCCAGATATAGGGGCATCATACATGGCATGATGGATCTCACTTCTATTTTTAGATACAATATTTAGTATAACTTCTAGATCAAAATCCATGTTCTAGACATCAGTGATTAGGGGCAATGTGCACAGCACATTTGTTTCTTTTATTTTTGAGTTTAACATTATCTAGACATTCTCGACAGTTGCATGCCTTATTCCATCTATAGGTGGTTGGTATCATTTTTAGAGTGGCTTTAATACAATCCTATCCTCCACATTCCTGAGTTCTTAAGTGTCTTCCACATAAGTTAGACTCTCAGTTTTAGAATGGCTTTCATACAATCCTAATCTCCATCTTTCAGAGTGGCCAAGAGTGGCCTATTTTTTAACAAATATTTAGCTATCCACACCAACACTATCATATCATAATATAATTATGGGTTTTATGAGCCATCTCATATGACATACATTTCATACTAGTATTAGTTCATAGCTTCACTTCACGAGGCAATGATGGATCCAAAGGTCTAGCTAGCCTTTGTATACTTGAGCCACTTATTCAGAGGGATTAGACACATAGTCCAAATATTGATCAACACATGCATGACCACCTATTTTCACTTAGTAGGTGAAAATGGGGCTTAAGGGCTAGCCTTTACATTCTTGAGCTAATTTCTAGGGAATTGAGCACTTACTTCCATTCATGATATTAATCTTGGTACATCATCATTCAACATTACTCAACATTAATTAGCATCATAATAGTTTTTGTATTGGTCTGTATACCTAGTGAAGTGTATTTATTCCTTTCTCTTCCTCTCTCTCTTACCCATATTTGTATGTTCTTGTTTTAGATATAATGTATCTAGTAATAACTGATCTACTTTCTATTTTTCCTTGTAGATTCACACTTCACAATGTGCTCTTTCTATGCACACCCAGCATCACACAAAGATGCATGGGTTTCACTCTTATAGGTAAGTTTAGGTACACTTTATATTTTTCATTTATCTTATTATTTTTCTTAGGTACATCACTCGAATAAAAGGGGGGGGGGGGAAATGTAGTCATATAAAATGCAAAAATTGGTAACTTGAGCATGGAAAATGACACCCAAACCATAGGTCCCTCTTGCTTGCTCTCATGACCCTCTTAGGCTTATTTTCATTTATTCCCAATCATTTTTAGCCTTCTAAACTCGATCCTATCTGAGCCAAGACTTTTTTTTCATGACCAATCCATCCCCCTAGGTCTCGTATGCTCATGACAATAGTGTCATACTAGGACTATAACACCAATACCAATCCTATCCACTTTCAACACTATTATCTAAGCTCATTTATATCCCTAATGGTCAATTTATTTTGGTTTCCTATCCTTATCCTTATCATCTTGACATGATAAAATTCAATCCATGACTAATAAATCCTTATAAAATCTCATTCAAAGATCATTTGGAAAGGGTTGGCAAATATCACAAAGTAAGTAAGACTACTCAAGTACATTTCCCTATTCTTTGCATACATCCATCCAATACTATTTACATCTTATTAGAATCCTTACACCAATTCCTAGTCATCTAAATCATACCTAGTTTATCATTTCCTTGCATTCTCATATCATAATTTCACAAGCACTTTCAAAGAGAGAACTACATATGGCTTGATCCCTCTTCAAAGTATTGGTATGTAGGTAGTGTACCCACACAAGGGGTGTGGATCCACATCCAGTGAATATTACACACACTAACCCCACCTCTTATTCAAAATTGACAAAAGTACAATTGAAGATAGGGTTTGAATATAAAATCTACTCTATAGGGAGCTCTACAAACATTTGACTACCAAAACTTTAGAGATAGGGTCACACAGACTTACCGAACAAAATCCAAAAATATTAGATCCTTAGGACAACAATGTTGGACAAAGAATATAGTATTGGAACCACTCCTATCCACTTTTGGTGCTCCTACCTAATTAAAAAATGAAAGTTAGAGTCCTATTTGTGATAGTGTTTGAGGCCTACATAGTGAATGTCAAATCCTTTCTTAGTCAGATCAATATAGTTTAATCTAAGTCTTATTTTCTCTCTCTTATTACTATTTTTATAAAATATCTAATTACCAATAAATTTCACAAATTAATATCTTATTTATCATATATTATTTTCTAATTTATCAATCTAGACCCTTTAACAAAATTAGGAATAAAACCCCAATATTTCCAAAATTGTTAAATCAACTATTGAAATGGAAATGATAGAATATACATATCCAATATTAAAATAAGTATGCTACAAAATTTTACAGAATTTAAAATTTACTAAAAATACTAAATGAGACTGAGAATAAGCAAACCCTCCTAAAATATATTTAACACTAACTATGTAAGTTGATTATGACTGGAAACTCCTTGAAAAGACTTATAAATAGTGTCACATCTAAAAATAGAATTACAAACTATATTGGGTTAAGACCACAAGAGGAGGATAGTTGTCCAATGAGACCTTATATATTTTATATGGTAACATATTAGTTGATTACATGACTAATGTTTTGATCTAGATCTGTGCACTTATAAATGAGGGTTTTTTTATTTTGTGTGGGAACCTAATAGATGTTTGGAAGACCTGTAAAATAAAAACCATGGCTACTGCGTAAAAAATAAAATAGAGTTTAACTACAAAGTGGGAGAATTTAAGGGGAATAGATTAAATATCCTTAGAAAACCTTGCATAATATGATTTATTCTTACATATCTCAAATGAGTCTCAGATTGGTGTTGTCCTCCCTCCTAGGGTAATAGTGTGATATGTGATTGTAAAACTATATAACTATAGCTAGAATATTGATTGAATTTATTGACAATGGATGCCATTGAACTGAAATAAAAAAAAATTCAGACTTAAAATATTATTATTAAAAAACATTAGAATAAAAATTGGAAGAAATAGTGTTATTTTGTTTAATGTGTAGTACTTTAAATCAGCTTCTTAGTGGGTTTCAAGTGAATGCCTTAATCTTATTTTATAGGGGATTATTTAAAATATTTTTTCTAACCAAATTTTTAAAATGTGTAAGAGATCCATTATGGAATGTCCAAATTATTAAAAAATAAATTAGAGTGTGGGGGACAAAACCACATTAGTGTACAAGGTCGTAGTGTGGCCCTGTTTGACCTAGCATGGAGATTGCATGGACAAGTTTAACAAAAGACCATAAATTAAATAGGGATGAAATTGGTTGAAATATGAATGTTTGTATGATATTTTTTTTCTTTATAAGATAATGATAGCTCTTTTATGTATTGTGAGTTAGTGAAATGGATAAAATACCAAGTAGGGTAAGGATGTTAATATTAAACACTATCAATGACTTAATGATTTATTTTATGTGTCTACAAAGAAGAAGAATTTCATTACCATCCCCTGTGTAACTAATTTTTTGTAATAATATATATGTTAATACATTTTATAGAAATTCATTAGATATGTTTTATTTAATAGTTAATTTCAACATATGTCTCCCATACTAGGCAAATATGATGGGAGGTCTTTCCCCTATTATGGTGATGATAATTATCATTCGTAATATTTTTTGCCGTTAAAAGTATAG
Source organism: Torreya grandis (assembly GCA_037957365.1). Classification (NCBI taxonomy): domain Eukaryota; kingdom Viridiplantae; phylum Streptophyta; class Pinopsida; order Cupressales; family Taxaceae; genus Torreya; species Torreya grandis. Next base: position 260,617 of record JARHVA010001572.1, read on the forward strand.
GAAAATCAATTAAAATGTGCTACCCCTTTTTTATCACAATAATTATCATGTTCATCCTTGTTCTATACTATTTATATATGTACCATTCCCTATTATGTCTCATTGGATATAAATTAAATTATTATGAAAAAAAATCACATTTGAATGTGTTTTTGTTTATTATTTCAATTTGTTTCATTACATGTTCTATAAACTATATTTTTTTATCCAAGTTACAAGGTTATCCTCAGTATCATATTAGGCCCAATATTGTGTTTCATATCTTGATAATATAATATGAGTGTGTTAGGAACCTTATTTCATACAAATTAATTTACCAACTAAAATATAAAAAACATGCATTTAACTAAAAGAAGATATAAACATTGTATTAAAATAATGTAAATACACTAAAAAGTATCATGCACCTCTTTGAAGGGAAAAATTCCTTTGAGCATGAATCAATAAAAAATATTCAATTACACAAGTTCTTTATTTAAACTTTTATACTTAAGACAACTATTAATTTCCATACATGTGGGATAATTGCAATTATCTAATGCAATGAATTACAAATCATATTCATCTGATATTTTATTAATAACACCTAATACACAATAAAATATTTAGGAGGAAGGGATTTTAACATGCCTTCCCCCTTAAAAAAATGTCTTGAAAGTTTGAGATGAGAAAACTGATCCTATAATTGGAGTATGGGTTCCCACGTTGTGTATTTTAGTTACATGTTATGCCATTATAACATAAGATCTATTATAATGTGGTTGTAGAAATAACATAAGTCTTTCTATAAGATAGAATTAGATTCCAAGATGATAGAGCATTCAGTGCCAAGCTTGAGGATTACAATTTAAGATTGAACATGATAATCATTGACATTGTTTAGACATGATACATGGAAAACAAGATGGATCTTGGATGAAGAGGGAAGCTCCAATTTTTATGCAATAATATCGATCTTCTAGATTACTTTATAAGGACCATAAAACTTAGATGTGAGTTTCTAATGACCTTTCAGCTTCAAGGCAGACTACATATAAGGTTGTAGCTAGAGAAAACCCTTGTCACCTACATCAAAATCCATTTCTAAGTGGTGTTGGTTACCTTGTTACTTTATGTGATTTTATTCCATATGGAGGTTATCCTTGAGAGCTTTAAATATATTTACACGTGGTAAGTGTGGAACCAACTACTTATACCTTAGAATTACTAGAATGTATGTTTGAAGATAAGATGGTGGTAGACCATAGATAGATTCATAAGCATTCATTTTAGTGTAAATTTGATATTTGGAGTTTTATCACCATTTAGCGAGTGGTAAAAATTTTACCTACTGAGTCTTTTGATCAAATGAAAAACATTGCAAATGTGTCTAAAATCATTTTTTGAAAATTTCTATTTGACCATCTATATTTGGATGGTAGGAAAAACTCATTTTAATTTGGGTTCCATAGAGATGGAAATGTTCCTTAAATAATTTACTATAAAAATTAGAATCATGGTCATGAAAGATTGAATCAAGTATGTCATGGAGATAGAAGATATGATTGAGACAGTTTTTGAAAATATTGGAGATGATAAAAAGATGGGCAAGGGCATAGAAATGGGCATACTAGGAGAGGAAATACACCACCAAAATAATATTAAATTTGCCTCTTAATTTTGTCATTCCTTCATCAAATTCCATAGAAATATCATTATATACCCTGATGGGAATATAAAGGGATAGAGCATCCCTAAGCTTGAGATTATTTCTCCTTTGTTATGCTAACTAGTCCCACTTTCTGCCACAAACTATTTGATATGTTTAATTCCCTCCCCAAAAAAATAGCAAACCCTTTCATATGTTTTTATAAAACTTGATTTTTCAACTAATGGTGAGGCATGTATTTCTAATTGAATTTTCTCTCATAGTGTCAATTTGGGCACTAGTACCAAACAAACTCAGTGTTATAAATAATGACCATCCCAAAAATAAATTCAGATGAGATGAAGGATTATTGGTCACTTTATATATGATTCATTGGATTTGATCATTTTATGATCATTCTTATTTTACATTATGTACTCATTTTAAAATGTAAAATATTATTGCACACAAAGTTATCTATTATTCATACTTCTGAGACTATGCATCTGTAACAACATTTTCCTTACCTTTCTTATAGGTAATCTCATCATCATAACCCATTAGTTTTACTACCCAATATTATTACTTGGTCAAATATAATCTTTGATCCAAGAAGTAATTGATACTATGGTGATCGCTTTTGATGTAGAAGTGTCTCTTGACCAAGTATGGGTGCCAATTATTTACTACATAAATTATGGATAACATTTCATTCTCATGTATTGAGTGGGTGAAGTTTTTACTTATAACTGCCTCACTAGTGAACATGAAGGATAAACCTTCCTTAATTATTATAACTTATTTTACATTGCTCAAGATATCATGTTTAATGACAAAGAGTTTAGATAATTTAGGGATATCAGGGACTAGCCTAGTACACATTACCTACTTGAAAAGTTTGAAAATCACTTCTATATCCTCTGACTAATGAAAGACATTTTTTTCAACATGGTCATCAATGGATTTGTAATTCTCCCATAGTCCTGGTCAAAATTTCTATAATATCTCATGAGGTCCATAAATAATTAAAGCATATTTAGTGTTTTGGGTCTAGTCTACTTTCTGATAAGCTCACTTTTTTCAAGATCCAATTTGCTTTTTCTTAGAGATGATGTGTCCAAGTATTTCCAAATTACTTTTCAAGAAAATCACATTGGTCATTTAGCACATAAATACTTATCATAAAGGAGTTGAAAAAATTATTTTAGATGCATCATATTCTCATATCAAGTAAGGATATAAATAAGGATGTTATCATAGAATATTAAGATGGATTTGTAAATAAATGGTAGGAATTATATAAAAATAATATTTTCAAACTTTTATTGATTACTGACACTTTGTATCATGCAAGAACCTATCAAGTCTCAATCTCTCTGAGTGCATGACTTAAGGGGTGCATTAGGAAAGGGGTGGGAAGACCATCAATGCTTCATAAGATTTTTGTCCCTTTTTCCACTTTCCATCTACACACTTGTCTTCTAAAATCATTTACCCTAAGCTTATTATTCTCAGTCCTACCTATTCCAATCCTTTTCATCTTCCCATCCCTCCTTTTCTTGTCTTAAACCCATTTTATTTAGTCAATTATACTAGGTCAACTGGGTTGACCTAGTATAGTTGAGGGGTAGTTTTCACTTTCTTAGCTTGTTAGCCTTTCAGCTGACCTAGCTCAGACCTAGTGAATTATCCCCAAAAACACACTAGGTCGACTAGGTTGACCCTGTATAGCCAACATTTCTGAGAATATTTAAGAAAATATACACCTATATATACAAGTTAATTTCCCATCATTTCATAAGGGGATAATTAAGAGCAAAGAAGTAGAAATTAACATCTACTTATTGACCATTCTACTTGAGGAATAAAGCTTAGGGTTCTATACTTTCTTTGGAAATACAAGTCTTGTCTTGTGGAGAAGAATTTTGGATGTTTAGATATGTTGTGTATCCTGTATATAATTTATCTTTTGTATCCTTACATACCACAATAATCTCTAGCAAAGCACCTTGGCCAAGGGAGAGATTGAGGCTCGATAGGTTCGTCTTCAAAGGTAAGTATGCCTAACTTTATTTTCCTTTATAAGAGTAGATAGATAATGCATTTGTATTTTTATCCCATGTATTAGGATTATATATACATTTACATGATTATGTATCTTCTAATACATGTTTATTTTAGTTTTTTTATTATTTTTAACCCCCATGTTATGCCACAAGCTTTGGTGTGCACTAGATTAGATATACTTTCTTGTTATTAGAATAAGTGAACATTTTAAACCTTAAGATTCCATTAGGGTTATTATGTAATTATGTTAGATTATAGGCTTTTGAACCCTTCATATCATGATACATTATGACAAGGATCCCCTAATCAAGTCTAGTATATCCCCATATTGGTCATGCTCCTACTTAATAAGTGGATCCCAATTAAAAGTGTAGGTATGCTCTATCTTCTTTAAGCCAGGATTGATTTATAAACATGATGCATTTATTATTTCATAAATTTTGGTGAATCCAATGTAAAACTAACCCTTCTAATATTTATTTCACTTATTTTCATTCTTTTAGTCATTATTTTTATCATACTGGATCGACTCTATCAACCCAATTTTTTGACTTCTATGTATAGGTTTCTAGGAATAAGCAACTAGAACAACCCAATTAACCTAGTATAGGTTTTTAGACTTTTATACATCTAATTCATCCTATTAGTTTGACCCATTTGACCCTCTACATTTTTAACACTCTACAACAAGTTCCCACATAACTTGATCAATCCTGTTGACTCAATTTGCATGTTTCTCAAGCATACTTCAAGGTTATTCATTTCATCTCTTATCCACCAAGGTTCCTTTCTACCTCTTTGTCTCTTTATTTTATATCTTTACTTTCACATTTTAGAGTCTTTAAAACTGCCCTTGCACAGTCAACTAGATAAATCCTACCGACCCAGTTCTATGTGTTGTTTTAAATAACTAAGTCAACCCTAACCAACCCTATACATTTTTAGACCTTGATTTTATAGTACAGGTCCAACCCTATCGAGCTATTTTGTATTTTATTCATATAGTGTCAACACTATACCTTTTTTCAAGTTAGAATTAACCTTGTATCTACTAGTAATTAGCTCACATATTTCTTTTCTTATTTCTTGCATGCTTAGAATAATTCACATAGTCTAATTAGGGGTTTTTAATTAACAATTTAGTTTAAATATTTATATTTTATGAACACACAACCAAATCACCAAAACATGAATAATACCGTTAACTCTTTGTCTACCCAAGGCCAACCTACTTGGATTTCATCACCAAGGGGGAAGCTAACTTGATGCTCTAGCCAAGTATAAATCATGGTTAATGGTATATTTTGGCTAATCACCCAACACCCTTATCACTTTGATGTGTGACATGAGGGGGTAGGACCCAATACTAATCTTGTAGCATTACCACTATAGTCCTTTTGACCCCAAACTACCTAAAACCATCCGTAGATTACTATTTAGTACCTTGCTTATAGCCAACTTCCAATCACATTAAAAATCATATCTTAATAATATAATAAACATTCAGGTTGACCAATTAATTATCTCTTTACTTAAAATCTTGCATTAGCTATTATTATTACAAGGTTTTATTTTATGTGTTTTAATTAGATTGGCCAATGTTAATCCAATAAATTATTTGTTTCCTTTTAGTACTTACTATTTTTCATTAATTTCAAAATCATCTTGTTTCATTCTCATAAAATATTTTAGGCTTATTGAATTCCCTATCTATTGTACTGGATTGACCCAATCAAGCCAATAGCTTTTTTGCCTTTTATACACTATACTGGATCAACCTAGTTGACCCTGTATAGTTTTGTGCTAGGTTGACCTAATCGACTATATACTATTTTTGTCACCTCTTCATCCTTTGCTTTATCATCTCTCTTATTTTCCCTTCATCATGGAATTTATATTAGATGATGACATTAATTTATAATTAAAAAAATGATGAACTTTACCAACCCTAATAGGGTCTCTCATAGACAAAGTAGGGTTCTTCTTTTGGATGATAGTAATGTTCATATTTCCACTCACATAATGAACTATAAAACCCTTAATAATACTTCTTCACATCATAATCCTTTTTTCTCATTAGAAGACCAACCTAAGTTAGAGTATACTCTCGAAATGCTCTTCTCTATTTTCAAATTTCTTCAACATTAAGGAAAGGATCCTTTTACCATTTATAACCTCATGGTTAGTGGTCAAACTAAATATCTTCAATCACCTAATCCTAAATTAAATATTTTATTTGGGAGTACCACTTTCTTTAATTTTTAGCCTCTTCCTTCGATTTTCACTCCTTATTCCATGACATCTTCTTCTCTAACCTCTTCTACCTCCATGCCTAGTATCTCAACTAACATGGCAAGTTCTACATATAGTGGGCCTCTCATAAGATTCACTATCCTTAATCCTTCCATTATTTCATTCTTTACTACCCAAGGCAATCATGCTTCTAGTGCTCCCTCTTCTCAACCATTCACTAGTCCATCTTTTGCTACATAAACAAATTTTGACACAAGTGCCTCACATTCTCACAAATCATCTCAAGCTCATATAAACAATAATAGTGGTACCCAAGCCACTAAAACCAACATAAATACCAATTATAATTATTATAATGTTAATCAAACACATCAAAATTAATTGAAAACTCTCAATCAAATGAATACGTTTCAATCTCATAACACAAATCAAATGATGAGAATGCAAAACCACCTTCTTTATCTTTAATCTCATCTATAACCAATGGCTTGGGGCACACATAACCATAATGTTCAACCTCCTCCTCTTTAATATTCTCAAATAAATCTCATTCCTCAACCCCCTTTAGTCAATGAAACCATCAAACATCTACAAAATGAACCGCTCACTATTCAAATTGCTAGCATTGATATAGGAGGTATAACACCTACAATTTATTATAATGGGTTAACTTATCCCATCCTTCACCTCAAAACATTTGGAAATATTTATGAGGAGTGGGTCAAATTAAACACCTTTGTTTCTACTAAGCTCCTAGCCAAAACCCTCATAGGTGATACCTTGGATTGGTAAAATAGACTTAGAGCTCATTCTATTTCTAGTTTGGAAGACTTAGTAAATGCTTTAGTGCAAGAATTCTAAACTAATGATCTTCTTGAAAACACTCTCGCCCATTTCATTAATTGCAAACAACGTGAAAATGAAACTTCTCCATCTTTTGTTAAGAGATGGAAAACTTTGTCAAATAAATGTGAACATAACATGGTAGATGATAATCTTTTTCATCTCTTTACCAATGCCTTATTTCCTAAATTTCAATATCAAGTCTGCACTCTTTCTCCATGTACTTTGAAGGAAGCTATCGACCAAGCTAAAAGTCAAGACTTCCTAATGTATCAATTTGAGCCACCCCAACCTTTTGTGATTCCTCATCTCTTACTCAAAAAAAATACTAAAATATCACTAATGATGGTGTTATTAGTTCTTATGACACCATTCATAATGTTCAAGCTATCATTCTTAACCCTTCTTCAAAACTAGTTCCTTCTTCTCAACAATATACCAATCCTCATTTTTCTTTACCAATTAGCATCAATGTTCACAAAACTCTATCCTTAGCTAAATTTATTAAGCATCTATCCAGGCCTCTTCCATAAGAGCTTAACCCTAGTCATCCTATTAAATCTTAGTATGATCCTAACAAGTTTTTTTAGTTTCACACTAGTTGGGGTTATTCTTATGAGACCTGTAGATAACTTCATAATTTAGCTATGTATTTTCTTCTTAGACCTAATTTTGATCATGATTCCATTATCCATAAGCAACAACAAGCCTATGAGATTGATTTTAAGGACTATAAATCACATGATAAAATTCAATCCTTGAATCAAGCAAACACTCATTTAGCTATCTATAAATATCCTTTACCTAATCATCAACCTATCTAAGAAAATCAAGACAAGCCCACCCCTTCCACCAATAACATATAAAGTCTTATTGAACCAAGTTTCATAGAGAATGTGGTTAACATAAATAATATGCAAAGGGTGGTGGCTTTCATTGATTCCCAACCTATCTACATTCTTCCTTCATCTGAGACATATCATGTTATCCAAGATTCTTCTACAACTCATTTAAATGAGTTGGGGCAAGATGACCTTATTAATTTTGATGATCCAATTTAAGATTCTCCCTTGGATAACACATCCCATACTATTTCTACCACTCTTCCATCATCTTCCAACACTAATGATAACCAAGATTCTAATAACATTTCTTCTTCTAATTCTCAAAATCAATCCAAACCAACTAATTCTTCAACTCAACATAATTTACAACCTTGCTCTAAACCTCCTTTTTCTTCTTATCAACAAAATTTCCAATGTACTTCAGATCCTCCTTCCAAATATCTCTGTAATCATTACACACCTTTATCTAACAACATTTTTATTGGTTATGATGAGTGGGATCCCATTGAAGAACTCATTAATCTCCCATCTTAGATTTCATTTCTTGATATTATGAGGAGTTCCCCATGTCATAGAAACCATCCTATGCAGCTCTTATTCGAGATTAATGTCCCTCATCCTCCCCTAGTAGGATAGGAGAGCTTTATCTAGTTTTAAATATAGTATTTTACAACAATGTGAAGAGATGTCTATCAATGTTGATGAAACTATAGGCACTTCTCTTTCTCTAAAATTTCTTATCACATCTATGATTCCTGATGATATTCTACTTCATACAAATGATCCTCCCTTATTTATTAGTGTCCAAATAGGTGATATCCAAGTCAATTATGCACTAATTGATGAGGTTTTTGTCACTTGTGTTGCTTCTCTCAATTTCATTAAAACCCTTAGATATTCATAATGTAATCTCAAGTCTACATGCAACACATGCCAAGGATATAATAGAGGGTAAATGCCTCCTCTAGGTTACATGTGGCTTCCCATTACCATCCCACCTATCACCATCCATGTGAAGGTGATGATCTTTAATTTACCCCTTTCTTATAACATCCTTCTTAGTAGGCCTTGAACTCACTGCATGAGAGCTATTGCTTCTTATGCCTACCAATGCATTAAGTTTTCTCATAATGGATCCATTTACAAGATTCAGGGTGATACTAACCCTTAATTTCAAATAATTCCAATATCATGGTGTCTTCAATATTCCTAACCTTGAGTCTTTTCCTAGTTTTCTATTTTGTGAGTCTCAACATCTCAACTTTCCTGTTAACTCAACTCAAGGTTACAGTGGGTATCCTGAGCTCATTGGAAACATTCTTCCCAACCTCTTAGACTTTTATGATGATGAACTTGATGAGATTAAATTAAATATTAAGAATTCATATCTCTCACCTCATCTTAGCTTGTAGCTTCCTGCTTCTTTGTAACCTCATTTTTGAAAACTCCTTATGATGACATTCCCATAGTCTTAACTAAGACTAGGCATTCTATTCACCATGCTTCATCAAATGATAAGGTTATCCCTACCTGTGTTATTGATCTTCACACCCTAGATTATGATGATGGACATTATTTAGATGATCCATTATTAGGTGGTCTTGTCTAAGCCTATGATGCCAAGATTGTTTATTATCATTCTTCTTTATTTGATTCTTTGTGTGCATCTCATAGTTTTACTTCACTTATAGTTCCTAATTTTTGTATTTTTTCCATTTATCATAAGTTAGATATGGCACCAACACCTCCATTTTTTTAGGATCCATGTAGGACTATGATCATGGATCATGCTATGACTGGGCCTTACCACTTTACTAGGTACATTAACCCTCATAGTTGGTTTACCCATTAAGGTTAGTATAACTCTCCTTAGACCTTATGCATATCTTTCCCCTCCCTTAGCAGAGCCCACTATAGTTGATCCTCTTCTTGCTCTTATTATATTTGATCATGTTTTTGCTCCTACTATTATTGAGCCTACCCCTATTTTTGATGTTATCACTCCTTCTATTGAGCCTAGTTCCATTCCTTCCTCATCATCACCCTCCCTTGGTGATGGTTTACTTCCCTTGCCTAAGATGGCTCATCCACCCACCAAATGGTTGATGATTGTTTTTCATCTTCTTTCACTCTTATTTTACCTCCTTCCATGAGTGCTTATACTAAAACCACTCAGAATCATATCTATTAGTTTTATAGAATAGATAATCATTCTTCCACCCTTTGTCATAAGTGGAGATAATATATTGATATCTTGAGCCCTTCCTTGTCATCAGACAAATCCATACCTCCCATTAAGGTACTTCCTAAATATCTACCTAAGTATGGTGAGGTATATTTTCTATGGAATTTACATGGTACCCATCACACCAATCATTATTGCATCCTTCAACAACATCTCAAAGATCATCTTATAGCCATTATTAGACCTTCTTCTACTCCTCCCATAGTTCATTCCTACAAGAAGGATCCTCCTTCTTCTCCCATGGCTCCACCTCCAGTGGTTTCATCCCCTCTTATGTTCCCTTCACCACCTTCTATGCCTCCACCCATGATTCCTTCACCTGTGGACCTTCCCTCACCCGTGGATTCTTCTCCACCAGTGATTCTTTCATCTCTAGTAGAACCTGCTCCCACACATTCTCCTAACCATCCTTTGCCTAATTTTCCTCCTTATCATGATCCATCAAACATTCCTACTTTTTCATTTGAGGAAATTAGAAAATAATTATTTTCCTAGTATTCATTGAAGAATGATGAAACTTTAGCAGCAGTGCATATCCAGCTTCATAAAGACTAATCCAATGTATTAGATAATGTGTGTGGATAGATTTACCAATATTTATGAGAACATGCATGGTCCTTTCATAGTTTTTCTTTATTGATGTGTGCTCCAATCGTATTTCTATCTATTATATCATTTGACACTATGTCAAATTTTTCCTTATCATATATGGTGATTTATTGCTTGTTATATTTTAGATTTGCATATGTTTGTATTTTATCATTGCTTTCCCTTTTTACCTAAATTTTTTATCAAAACTCTCTTTATTATATATTTATGATTGTTTGTATTCTTATCTATATTTTTCACAACTAAATTGTTATAGTGGCTTGGTTATACAAACCCCATTCCCTTTGGTTATTATCTCCCTTTACCATGTGATCAGTTGGCAAACAATATATATCATTATTATCTCCTTTTTATGATACAATTTGGATCTCCTTTTTCCCTCTTCCTTTTTCCAAAAATTGAGCATATACATGGTTGAGACTTGAGATTGCATGCTAGTTTATTATTAAGCCTAAGTGTCTTAGTCAATCTTTGTATTTGGTTACTTAGCTTATTTTAGCCTTAGCCTATAGATAATTCATGTGTATCACTATCTCTCTCATGATTGGTCATTATAAATCCATTTGGAGGAGGAATATTAAAAATCTTTCAAAAAAAGGTTAAAATCTAAATCATTTAAATAAATGGTAATGATATCAAAATGCATAAATATTCTTAAAAGTCTAATCACACTAAAAGACATGATTCAAATCACATCTCCTTATTTTAGTTGAATCTCAACCTCCATCATTGGCCTCATGGTAGAGATGAGGTCCTTTGGGGTGTGGTGGGCTAGTAGATTAGAAGAGGAGAATAAAAAATCTTTTAGTGCTACCTACTTTCTCACATAAGTACCTAATCTTCACAATAGACTGATGGCTCTGTAAAGGGTCATAAATAATAGGGAACATGTCATGAAAAGGTTAGTCCATTTTACTTTTCCTTTTACCAATCTACCTTCATGATTTGATCTTAGTAGCATCCATATTTGCCTACAAATCTTTGTGTCTATAGGAAACAAGTTTTCTTTGTAAATACAAGACCACTAGTCACTTAGTATCTTCTCATGTCCTTAGTATGCCTCTTGTCTCCTAAGGTATTCTCATAAGACACCTAAGTCTTGAGTTTTACACTCCCTTTTTCACTCCCTATATCCCTTATATTTATTTTTGAGAAATATTTTTTTTTCTACTAATCACTCCCCTTGGGGTTTCATTTGTGAGTTGCTTTGTAAGACCGTAGATAGGACCCAACATTCCTCACAAATTGGCATATTTTCCTTCCTATTACCCACATCCTTTATTACCTATTTTTGCCTATTTATTCCACCCTAGTGGTTTTATCTTTATCAAGTTGTAGTGTGAGACCATGGATAGGATGTGACCCTCCTCATAAAATTTTCCAATACCCAAGTCACCATCCAAATTACATGTGTCAAATTTGAGATAAGATTCAATTGGTTATGAATTTATATGTCATTTCACATGATTTTCATCTTGATTTAGTATGTTTTATGCTTAATTCATTTTGCTTTCACCTTTTTATCTTCTTATTTTTTGAGTGCATGTAAGATTATAACTATTTCTTGAATTTTTCATACTTCCCATCTTGAATTAGTATGACCATTTAAGACCAAACTTTTGAAATTTTATTTTTCTTTCATACTTCCTAAAATTATTTATTATGGTTGATTAAATTAATTTAATTTGTTTTTTATTACCAGTTAAGCCCGTTTACATACCTTCCATTTTATTACTTTGTTTTTCATACTTCCCAATACGAATTAGTATGATTTTACTTGCTTTAATTTGGTGAAAAAATATTTCACTTTGGTTTAAAAACAAATTCCTTTTTACCATCTTATTTTACCATTTCTTAGTTCTTTATACTTAGTCATTTCTTTTTATTACACATTTTCCATCTTGAAATAGTGTGTAATATATTTTCTTGATTGATTATATTTTACCAAGTCTTTTTTGCCTGTTTCTTTTTAATCATGCATATGTTTTTCATAATGATAGAAAAGAAACGACATTTCATATATTTCCTATAGCATAGATAACAAAGTTAAATACATATTCTAGAAATAAATATATCCTAATCATCCACAACCTCAACCATAATGAACAAACATAACCATGATAATGATATCATACACATTCAACAAATAATATGCCAAAATGATCCACATATATATCTCATAAGTTTAATATAACATTTACAACCATATACAATGCTCTAGCTCTATAGTTGGGCCCTATCCTATCTATTTCATGGCTTAGCCATGCTATTTACTAAGGCCTTGATCTGACTCTTATGAATAGTACACTATAAGGAGGCTATCCAAGATCTCAATCCCTTGACATATCTCTACATGTGCACTACTTACATTTATGACTTTGTCAGTTGGGTCCAAATCTTTATCATCTACACTACTATAGCTAGATTCATAACTCTCTCATCTATTAGGCCATGCCATACCTATAACTCCCCTTCACCCATCACTACTAGTGGTTGCATCCTCTCTCTCTATGCTCATATCTACCTTGATGCCTCTCTAGCTAATCTAAACCAAATCACTTGAACTGGGGTAGTTGGTACACTCAAATCCTCTAATGTCATGGGGTCATATGGTTTTATAGTCTCATCTAGGATGTCATGGAGTGATCCCCTCACTATGGGCCCCTATCTCTCCTCTACATCCTTAGCTACACCTAAAAAATCACACTAGATGGATATTAGATCATTGTTATATCTCAAAATATTTATCTATCTTTACTTCCAAATAAAAACTTAAATTAATAATATTTAACCACCTTTTATTACCTATTTGTGTCTTTATTACTATGGTCTTGCCATCCATGCGACTGCCTAGCATAGTCTCCCCATCTACATAGCCTCCTAGCACCTCTTATGTAGGTCTCATCCTTAATTTAAACCTAGTTATCATGGCTCATATTCATCTCAACCTACATCTTAGTGGCCTCTTTTTCATCTCCTTTGGCTCACCTATGGGGTCATCTGGGATGGAAATAGTCTCCACTCTCTCTTACTCCTCCTACCTCTATCAACTCTATGTCCTTGATGGTTACTGTTCAACTCACTATAGAGTTGGTAATGATACATCTGGTATCTCTACCTCTACATCCATATCTTATTTCTTAACATTTCCTCATGCCTAACAAATCCATGGTCACTCTCAATATGGCATCAGTATTGGCCTCACTATCTATGGCCCCAATCCTCTCCTCCCCCATGGCTCCCTCACATGTTGAGCCTACTACTTAAATATTAGTATTGGTGTCATTGGATAAGGTAGGCCCATCTACCTTATCACCTGTGCCACTAGATGTGGTTCTCTCCACTAAAAATAGTTTCCAATAACCTTTATCTTTGTTGTCACTAGTGGAACTATGTCCCAACTAACCCATGTACACAATACTTGTATCTCATTGAATATAGCACCGACACATAGGGCATACCCCATGCTACCTAGTCGTCTCTCCATCTTCACATTCAAGGTGACCTATCATTGACTACATGGGGCAACCCAGTCAGTTAGTACATAAGAAACCTCCCACATATCTAAGTCATTAGAAATATAATTAGTCTTATGGTCTTCTACCTTTTGACTAGCATCTTGTACATATCATGTACTAACTAGACTAGAGCTTAGATCATATATAACTTGCTCTTCCAAGATCATCCTACACAAGGCTTCCATGAATAGTGTTACCTTGCCATCTAACTTGTGACAGCACCCATTATGTCACAAGGCCTATCATAGCCTTCTGGATGTTTAAAATCTGTGATGTATAAATACCAATCATGATAACTCTCCTTCTTATTAATATATTATCTGATCTTGTAGCCCACATGGCTAAGGCTCTCCTCTCCTCAGGCTATCTGGTATGCATGTGGTCACCTATGTTTCTACTATAGGCAGTCCCAAGATGGCATGGATATCCTCTAGCATGATATCCACCTCTATTGTATCCCCATCCATCTCCCATTTGAAGGTGTTAGTCATTCATTCCCATTAATAGAGGAACATGACTAATAAATCACACTGAGGGGGATCTGACACATATCAGCTATCCCACCTAGACCTACAAATCCTAGTCTAGCCCTATCTCCATGACAACCTATGTAACAATTTTGGTAACCATGTCACATCCATAAGTCTCCAAAATCTCTATCATCCCTGCACCCAATAAACAATAAAAGATGTATCAATTCCTCCATGTCATGTATAGTCATAATACATTCTTTTTACATTTTTAAATAAAAAATAAGCCTAAATTACTATATTTTAGTCATTTTAACCTAATTTTATCTTAATCAATACTTATTGACCTTATTTGGTCATTTCAAGACATTATAACCCTCTTTCGGCCTTTTACATGTTTTTTTTATCATTTTAGCTCTTTGGTCAAACTAGTTTGACCAAGATTTTCCTATCTTTTCTCTTGGTTGACTCAAAAATCTAAGTCAACCCCATTCTCTTCCCCTCCCTAGTACTAAGTTTCCATTTTGGACTTTTTAGACCACATGACAACTCTAAACTATGCAATCAGCTTGCAGAATGTACAAGGTCAAGCCATACCTACTAGGCTAGAACTATGGATTCTACTCATTTCCAACCTACTAGGTCAACTGGGTCAACCCAATGCTTTCTACCTATCAACCGCTTGTATTTTCCTAAAAAAGTGCAATTTTCTAGCTTTCTTCCTAAATCCTATAAACCTACTTCCCATCTTGTTATATGCTACCCCTAAAATCTAAATGTTGCCTCATTTTGACATATAAAAATGATTAAAATTCAAAATTAGTAAAAATTCACTTAATTTAATAAAAATTCAAAAACTGGTTTGAGATCCATAGTTACATACTTATAGTGCACTTGTCACCACCTCTGGAGCCTCTCCCTATCTAGCCTATCATCTCCTCACCATCCTAGATTGTTTTATCTCTAGATATCTCTTTTCTCTCCTCTCACAAGTGAAAATAATAAATGAATTATCTTTTTCTCTATTTTAAAACACTTTTCAAAATTCAAATCTTTCAAGTATTTTTAGTAGATTCCTTGTTTTGCTTATATCTTTGTTTCTACTCATCTATTTTTCAAACTATAAAATGTGTTAGATTCATGATGATGTAGAGAATATTTTCCACTCCCATATGCCTATATTCCAAAAATTTCAATTTTTTTCTATGTTTTGCACAAACTTATATAGGTTCATCTAGTGTTCTCTACATTAGACACCTTAACATATCTTACAATTTACTTCTTTATCTATGACACTAAGATAAGTTAAAGGTATGTGGTTTTAAATTTAGTCCTTTCATTTATCTTATTTACTACTTATTACACGTACCTAACATCAGCATTCTATGTTATCATGTCTTATTCTGAAGCACCATCCCATGTTGCACTTACATGACATGTAATGAAATTCAAGTGGGGCATATGTACACACATAATATTTTAAAACTTTTATTGATTACTGACACTTTATATCTTTCAATAACTTATCAATTCTCAACATATCTAAGTGCATGCATTAAGGGATGCACCAAGAAAGGGGTGGGTAGAACATCGATGCTTCATAATATTATTATCCCTTTTACCACTTGCCATCTACACACTTGTCTCTTAAAACTATTTACCCTAAGCTTATTCTTCTCAGTCCTACCTATTCTATTCCTTTTCCTCTTTACATCCCTCCTTTTCTTGTCTTAAATCCCTTTTGATTAGTCAGATATACTAGGTTGAGTGGGTCAACCTAGTACAATTTAGGGATATTTTTCACTTTCTTAGCTTGTTAGCCTTTCAACTAACCTAGAGTATACCTAGTGAATTGTCCCCAAAAACACTTACTAGGTCAACCCTGTATAGCTGAAATTTATAAGAGGATTTAGGGAAAGATCCACCTATATATACAAGTTCATTTCTCACCATTTCATAAGAGAGGAATTAAGAACAAAGAAGTGCAATTGAACATCTAATTATTAACCATTCTACTTGAATAATAAAGCTTAGGGTTCCATACTTTCTTTAGAGATATAGAACTTGTCTTGTGGAGAAGTCTTTTGGATGCTTAGATAGGTTGTGTAGCCTAGAGCTGATTTATCTTTGTTATCCTTACATACCATAATAATCTCTTATGAAGCACCTTGGCCAAGGGAGAGATTGAGGCTCGATGGGTTCATTTTCAAAGGTAAGTATTCCTAACTTTATTTATCCTTTGTAAAATTAGATAGATAATGCATTTGTATTCTTATCCCATGTATTAGAATTATGTATACATTGACATGAGTATATGTTTTTTAATACATGTTTATTTTAGTTTGTTTTATTGTTTCTAACCCTGACTTTGTACCACAAGCTTTGGTGTGCACTAGATTGGATTTATTTTTTTGTTATTAGAATAAGTGCATGCTTTAAACCTTATGACTCTATTAGGGTTTTTATGTGATTGTGTTAGACTGTAGGCTTTTGAACCCTTCCTAGCATGATATGTTGTGACAAGTGATCCCATCATCAAGTCTATCAGATCCCCATATTGTTCATGCTGCCACTTAACAAGTGTATCCCAATCGAAAGTGTAGGTATGATCTATCTTCTCTAAGCCAAGATTTATTTATAGACATGATGCATTTATAATTTTATATAGGAATATCTTGTTCATTAAGTCTTGTAATGTTGATGAAACATTAGTGAAGTTAAAGGACATGAATAGAACCCCATAATGACCATAATGAATTTTAAATGTTTTCTTAAGAATATTTTCTTCTTTGATGTGGCTATGATGATAGCCTAACATTAATTCAATCTTCAAGAAGAATAAGTATCCATGAAATTCATTTAATAGTTCATCAATCACCTGAATGGAAAATTTGTCCCTGATTGTGAGTTTATTCACTACTCAAAATTTAATACAAAGGTGAAAAGCCACATATTTTTATATACTATTAATATAAGTTAAAATTAAGGATTGACTTATATTCTAATGACTCTCACTTTCAATAATTATTACACCATTTTTTTTATTTCATTCTTTTTTATTAATAGGTACTCGTAAGGATAAATGTTTAGTGGTGAACTTGTTATAAAACACTAAATGTCATGATCTTATAACCACTATGAACTTAAACCTTTAGGTTCCTTAAAGATAACTATATGCTTAGATAATAGTTTTTATAATTTAAATAACTGGTTGGAATTAGATGATTCTTTAAGTTGGATGGCAGAAAGTTGGGTGACAATCCCATGAGATACCTTTTTCAAAAGCTTCTCCATTTGATTAGAGATAATTATTTGCTTATTTATATTATAATGCATCCTTTTAAGGTGTGTTTATGACCCTGATCAGTAAATTTCATCCAAATTTTTAAAAATTCCCATAGGATAAGTCATAGTGTCTAAATTCATTATGCTAAAAAAACTATGTTATTACCTCCTAGAGGTAGACAAAACATGTCTAATTTATAATTATAATCCCCCACTAAGATTCATACATTAAATATTTTTCCATTAAAATATAAGTTTCCACCATTTTCTAAAACAAATTCAAAACCTGAGCAAGAATACATGTAACAACTAGCTTCTTTTCCTAGACATGGGTCAATGATTTTGCATTTGTTGCTAATATCAATGAGGATTGTGATGGGATGGATTTTAAAGTAACACTTGAATTTAATTTTTTTATAAGTGGTTATGCCATAAAATTCATGAAATCAAATAACTAGTGTGGGTTCCTCCCTAATATCATGTTTGTCATCCTTTTCATCCTCTAGGGATTCTAGTGCATCCTCCTATTCATCAAAAATTAAAGATAACTCTACATCACATAGGTATATTTTTTCATCTCTACATTAATTAGGTATTTTTTTCTCTCTACATTAAGTAGGTATATTTTTTATCTACATCAAGTAGGTATAATTTTTTCTCCATGCATGGATGGTTCAGTGTGGATTTATTGTCAGAATTGTAACATTGTCATTTTTCCCATCAATCCTACATATCATCCTTTATTAGGAGTTTGATGGGAGTAATTCTTAAGGTTGGAATGTTTATGGTTGTGGTGGCATAGAATTTTTAAATGAGTAAAATTTTAAATACCTATATTAGGATGTGAATTTTTATTCAACCAACTTACCCAACTTGATATCTACCATCATTTTATGAGGTTTGAAAATTTTTACTTCAAATCTAATATCCTCTTTTAGGAAATTGTTGAAATAAAATTTAAATAATTCATCTTTCAACCCTTCTATTTTGATGGAATTTTTTTCAAATTACATCTAATGTTACTAAATAAAACCAATATACTATGATTTGGTTATGTCTCCCATGAAATCCTCATATTCACTTGGGATAAAGTGAACTAATAGGATTTCACAATAGAATTAACATGGGAGAATATCATTAGATTTTTCATACCATTGGAACCACTAGATAATTTTTATCAAGGTAAAAGGAGGCTATAGGTACCCTATCTCAAAATGGGGTGTCATGCAAACAAAAATACTAATCTACCATGTAGATATGACTAGTGGAAATTTACCATCAAATTTAGGAAAATTTAATTTGGGACTACATGGCATTCTCCTAAAATTAGAGTTGTATTCGGAATTATTACTCAAACTATTCTAAAAATTGTATCCACCTATTTCATGGATATTTTCCATCATGATTATTTGTTGGACATTGATAGATGAAGATTTTGGATTGGAGGTCATATATATGGCATGTATTTCTTCTAAAAGGTTAGTAAGTTGTTTTCTATTTACCTTGATTATGTTAGTATCATCATATGGGGGGCAAGGGTTCTAGGGTTTTATGGAAAGTGTTAATGGAATTCTATACCAAAATGATTGGATCAATGAGATTATTTTGGGTGCCCCAACTTTGTTTTTGTGGGTAAATGATTGGCTATCCACTATTTAAGTATAATTTAACCTTTTCTAGCTTCTATTTTTTGTGGCTGTTGAAATAATTTGAACTTTTTTTATTATTGTTGGTTACTACATTTCCAACTAAAATATGATTTATATCTATAAATAAAAGAGTGTTAGGGTTATGAAAAGGAGGTTTCTATAATGTGTCTTATTTATGAGCTCATAAATATACTTATCTTATTCATAAACATTGTCAACCCAATATTTCAAAGCTCTAGCTACAAAGGATTGAAAGTTTTGTATCTCAATATCCCATCTCTAAGATATGTCCTGGGTAACTTCATAGGGATAACTCTTACCAGTGTATCATATAATAAAAATGACCTAAAGCTTCTTGTGGTGAAATAAAAACTATGGGTGTTTTCTATATATCAAAATTTATGTAGAAGCCAAAATCTATATATAACATTGTTTGAGGCCTAGATATTGGGGAAGACCCCTCACTTCACCAATAAAAATGAGTCAGATTAGCAAATAATGATTTATTTTTAAATTGTAAAAACATACTTTCTATCCTTTAAAAAATTACTTGTAGAAAAAATGAGTGAATTTGGATCAAAATGCTTAGTGTCACCACTTTTGTTACCACTTTCTAATCACTAAGATCTCAATTGGATGAGGTGAGAACATATAGTGGATAGTCATAGATATACATAACCTAATAAAAAATTTATTGAACACAACCTTGGAAAGTGTTATGATACCATATGTTAGGAACCTGCTTGCACATAGATTAATTTAGCAACATAAGTATAAAAAATATGCACTCAATTGAAAGAAGATATAAATATTGTATTATAATAACATAAGCATACTACAAATTATTCGGGGCATATTTAATGGGGAAACCTCCTTTGATCATGACTGGATATAAATATTCAATAGGTGGTCCTTCCTCTTACATAAGCTCTATATTTAAATGAATCTACTCAAGACAACTACTATTTTCCATACATGCAGGATAATTAAAAATAGGTAATGGGATGACTTGTAAAATATTTTTGTCCAAGATTTTATTAATAATACATAATTTACAAAATAAAAGAGTTAGGATAAAGAGGTCCTAATAGATTGGTTAAATGGAAACCCTATTCAATAGAGTAAAAAAATTAGATCATTCAATTTTGTGACCATTAATGGGAAGGTATGCCAAGGATCAAGGTTAATTTTAAGAATCCCTAATGGAAAACCTATTAGAAATATTTGGAAAATATAGGGAAATTTGATTCATTGGTATGGAGAATCATCTATGGGTGATGGAAAATTTTTATATAGATGTTTTTCCCTATATAGTCCCTAAGTTGAGCAAAAAAATTGAATGACCAAACTAAACAATGGAGCTGAATGTCTTAGCCAAATGACATAGCTGAATAACACAGTTGAATGGCACAGTTGAATGATATAGATGAATGACCAAGCTGAACAATAGAGTTAAAACATGAATGACATAGTTGAATAACATAGATGAAAGACATAGCTAAACAACCTAGCCAAATGACATAACCAAACAACCTAGATGAACGGTAGAGATGAATGAAAAAACCAAAAAACCTAGCCAAATGGCATAGATGAATGGTGCAACTGAATGACATAGTTGAATAGCATGGATGAATGATAGAGTCAAATGACATAGTTGAATGACATAGTCGAATGACATAGCCAAATGCTTATGTTAAATGGTAGAGCTAAATGGTACAATCTAATGACAAAGTTGAATGGTAGAATTGAACAATGAGACTAGATGGAAATTTTAGATGATAGAATTGGATGGCTAGGACATTTTGGTGGGTAACCTATGCGGCTAGTCTATTGTCTAGTTTCCTGATCTCTTCCCCTACTTTATAAATACTTACATCTACCCTCATTTTTAATATTTTATACAATTAATTTCTCATCCTCCTTTGTAGCCATCGAAATAAAATTCATTTTCAAAAACCTGCTACGCCCAAACATTTTGAGGCTCATATAATAACGAGATGCATACAATGATTCGATTCAAGAATGCAGCTTTACTAGCCTACTCTACGAGCCATAGTATGACATAGACACAACTCTATTAAAAATGCTCATGTATTCCTATGACCCTAAAGAGAAGATCTTCATAGTGAAAGTGGATTCCAAAATGTTTACCTTTGGTACTTCATTAGAGGATATTCACCATTTAATAAGTCTTCCATTTCATAATGTAACCCTAGTGAGTTCTAAACTAATATTTATAGATGAAGACAATAATTTTTTGTTGACAAATTTTGATTTACACATTGGTCAAATTAGTATGTCAATGTACTTATAATTTATTTTTATTTTTTAAATTTAACTTTTACAATCTAAAATCCTTATTTTGTCTTTCGTTTTAGATACTCAGAAGAGGGGCCTTCACATCAAAGTCATTACTCACCCTTTTTTAAAGTAATGGTTTAATTTTTCTAAGTCAGAATAGTGTTACAGGGAAGACTGATAAATATTCCCTATTGGGAACTATTTTTGTATTTTCATATTATTTTCAAATATAAAATTGACTAGTGCTTTTTTATTTCTACTCGAATAAAACTTGAATTAAAGTATGCTTCTACCAATCCCAGTTCCACTATTTCTTGTTCAAATTTTATTCTATCATTATACTATGACTCCTACCTTGACCTCTAAAATGCATAGGGTCCAACTGTGCTTGATCCAAAAATGATGACAAACTCTTTGTTTATGGATGAGCAGGAGGTTAGTTTATTTGTTCATTTGTTGATCTAGGGTTTAATACTTGTTTGTTTGTTAAATGGTTACTAGGTAAATATTAATAAATGTTTAAACTTTATTTGTTTCAACTTATAGGCAAGAATGAATGCCTCATAAAATCAATCTTCCTTAAAAGGATAGAGTGTAGTTAAAAATTTTATAGATCCAGAGTCTATAGAATCATCCTTGTAATCCTATCAACTTTTGAAACATCCATCAATTTCTTCGATGTCATCTCCACATGCATGTTTACTATTTAAAAATTTTAAATGAGATTTTAATTTCAAGACTCAAGTGCATTATTTTAGTTATTTGTTTTATTCTTGCAGTTGACTCGACAAGAATTCAGATGGTGGAACAACCACCATCGCAACAAATAGTAACATCTCCTATGCCTTCTCGACCCTCTGTGGAAGGTATTTTACACTGCATATTTTTTTTGTTTGTTAGTTTTTTATATTGAAATATTGCATATTGTACTAGTTCAAAACACCCTTATCACTTGTAATACATTGTGTAGATTTGAGGATATACTATATCCAAATACAAGTACTAAACTTTTAATTTCAAATTAGCATATAACTTTATTTTTCCAATTTATTTATTTTCTAAAATAACTTACATTTTATAGGCCATCCTTTATCTGTGAGGAACATTATGTTGTTACCTCTACCCCTGAACACATTTCATGGAAGGGGGAAGGCTCTTCCATTACAACCCACACAAAAAAATGCAACACTTCAATTATCAGGTTCCCAATTCCCCTTTTTCTCTATTGGAGGTTTATTAAGTACACAGGGATTGAATTTTTTACCAAAAATTGAACTTGATGAGGAATATATTTGGTTTAAAAATGGAACTAATGTTATAATTTCTTTAAATCCACATGATTTTATCTAGGGAGAAGTAGCACATGTTTATGTGACTGCTCGTAGAAACCTTCACATAGTTCACCAGATAATCTAAACCCAATAGAGAATGGTTTCCTATTTAATGATGCCATTACATGTTTTATGTTAAACAATTTGGTATAAAATAGTATTATTGCTAATATTTAGGAGGGATTAATTGATGAATTAAAAAAATTACGTGTGTGGGAGATATGGGTGAAGGCATTGGTAATAAAAATAAATGCTCATTATCAAAACCAATCTGAGCGAGAAAAACTGTTTGCATTGGTGCAAAAACAACCTATAAATATTGATGCTTTATTTATAAAAGATAAATCTAGGTCAATTATTGTTGCTAATAGTTATAGTGATAATGTGTTTACTATAATGCTTAACAGTTAGATAATTTGAATGCAAAAGCATATTATAATAAATAAGTAAAAGACACCAACCTTATTGTGATTGTGAATGTAGAGAAGGACAAATATTTGGTAATGTATATTCATTTTAATCAAATTTCATGTCATTCTTATTTTTGTTCACATCTAATTACATTACATTTTAAAATTTAGGAAAAATATGAGAACTTGAAAAAGAAGTCAAGGTCCTCAATGTGCATCTAAAAAATGCACAAAAAAGTTTACAATATACCGTTCAATTCAAGGAAGATCTTGTTATATTGAATAAATAGAATAACACACTATATAAAATCCTTAAGGAGCAAGGATGGGATCCTTATGCCTTATTTAAGTAGAAGATAGTTACCGATCTAAGTTTACTTTTTGTAGGAGATGCTAGAAAAGAAGATAGGGAAAATCTTGATCGTCTTAATGTTGTGGCTTTAGATCTTGAAAAGTCAGGGATATTGAAGGATAGTAGTGGTACAGAGGATGTTATGGTTAAGAAAATAGTTGAGAAATTTGTTGAGAAAAAAGCTAAGAAATTAGTTGAGAAACTCGTTGAGTAGTTGACAATCTATTTTATATATATATATATACATATATATATATATATACATATATATATATACATATATATATATATTTGAAAACAATATTTTCTTTTAAAATATATATTATGAATGACAATTTCAAGTTTGTAGATGCATTGATCAATGTATTGAGTTTTAATTACTAAATGAGCCACGTAGACTGCAATTTCAATTTTAATTTTATGATGTTGTAAACTTGTATGGTGTTAGGCTCCCTTTTGATATTTATGATGCACCTATGAAACTCACATATCAATATAAATGGATTAATGTCAACATATTCCTTTATATAGTGTTTCTCCTAACACAATCATAATATATTAATCTTTTGAAATCATCACTTAGCAAGAAAAATAGAAATGCATTTCATAAAACATATAATAGTTATTACATGTTATGATAAAAGAGTGAGTTGTTTTAAGTGTAAGATCTCTTATTTATTATATTTGGATTGTTTCTTGAGTAAATCATGATTTGAGGTGCATTTGAGGCCATTATAAAATCACATTCATGTTTGGTAGAGGTATGTGTTGAAGATAGTAAAGTAATTTGTGATAGTTAGTAATAATGAGGATTCATCAATATTAAAAATATGCATGATTGATTGTGATCATGAACTATAAAATAGGTTAATCAATTATTTAATGTTATGAGGATGTTTAGATAGATAATGACTCATGAAATCAATTTTATTTATATGAAAATTGGTATAAACAAGAGGTAAGGTCTTTAAAAATATGTGAACAAGTATCTTGTACAGCATGAGTGTCATTCATACTCATTGATATGTAATTCAAATGTTATATTTTATTTGATCACATTTATTCTTGAGAAGAATTAGTTTTAAGGACTCTAAACAATTGGACAAGTTTTTAAATATCCTCATGAAAGTTATTTGTCATTGACATAGTTATTATAGTTTTTGAACAATTGAAAATGTATAATAAACATCTTATGATAAACGTGTGAAAATTACTTACAAACAATTAGATAAATTAAAACATGAGTACATTAAAGGCACATAATATATTGAACGTAGTCCAAATACAACACATAATAAGAACATCAAACACATAGCAAACACATATGACATACTATGAAGGCACAATAAATACATCACATATGTAGGAAAAAAATAGATCTATAAAAAATATGTATCAAAGACAAATATAAAAGAACCATATTAAGCTATAGTTTCCCCTTAACACAATCATAATATATTAATCTTTTACATTCAACACTTAGCAACAAATAAGGAAATGATTTTCAGAAAACATATAATAATTATTACATCTTATGATAAACATGTGACAACTTGACAACTACTTAAATAATTAGATAAAGTAAAACATGAATACATTGAATAGTAGTCTCTACAAAAAAATTATAAATTTATATGAAATTGAAATTCAGAAACTCAAAACTAATAATCTGGTAGCTAAAACAATCTTACACAAACTTGATCATTGGCAGTGACATTTGTATATGTTGTGTCAGTGCCTTATTTAGTGTCATTATTTACATCCTCTTTATTTATCATTGCATTACTGATGCCTCTTCTTTCAATTAGAGAACTCCATGTTGCCATATCTCTTTCATAAGGAAACATATCCACTACATAATGTGAAACATATAATCTCACACAGGTTTCTAAATTTCCATCTAATCTATTTTGAGGTTTTGAGTGTATGAACGATAATGTATTGAATACTCTTTCATCTTCCACTGAGCCTAGAATCATTATTTGATAGAGCTCATATAATTGGAAATATTCACTTAGACTTTTCTACAGTATACTACTAGGATAAAAAAAAATCCACATTTTTGTAATTGCCCCATTCTGTATTAGTTCGCTTAGAAGACAATATTATTCAAACATTGTAATTCCAAAATGGGTTGACTAGGACATCAGTAAATATTTTCCAAAATATGTTTAATTTCTACTCTGTTCACCTCTACATATTTACCAAAATGCATTACAAGACAATGTATGTATTTTTGAAATAAATTACTAACCATCTTCTGACTATTATTACTATTTCAAAAAATGGGATTCACAACTGCCATGGCCTCCAACAAATCATCCCTTTGAAAATGATCTCTGATATCTATAGATAAGCTTTGGAAAACTCTACTTAGTTTCATCTGGGTTTTAGATAGAACATTCTCATATATAATATGTGTTACAGGCAGTTCTTTGGATTCAACTCCCACAAGATTAGGTCGTTTGTAGAAAGTGTGCATTGGAATCTCCTTTTCATTAACAACAACACAAATATGATCATTTATATTCAACTTCAAATAACTACCAAGGTTCTTCAAATTGGTCAAACATTTCCAACTACTAAAAATAAGGCCTTGAAACATTTCATTTGAAGTTTATAGTATGTATAAAGATTGACATACTCATTGTCTTAGTCATATGAAGTACACAATATAAATGGACCTCTCCTGAGCATGTTTCATTATATAATTCATTTCTTTTAGTATTGGAATAATTTCACATAAAGTCAATAGTGCTTCCAAATCTCTCAAATGGTACAACAAATCTTTTACCTTGTCAATTTATCTATTATATTTATACATAAAACCTACTAATGATAGACATTCTTAAAAAATTTGGCATGCAGGTTCATACATAGAAATTCGCCTTGTATCAACATCTTTCAATAGTTTCTTACCATTAGTCACTCCTATTGCAAATTTTTGGGACTCTAAAATTCTTTTGGGATTGCTTGAAATATAAGCATGTAGGTCATGAATGAGCTCTTCCACTTTGACCACATTAGAAAATTTTATAAACATGTTGTATGTAAGATTAATCCTATGAGCCATGCAGTGAACTAGAATCATATATGGGGAAATTGTTATTTACAACCAAACACAAAAACTATTTCTATGCCCCTGCATAACTGATACACCATCAGCCCCAACACACACCAACTTCATAGCTATTGCATAATCATCCATTCCATCTTTATCTTTCAAATTTGATACAACCAATTTGTGAAGATTTTTTACATTACAATTTTCTACCATTTTATGAACTTCTAATAGATGAGATTACCTTGAATAGTTCTCAAAAGTATACACATGAATGCAAACCCAAGGTGTGTTGTCAATTATTATGACCTCATCAATGGATAGTGAGATAAATAGTGATTTCTTAGCACTTTCTTTCAAATCTTCAATCTCAACCATTGCTAGACATTTTATCATTTTCCAAGCACTCCTATCCAACCAATGTGATTGTGCAATATCCAAAAATCTATTATGTTGAAACAAAATTTTACAATTTAAAAAATTAGAAATAGGTCTACCTTTTTTTAGAATATGGTATATAGTAGAGAACTGTATGTATTTCACCTTTAGATGGGACTACTTGACTTTTCTAAAATATGCTTCCATTATTCCCCCTCTCTCCACAAGATGTTTTTGATTTTTTTTATCATTTTCATGCTCTTGTGCATATCTTACATGCATGCATTCTTTTATAATTTTCCACCTGTGTGTTCTTATTATCAGTCCATCTGGGTGCTTCACTGTCTCATATACTTTTCTACAATATTTCTCAATTGTGTCCAATTTCAATTGCATTATGTGTTCTTTTCCTAGTTTCTAGCTACATATTGTACATATGTATTATTTTAGAGTATCATCAATATTTTCAATCTCTACTGGTTATGTGAAGGGAATTTTTTTTTCCCAGTCCACCTTAAAGGACCTTCCAATTGTCCATCTACTTCTCTTATTTTAGGAAGATTTTTGAGTGGAGGTTTCCCCTAAACTTTATGTTTAGCGAGAACCACCAATCTATTTTACTACTTGAGTGTCATTATCATTTTCATCAAAAAATAGAGGAGCATCTTTGAGTGGTGTCATGTCATCATCAAAAAAATATTTAGGGGTTGATATGTTATTCTGGTTGATTCTTTCTTATGAGATAATAGTGGGGATTTTTGCATGTAAAATTGTTTTAATATTATTAAACAGTTGAAGTCAAATTTATGACAAACTAAAAAAAATCCTAGATTTTGAGTTCATTGTGACTGTGTGAACTTTTTGGTTGGCTCTTTAAAATAAGATAATATGGATGATTTTCTTAATGATTGGCCTATTTTTACCATTCCCACCAAATGCCATGATGGTCTGTGATTTTTGGATCTGTCGTTCGGTACTCCCATAACCCATTCAGTATTGTCATCTAATAGAAGGGTTTCGGATCTAGTTTGTCAATTCTCCCACCTAACTTATCATTCATTATTGGATTTTAGATCTGATATTCAACTTCATCACCTGACACTACTATTTAGCTTTGTCATTTGGCTATGTCATTCAGTTATATCATCTAACTTTATCATTTGGCTCTATCATTCAGCTCTATTATTTGACTATGTCATTCAGCTCTATCATTTGGCTCTGACATTTAGCACTATCATTCAGCTTTGTCATTTGATGACACAATCCTCATCCATCTTGTTATTTGGTGGTGTCATTTATTTTCTTTATTCGTTATTGTTATTAAGTTTTGTGTTCCTCTGGTTTTAGTTCTACTTATTACTTGGGTTGATATCTCATGGGATCTACTATATATATCTAGTTAGTTTATGTGTAATCTTATATATTACTATAAAGGGTTGGTGATCTGACCCCAAAACAATATCTCTAAAATTTTGGCGATTTGGTTCCATCTGTCGACCCTAAAAAATCACCAAAACCAAAATCTTAAAAATGAAATATTCATGAATTAACAAATATCTACTGCTAAAAAAAACCTACCAAGGATTCTATAAAAATAACTTGGACTATTGAAAAATAGAAGGTCATTAAATCTTGTCATAAGCTTACTCAAAATAAATCTTAATGAAAATAATGTGGTACCTAGTCTTTATCTTGTTCTAATTTTTTTTAACAAAAATTTTACTAATCAAAATGTATCAAATCATGAAGAAATGTGTTTTGCTTGGCATAAAAATGGTAAGGAAAAGAGGAAAAATTATGGGGGTGAGAGCTTTTGTCAAAGATCTTGTATTAATATTTATTATAATAATAGGTTACCAACTAATAATCAAATATAAATCTAATGTTTTAGAAATTATTTTAATATATATTTAATTAATTATTTGGTAATTAATTCCAAATAATACTTTGAAATATTTAACAATAAAATTGTACCCAATTTTTTTAAAAAATTAAGATTATAATTATCATTCAATATATATCTAATTAATTATTTTTCCTTAAAAAACTTCTTTGCTAAAAATTTCTTTGTAAATGAAATCAAGTTTAGACCCAAAAAAACTATGTGGGCTTGTAATATTCACAAGGGAATCCATATGTTTCCGAAGCTTTGTCATTGGCCATATGCAAAAGTGTTCAAAAGAGATCAACCAATGTGAAGGTGTTGAGGGGCCTTTGAAAAGTGGAAAAGCTTGTAAGAGACCATGTCTAGGTGTTCTCTAAAGCATTAAATGTCCAAACATACCTAAGAGATTTGAGAAAACTATGTGAAGAAAATAGGTCATGTGATAGATGACCTCACTCGCCATGTAAATGTTGAAATGTAATGGAAACCTAATAAAATGGCTAAGACATGTGGTTCCTTCATTTTTTCCAATAGTTATCATTGAATCATATGAAAGCTTTTACAAGACAAGACCATGACTAAGAAAATGGCATGGCATTTAAATTCCATAGATCCCATCATATTTAAAAAATCTAATGTAAAGCATTACATATGACTATTCTGAATACACCCACAATTATAATATATATCCACTTCAGTGGATGAGAAATTTACTTTGTATAGCCAAAACTATAAGGATTGTATAATATGATATCTTTGGTGAATGACTACCTTTCTTATCCATCTATTTTTCTTCCTATATTATAATGGTATATTTATGAGCTAGTAATCATAACTCAGTATTCCTTGTTTTATTATTAAATCTTGTTGCCTTATAATGTGATATACTATTTAGTTGAGGATTTAGATCTATAGTTGATTATTTTTTTCATTTTATTTTTCTATATTATAA
This sequence comes from Torreya grandis, assembly GCA_037957365.1. Classification (NCBI taxonomy): domain Eukaryota; kingdom Viridiplantae; phylum Streptophyta; class Pinopsida; order Cupressales; family Taxaceae; genus Torreya; species Torreya grandis. The sequence goes on from JARHVA010001572.1 coordinate 290,698, forward strand.
AAGTAAGTATTTTGATGGGATCTCATAATTTAATATAAGGTTTATAAAAATTAATTAAAAAGGTTTAATCAAAGAATTATTAACAATATATTTAACTAGACAAACAATCTATAGATTAATAAAGATAATAGCTTTAGAAACAACAGCAAAAATTCAATCTATGATTAGCCAAAAGTCATCCTATGGTTATCCAAAAGTTAATAAAAAGCCAATAAGTAGAAACTATCTGCTAAACCACATAAGACAAATAATAACTACCAACGACTAAAAAACCTTCAAATTAACTTATCAATCGATAATACAACAAGATAAACATAGTTAGTTAGTGAAATTAATTAAGATCCATAACAATTATTTTCCCTCATCTGGAAAGGATGCACTCCATCATCCATTGAGACCCATCTTTCACTATTTCCTATGCATCTGATCTCAATCTTTCCACCTCAAATCTTTGTCCCTTCCTTTTGACCATCAAGTCCATAATAACTTTAGCTTTCAGATCAAGTAGGGGAATCAACCTTCTCAACCTAAAAAGGACTCAAAGACATAAAATGAGAGAGTACCTCCCTTAAAAGAACCTCTCTCCTAGGAGAAATTGATAAAACCCCTAGTGAAGAGAGAGGAGGAGAAGAGCTTGAAAGCTGGTAGATTACCATGATTATGCCAAATAAAATCTTGATCAAGGCCCCTTCTTTCTTTCTCTAAACCAATCAAGAGCAAGAAGACAAATTCTAAAAACCATTTGAGGATCACACAATATCACGATGTCTAAGAATATTACATTTAAAACATTTAAAGGGAAGGCCTTCATAATTGATGAATTGAGTCCATGACCTTTATGAAGAGACCATATTGACTGAGTGGAAGAGGGGTTTGGAGAGGTCAATAACAACATAAGCTCTCACAAAATCTACTTCCCAAAGAGATTGCATTGATTTTCATAAAAAATCCTACACAATTGTCTAGACATTTGACGTGTTCCTATTTTATCAATATGGTTAGGAGATTAAACAATCTGGTCCAAAGGGGAGAAACCAAGATTTACACCTTTATTGGGTCAAATAAATGCCACCAAGGGCAAAATAAGAACCCAAAATTAGCCAAAAACCATTATCCTAAGGACCAAACAAAATCCCAATCATAGGAGCTTTGGAAAATAACTTGGAAAAAACCCAAACATAGCATCAAGAAAGGAGGAGTAGAAATGGAAATCTAAAATATTGAGGCCTATTTTATTAAATTGGATGATGAGATAGGATATCCCACACATTTACCAAATAAAAACCTATTTCTAAAGTCCAACTATTTATTATGAATAACCGAATCTAAGATTTCTAGCTCTGAAACTAAGAAAGACATAAGAACAACCCTAAGAAGGAAGGAAAGATGGGAAGAGGATTAAGCATGGTTGAAAGGGGCATGAAAACCAACATTCACCCCAACTAGGACAAATGTTAACGAAGCCCCATTAGAACACAAGGGAAGCAAGGATTTGTAAAAGTCACCAAATTCATGGAATAGGTTCCCAACATTCTTTTAGTTAAAAAGATGATTCTTCTCATCAAGACTTAGCTTTAGATCTAATAGGAGTGGAATCATGGGAAACACAAGAAAGAGGAGAGGACAACACATGAGAATTGGCACTGTTATCTAAAACAATAGTCAGGATAACCCATCATTAGCTAACATAAAACCCCTCTGAATACCTATCAATCCCTCAACATAAGTAGAAGCTCTAACCATATTTATTAGATCTCTCAGAGTCATTATTAATACAATGGACTCAAATCTAATAATAGAGGTTAAAACTTGAGTTGTATGTGCTCCAAAAAACTCTACTTTTTTTAACACCTTCCTTCCAACTCTTATAGAAATGACATCACCATTACAATCTTATTAAGGCTCAGCTCCAAAGGTCAATGCATCAAGAGGATGGTAATTATGAGTAGTAATGGGAAATTATAATGGATATCCAACTCTATTTAAAGCCTTATAGACTACTATAAACACACAACTACTTTATGTCATGTTATTCCGATCAAGATTCATAAACCCTTTCTACAGCCTACTTATTCTAGCATCACCATGCTTGGGAACCATCTCCCTTCTATTAATAAGATCTTTGGCCACAAAATCTTGCACAACAACCACCTCCTCTTGTATAAAGGCAAATTCAAAGTCTTCCATCTCTAAGTCATAGGGTGAGGTTAAAGAACCAGAGATTTATTGTAGTCCCTCGATTGAAAATGAGTAGGCTAGATTTTTAAGTTTAAACTTACCTTTCTCTCTCATCACGTCTAATTATATTTTGATTTACTTTTAGATAATTATAAAAACATGATTAATTTTAGTTACACCTTTAAAAATCATATTACTAAACTTAGAAGGATAACCAACTATTATAACAAGATGATTGTCCATATTAATATTCTCACCCTTCTCTTATTTTATCATATTAACACATTATTAATTATTTTATTAAAAATTTCACTTCTATTAATTTAAAAATAAGATTATAGTACAATGTTAATCACACAAAAAATGGTATAAAAATCACACCCAAGAATACAAATCAAGCTAAGAGAGCCTTGGGAAAAAACAAAGTCCAAAAAAGACCACAACCCGACTGATAACCATAGTTAAACTAACTCAAGTGCACATCAATAAAAAATATATAATGAAATTGAACAAACAACAAGGAAATAACTAAGTAATAGATACAAACATTGTGGCCAATGGAGGAGGTAGAAGTGGTGGGTCTTGAGGCCCCTAGCCATCTTAGGTTGGGGGATCTTCATCAACTAGGAGGGGGTCCCAACCATCAGCCTACTGGTTAGTTTTAGAATCATACTGCCCCTGAGAATCTTGGTGGGGAAGACAGTTAATGCCATTTGTGAGAAATTTTATAATGGGAGGGGTCTTCACCCCACCCTCACCACCATTGTCTTTGTCTCTATCAGATCTTCTCAGAGGAGATGGCCAATGAGAATGAGGAGAGGAGTTCCTCCAACTTTAAGACCTCCAAATGTGAGAGTGGTAGTATCTATCCCTATGACCACGACCCCCAGGAGGAGAGTGGTGAGATAGGGGATCATCTAGCTCATGATTGACTACACAAGGAGCATTCCCCCAATGGTCCAAGAGGAGCTAGATATGATGAAGCTCAAGTCAGACCTTGTCTATTTGAATTTCAAATTGAAGGGTAATGTTAGCAATTACATCAACTTTATTAGTTATATAAAAATCATTTTCCATAATCTCATTATTAAAACAAGCTTAACTTCTAGATTTCTAAATCTAAAATAAAATATTAGTATACAAAATATGCTAGAATCTATTATATCTTACAGGTAATAAGGTGGAGACCCCCAGAAGAGCCATTTACCAAGGGAACATTTTGGGCTTGAAGGGTTTGAAAAGGGTATGAATCCATCTCTACATTGACTAGGCATGAGGAAAAAACCAAAAGAGATGCTTGATAGTTTCTATTTGATGACATGTTGGGCAAGTGGGATTTAGCACCCCCATGTGCTTGAGAATATTCCCCATGGGTAGACCCTAGCATAAAATACACTAAATTAAATGGGTTTTTTTGGGCTCAATACAAGTCACCCTAATGTTATCAAATCTTCAAGCCCAAACCCAATAGATGGATTAGAGAGACCACTAATGATTAAGGGATTCAATGTTAATATGTTGAGGATCCAAAACATTTTAACCCACCTTAAGAGAGTATCAATAGAATGGCATGGCTATAAGTTAGGATCAGTGTTTTCACCATGATGTGAAAGATGAAACTCCAATTATGTCCAAGTATTCATCAGGTATGGAACTCTATAATTTATAAATAGATTTTGTATCTTCCTTATTAATATGTCACTTAGACTTTAGCATAGGCCAAGAAAGCTAGTCCCTAGAGTTCTTATGAAATAGATAACCAATCATGAGGATACCTTTATTAAATAGACTCAAGCTTTTGATCCAAGGGACCATGGAAAAAGGGACATTATGGAAGTTCTATTGGGGAGAACACCATAACGACTAGGAATTTAGATAAATGTCACTTATAAACCCATCCCCCACCCGAATGAGGTGGGTTTTAAGCTTTTCTCAGTCCTTCTAAATAATTTACCTAACAAACATGCCCCCTATTTTGACTTACACTAGCAAGATAAGTGTGTTGTGAGAGTTAATACCTTGTTAGGATTTTCTTCCAAGTGGAAAACCTTGATAAATATGGTGCTTCAACAAAAAAATTTAAGGTTAATCTCCTTCTAGGATTATTATGATCCATTTAACCCCAAGAGTGATCCTCTAAAGCTTTATGTCTATAAGCCCCAGCCCACCAGCTTCTTTAAGATGATAAAAAATAGCCTAAGAGACTCGATGAAAGCCCTGGTGCCCCTTAGAATTATCCCGTAAGAAGTCTCATAGAATATTTTAAAACTTCACATATGAACCATTAGAAATATCCCAACAAGATTAATTGTAAACATGAGTAGCAGTGAGCACCTTAGAACAAATCTAGAATTTTCTAGCCAAATTCAAAAGCTTAATGATCCAGAATGATATTTTTTATCAACTCTTTGAATCACATAAGACCAAAATTCTATAGGGGATGCTATGTAATCAAATGGAATACCTAAAAAGTTAAATAAGACCCTAAGAAGGATCCATTACAACATATATCCCTCCAACTAAGGAGGTTTGGGTGATAGAGATTGGCAATAACACTGGGTCTTACACCATTAGATAGATGACCTAAGTGCAAGGCAAAAAATATCTAGACATTCCATGGCATGTTTGATAGATTTTTCATCCTCCCACAAATTGAGGAATGAGTCATCATCAAAGTTCCCATTAATTAACTAGTGATCTTAATTAGGCAGAGAGATCCCATTGACCAGACCCTTAGAAGCATGACTGGCCAATAGATAACTAAATCCTTTAGCAACTAGAACATAAAGCACATGAGCAGGGGGAAATATTCAGATCCATTGATGGTGATACAAGCCCTAACATCCTGAAACAACATATTGATAATATGAACAAACTTAGGTCCAAACCCTAGAGCCTATAGCATAACTATAATAAAAGGCCACTCAATTTGATCTTAGGATTTCTAAAAATAAATCTTGATGAACAATGCCTTTTGTTTAGATATTATAACCCATTCCATACCTTCCCAGATGGCAATAACATTGTCTAGAATGTATCTATGTTAAATGAAATTAGTTTGCTCATTTTTCATAATTAAGGGAAGTAAGTGTTTGATTCTAAGAGCTAATGCTTTGGCTATGATTTTGTAGTAAACATTGAGTAAAGTTATGGGTCTCCAGTTGGTAATCACCTCAGAATCCCCTACCTTAGGGATGAATTTTATGTTTCCCTAATTGATGAGATGCCCTAAAGAGTTGGTTGGGATAGATTCAAAATAGACTCTATAGAGATCAGGTGCAGTTGTATCCCACAAGGTTCGATAGAATTCATAAGGAAAACCATCAATACTAGGGGATTTATCAGAGACCATCTATATAATAACTTCCTTAAGGTCATTGATACTAAGAGTTCTACCACAAGTAACTCTCTACACTTTTGAGAGATTACAGGGGACCAAAGTAAGACATTGAGAGAGGATAACCTCATGAGCATGAGATGATGGTTGAATTGTAAAGACACAATGGTAGTGATGCACAAAGGCTTGGAGGATATTTGGAAGTTTGGTAAGCCTATTTGAAGCACTTATAATGGCTTTAATTTTTTTAGGAGCTTGTCTTGATCAAAGGAAAGAAAAAAATTCCTTGGTCACTTTGTCTCCTACCTTCAACCATTACATCATTGCTCGGAGTTGAGATCCTCTAGCCTTATAAGCATCAAAAACCTAGATTTTATCTCTCAATATGGTGGCCTAGTTTTATAAATGTGGGTTTAAATGTGTAGCTTCTAGTTCATGTGAAACCCAAAGGTATTCATGATTTATATCATTATGAATGCACTACTTGAAAAGAGCCGCATGTTTTCCATATATCCAAAGAAAGGAAGTGGTGTGGGCTATGGCATCATACCACCACTCAATCCAACCAATGTCCCCTCTGGGTCTATGTTAGGAACCTCATTTCGAAAAACTAACTAAATGATAAAAAATCACACATATATTGCTTAAACATGTGGATTGCACACATAATTCATTTTATGGAAGGAATAACTCTGTATCACTGGCCACTTTGAGGGGGATACATCATTTGATCAAGGCTCAATTATAATTTTTCTTCTTAGATGATTTACAATAGTCTATTCCCCTTTATTTATACTTGTTATCATCTACCCAACTCCTCATTCTTATGCATGTGGTACTAAACTACTATTCACTATTCTACTAGTTATGTTATTATTCTACCCCTCTCTAGGTATATTAAATTCTATCCCCCTTAAAAAAAAATCACCCTCGAAATATGCAAAGAATTAAATGTTGAAAATATGTACAAAACTAGATAGAGGCACATCCATGTGTCCTTTTTCGCTTCTACTTATTTTTATTATGCTTGGATATGAGCATGTACATCAACAATGTGAACTAAAACACTACAACATGAGGGTGAAATACATAGATATCTATGTATGGAGTAACCTCAGCTTGAAACATAAGGTTAGAGTTGAGTACTAAAAGTTGAATCTTAATAATCAACACCTCAAAGTTAGAATAGGAAGGCACAAAATAGGTAGCTTGATGAGCCATTTAAGGATACATGCCATCCCCATTAGAATTATTATCTAATAGATTTGAATCCTCAATTCTTTGATTAGGCTCTATGATGGTCAACTTAGGCATTGTAATTGCATGATTGGGTTTGTCAATGGCCTAGTCAGGTACTTCTAGTGCTTGCTCAAGCTCTATTGGAGGTGTTTGGGGTGCATTTAGATCCTATTTGGGCTCGTCGGGTGTCTGGATATGATAATTCCAAGTGATAAAATCTTATGAAAGTAAATATAAACTTTGTGCTTTCATCAAATATTGAATTTGGAACATTATAAAATTTGCTTGAATATCATCCTAAAGTCCATCAATAAAGTATCGTTGGTATAAATCATCAAATAGGCCATCAAGTGGATTAACAAGTGTGTTTAAATCTATTTAATATTCTATGATTGTGCTAGTTTTATGAATTTGCATCAATTCTCTAGATAAAATTTGAAATCTCATGATTATAATTGATTGGATGTTGGCTCTAACTAAAAATACATCCTTACAAAAAGACTTCCATATAAATTATTTTATTTTTTTACATAGTAGTAGTCACTAAAACTATGATAACTTTTGATTTATTATATTAAATAGAAAAATAAAAAATGGTTTTAGAAATTTGATAAAAATTTTCACAAAACCCAAAAATATTTTGATGAAATTGTTTTTTAGTTGAGATCAGTATGCAAAAGAATAGTCATTTTTTTAACACAGTAGTAGTTAGTAAAATTGTGATAACTTTTGAAATACTAAACAAAAATCAAAAATCAAAAATTTATAGAAATATGGAAATGAATTACACAAAACCTATAAATGGTTTGATGTGATTCATTATAGTATGAGAGCATAATGCATAAAAATAGTCATGATTTATTGGATTAAAAACATAAAATTGAATTTTTAATTAACAACTTTTGGCTTCAAATTATAATTGGGATGAGAGAAAAGGATATAGATCTAACTTTTGGAAAATATTTAAGATGAAATGAAACTCCAAAATGTACCTCTCTAAAATGTGCCTGCAATAAAGATCATAAAAATGGCCCTAGAAACTACTCTGATACCAAATGTTAGGAACCTCTTTCCTAAAAGCTAACTAAATGACAATAAATCACTCATACATTGATTAAACATGCTAATTACACAAATAATTCCTTTTATGAAAGGAATAAATCCATATCATTTGACAATTTGAGGGAGGTACCTCTTTTGAGTAAGGCTCAATTATAATTATTCTTCTTAGATGATTTACAATATTCTATGCCCCTTTGTTTATACTAATTCTCATCTACCCAACTCCTCATTCTTATGCATGTGGTACTAAGCTACTATTCACTATTCTACTAGTTATGATACTGTTCTACCTCTCCCTAGGTATATTACATTCCCATCTCTAGCTATATTATAGCTTGGGATCCAATATTCAAATTTTAATCATATGCTCCATAGTCTATTCATGCTTGAGATGAAAAGTGTTGAGGTGAAACTAGGAACCCTTGGGTTTAACGTGAGGAGAGGTCCATTCTATGAAAAAAATGGGATAATGGTCAAATAAGAAAGAGTTTGAAATCAAAAACATATATCGCCCATAAATAGGAGCAAATAAGAAAAGATCTTGCTCAGTAAGTAGGGCATGTTCAAGATGTTTGAGGACTCGATCTTCTCCTTAATGGAATCTGGACCATGTGAACCATAGAGAATTTGAATCTCCCTTTCTGTGATGATTTGGTTTAAATATCCCAAGTTTATTTCACATGTAAAATGAAGCTTCTCATTCTCCTTCACACCATCTCATGGGAAGGCAACCTTATTTGTCTTATGTATATGTAATCATGTTAAATTCACCACAAATAATCACAGAAAGGCTAATGATGTGATTATCAAATCTAAAAGGAGTCCAAACCACCTGGTGGGTGGGGTCAAAACCCCCAAAAAATATATTTTGAGATAATTTAGGTGCCATTAGGGTGACAACTCCCCCATATCTAGATTCATGATAGGTGGCCTGACAAAGGTCCCCAGGTTAGGTAGTGTGAGCTACTGATTAAAGAAAAAATCCAAAAGAATTGACTTATTACATGCATAAAACTATCATGTGAGAAAATTGATGATAATTATTCATGATCATATACTTATGAGTTAGATCAATGAGTCTTAGAACATTCCAAGAATAAACTATCATTGGGAAACATCTAAATTCATAGCATTTTCCTTAGAGAAGTCTTAGAGGGCTAAAATTTGATTGAAAGCCAAGATAGGAAGATAAAATTCTCCAAGGTTCAAGGTTTTTATTTTATGTGGCACATAATACTCTTCTATAGAGGGAGAGGGACTATATGAGTGGCACATAATAGCCTTATGGTTGAGGGTTACAAGTCCCTGATCTGAATTTGAATCATTTACCCTTAAAAGGGGTTATGACAAAGGAATTATAGGAGCAAAAAATGGGGAAGACATAAATTGAGCGACCACTTGTGGGGACCAGGAGATAAGAGGCAAGGGTTTAACTTTTGATGATGTAGGATATTTTTTATATGGGTTGAATAGCTTGTTCCTCTTGTGGGTTGGTGAGAAGATCCTCCTATAATAAATTAAATAAAATACATGAAATAATATATTTATATAATTAGAAAAATCACTGAACGTATTATATTGATCACTAGCCACTTCGAGGGGGAAACCTCCTTAAAGCAAGCTCAATACAATAAATTCATAGATGCCTTCATTGACCTCAACACTTATATATTAAGTCTAATCTAAGAAACTACTACTTCCCATGAATGTGGGATAAATAAAAATGATCATGAGATGACTTAAAAATCATATGAGTCTATTGAAACTAATATACTAACAAAGTAAAGAGAAGGGGTAACACTAACATCCCCTCCCTCTTCAAAAAAGATTTATCCTTAAAGCTTTATATATGGGAATTGGTGTTAAATCCAAAAGAGTAGTTCCCATGCTACATCCTCTGGTTGCATTTTTTACCACTAAATCAATACCTATGTGATGGAGTAGGAGTAAAGATGGCATGTACACCTATCCAAGATTGCCTCTAGCTCAAGAAGGATGTATCCTTCATTATGAAGTTCAGGTAAAATAGTTTACACTAATGTTTATGTCAAGAACTTTCTTCAGACAAGAGACATGAAAAATTGGATGAACTTGAGAATAAGATGGGAGCTCCAACTTATAAGCAACTAACCCAAACTTATAGAGAACCTTATATATCCCATATAACTTTGGAACCAGCTTATGATTCCCTTTGACTTTTAGGGAGGATTGCTTGTATGACTACAAATGAATAAAAACCATATCACCTACGTGAATGGTGCACTCAGAATGGTTTTGATTAGCCTGTTGTTTCATTATATTTTGTACCATCTAGAGATTATCCTGTAGGGTGGTGAGGATTTGACCCAAGGTTTAGAGAAGCATGTCGATCACTTAAATTGGTGAACTACTAGGGGTGTATGGAAGGAGCACTGGTGGTGTTTGACCATAGACTACTTCATATGGAGTTATTTTAGTTAAAGTGTGGTAGGAGGTATTGTACCACCATTTAGTGAGAGGGAGCCACTTTTCCCACTAATGTTGTTATTTTGAGGTGAAGTAATGAAGGAAATTTTCCAAGCATTTGTTAACAATTTTAGTCTGGCCATCCATTTGTGGATGATACCTAGAACTCATCTTCAGTTGGGTGTCTATGCATCAAAATAGTTCTATCCAAAAATGGCTGGTGAAAGTTGCATCATGATTTGAGATAATGGAAGAAAGAATGCCATGAAGATGGAAAATCTAGTCCAATAAAATTTATGCGATTGTGGAGGTGGTATAGGGATGGTTGAGACCACAAAAATGACTATATTTGGAGAGTTAATCAACCATAACCAAGATCACTATTTTCCCTCTAGATTTAGGGAGCCCCTCAATGAAATCCATATAAATATGTATCTAAATCTAGGTAGGGATGGGCAAGGGTTTAAGAAACCCAAGAATGAGTGTTATTTCACCCATGTTACATTGGCAAGTATCACATTTAGCCACCATATATTGAATTTCCTTTTTCGTTCCCTTATAAAAGAAGTCATGGCATGCCTTCTCATAATTTTTAATAAACCTTGAGTGCCTTGTGGATGGAGAATCATGGAGCTCATAGAATATAGGTTGTTGTAGATCAGTGCTCTAGGGAAGCACCAGATGGTCATTATATTATAGAGAAGCACCATCCCAAGAATAATGTGGTACTACAGAGGTGTTAGCAGCCAACTATTGAATTATTTGAGATAATGAGGAGTCATTGACATACCTTTGTTGTATAGCATCCAACTAATTTAAAATAGGCATGGAAATACCTAAAAGGGAAGCTTTGTTTGTAAATGTGTGAGATAGAGCATCAACCATAATATTATCCTTACCCATATTGTAATTGATCTCATAGTCATATCCCATGAGTTTTCTAACCCATTTATATTTTGATAAGGTAGAGACCCATTTTTTCAACAAATATTTTAGACTCTGGTGAATAGTTTTGATGCAAAAATGATTCTTCGGTAGGTATGTTTACCACTTTTGTACTACATGCAAAATGGCCATTATTTCTTTCTCATAAGTAGATAGTACTAAATTCTTGACAAAAAGGGATTTACTGGTGAATTCAATGGAGCATCCTTATTTGATGAGAACAATACCAAGTCCACCAAAATCATCACTCTTGATAGTGAAGGGCTTGGAAAAATCTAGCATAGCTAGAACAAGTGTAGTACACATAGCTTATTTTAATTCTTCAAATGCACACTTAGCTACTTGTGTCCATGTAAAATCATCCTTTTTCAACATATCTATCATAAAATCTATAATCTTCATATAATCCTTGACAAACTTGTGATAGTATCTAGTCAGCCCCAAAAAACCATAAAGGCTCTTGAGTGTTTAAGGATGAGGCAGTTTGTCATGGTAGTTATTTTTTCAAGATCCACTCGAACCCCTTAGGTTCAAATAATATGCTAGAGATACTCCACTTCATCCTAACCAAAATCACATTTGGAATGTTTTGCATAGAGCTGATGATTAGAGAAAAGTTGTAGTGTGAGCTCCAGATGTTGGAGATGCTCAGACCATGTTTTACTATAGATGAGGATGTCATTGAAGAAGACCAAAATGAATTTCCATAGGTAGGGAAAGAATATTTTATTCATCAATAGCTAGAATGTTGAAGGAGAATTAGTGATTCTAAAGGTCATGACCAAAAACTCATAGTGGCTATCATGTGTTTGAAATTCTATCTTAAGGATATCATCCTCATGAGGCTAAATCTGGTGATATCTAGAGTGGAGATCCAACTTCAAAAAAAAATGAATGCCATGAAGCTCATCAATAACAAAGATTGAGAATTTATCCTTGATGGTGATTTGATTAAGTGCATGAAAGTTAATGCAGAGGCACCTTGACCCATCTTTTTTCCAAATAAGAAAAACTAGGGAAGAATATGGGTTGGTACTAGGTTGAATAATGCCTTGATTTAGTAAGTCTCGAATGAGCATCTCAATCTCAATATTTCATTAAAATGGGTAGTGGTAGGGTTTGATGTTGAGAAGAATGCTTCAAAAAAAGAACTAAATATGGTGGTGCTCTAGATGTGAAGGTGGCAATCCCACTGGTTTGGCAAAGATATGTGCATCCCTATGTAAAATGGTTTGTAGATCAGAAGGAGTGAAGATCATTGATGGTTGAATTTGAATGGAATGGAGTTGGGAAAAGACACTATGTGAATTCTTCTTGATAATATTTTCAATGCAATGTGAATTGATGATGCTAAGGGACCCTAATTTTAAGCCTTTCAATGTGTGTTGTTTCCCATTGTCTAAAAATTGCATCCAAAGTTTATCAAAATCCCATAAGATGGGTCTAAGGGTGCATAACCATTAGGCTCTCAAAATAACATCACATCCACCTAAGGGCAAGGAAAACATGTCAAAGTGAAAGTTATAATCTCCAATAGATATATGCACATTGCAACACCTCCCTTTGCAAGGTAATATGCCCTTATTGGCAATCATGACTTCAAACTTGGAGTATGGATAGATAAAACAATTAGCCTGCTTAGTGATATAAAGGGTCAATGAAGTTATGAGTGTTCCCTGAATAAATGAGTATTGTGAGAGGGAACTTCTTGAATTAACCCTAAAATTTCATAGTGTGTGGGGTGGTGAATCTTGTTAAGGCATAGAGAGAGATATCTAGTTGGTCTTCCTAAGAAGTAGGTTCTACAATCGATGGAGCTTCTTTTGGATCATCTGTTATATCCTAAGCATCTTTTAAAACTTATATTTCAGGTGGAGAGTCCACATCTAGTAGGTAAATATTTTCTTGACACATCGATGTCCCCAATGGAATTTATAACATAGTCAGTTTTCTCTATGGGCTCACATCTCTGCTTTAGTCAAATACTTGATAGGATTGGTTCTAGGGGTTAGCGTTGTTTGAGATCATAGTGGAGTTATATTTTTTAATGGAGCAAAATTGGATTTGAGTTGTTGTTGAGTTGTGATTTTATCCTCTACCAACTTAGCCAACCTTAGGGCTTCCATCATCATGTTAGGTTATAAAATTTCAAACTCAAATTGAATTACATCCTTCAATCCACTAACAAAGCAACTCTTGAAGAACTAATCAAATAATTCCTTTATATGATAGGCCAATTTTTCAAATTATGTTTGATATTCCCTCATGGTTCTTGTTTGGAAAAGTTTAGTTAGTACTCCAATGAAGTCATCAAAATTAATAGGGCCAAACCATTATAAAATGAGGGTGCAAAAATTGATCCATATTGGCTCATCATGAGCCTTGGTATACCAATGATACCATTGAAGGGATTCAAGTTCCAAGTGAAAAGAAGAAAGTGGGACGTTATTGGTATTAAAATTATTATGTAGACTAAAATATTTTTTCTACCTGATAGATCCATCTAGTCAAATATACAACATGGAATCGAGGAAAATAAAGCTTCAACCCATGAAAATTGTTAGAAGAAGAAAACCTGATGTCTGAAGAGGACTCTAGATGTTGTCAGTTGTTGAAAGTGGTATGTTGAAGACTAAGGCTAAGAATTTTTTCATCAAGATCTTTGATGTGGGTTTTGAGGGCTGAAATTTCTTCCTCTATGTTTTTTGCTCTTGTTCGAGTTACTACCATGACCCCAATTATAATTTTTTTTTTGTTTTGTTTTTGAAATGGGTAGGAAAACTAGAGTTAAGACATGTTTAGTATGGGAAATTTTTAATTTGAGCAAAATCGAAAGGGGTAAAGAGACTTTTACTAAAAAAAATTATAGTGACAATATGATTGATGAAGGCTAGAGTAATTTTAGGAGTGAAAATGGAAAAAATAGAAAATTTATCAAAGAGGGACAAGGGAGTAGAAAAGGGAGATGTGTTCTATGGAAAAATTTTGGGGCAAACGGAGAAAAACTAAAGTTATGGTAAAACTAGAAAAAAGGAAAATTGAGATTTGTAGGAATTAGGAGTGGAATTAGTATATGGGACTTCAAGGAAGAAAATGTGGGGAATGGAATTTCAGGTGTTTGGATTAATTTTGAGGATCAACAAGGTTACATATGGAGAGATATGGTAAAAACACAAAAAAAAATACTTTGTTTTGTTTTTTTATTTTTTGTTAAATTTTTTGATAGTATGTTGGGAATATTATTAAACTAATATGACAAGTCTGTAGCTTTGATATGGAAATTTCTAATACTCTATTTTTAATATGCTAAAACTAGTATGGCAAGTCTACTAATACTCTGTTGATAATATGCGAAGATTTGATATGGAAATTTTTTTGATACTCTACAAGTAATATTTTGAAACTAATAGAAATGGGCCCCAAGTTTCAATGTATGCCTAAGGGTTTAAATATATCACTTTAGCCACCAATGTTATCTGAGTGAGTACCACTCTCTAAAAAAATTTGGCCACAGATTTACCCCTAAGTGACAACTCTTGGTTTTCTTCATAGGTGGGGACTAGTCAATCAAGATAGGGTTGTTTCCCTTTTCATTGATAGGTCCTCTCAATGGGCTAGCAACTTCAGAGTTCTTGTAGTACTTCTCATAATGAGTTTTATGGATTTTACACAAGCACTTCCCATAGTTATGTGGATAGGTTTTTACCTTGATTTGAAATAGATTATTGTGATACAAAAAAATACTTAAATGAATTATGCATCAGAATAGAGTTAAAATTGTCTCAAAAAGTACTTAAATGAATTATGTATTAGAATAAAGTTAAGACTTTTTGAAAGAAAAAAATCAGCCCTAGAAATTGCTCTGATACCAGATGAGAGGAACTTCCTGCAACAAATTAAATAAAATGCATGAAATAATAGATTTATATAATTAGGAAAAGAACCAAAAGGATTATATTGATCACAGGCCACTTTGAAGGGGCAACCTCTTTTGATCAAGCTCAATAAAATAAATTTGTGGATGATTTCATTAGCCTCAGCACTTATATGCTAAGTCTAATCTAAGAAACTACTACTTCCCATGAATGTGAGATAAAACAAAATGCTCACAAGATGACTTACAAAGCATATGCATCCATAACAACTGATATACTAACAAAGTAAGGAGAAGGGATAGCACATGTCCCTAACAGTTGATAGACAATTGCTTGATGTCTAACATTGCCATGGGTCACATTATTTTTCCTACTGTAAATTGTGGTCCATCTATCAGAGGATTAGGGTTTTTCCCCAAACCCACTTTTGTCTTAAGGGATCAAAGGAGTGGGGACCATTAGAGGACATTAAATAATCATGTGGTTTGAATCCTAGCACCTTAAATAAGTGTTTGGGAGGTTAATATAGAGCACACATTGAGAGAACCGATTATTTCCAACTTGAATATCAATGGACTCTTTGAGATCTTTAGCGAGGTCTATTTTGACACAGTCCCTTCTCTAAGGCTAGGATACATAGAACTTTGGTTGCTCATGAAAGATAAAGTGGCCCAAATGCTTGATAAGATGGTTGATAAAGTTCCACAGAGGAAGAGGTCAGCTTGAAAATTCTATTATTGGGATTTTAAGATTAGCTTTTTCAAAGACTTGGAAGTCTTGGGCCCAATGGGAAAAAAACAACTAGGGTGTTACAAATGAATCATGATCCATGGTTAATAATGGCTTTATAAAGTTTAGGATTTGTGAAAAGAAATAGTAAGAAACCCTTAGTGTGGTTTTAGAATACTTTCAGTTTCATCCCATGGCCTTTCCAATGGTTGTGAATCCATTATTTCAAAAGGCTCTTTGGAGGAACTCAACCCACAAAGTAAGTAACTAGGGTAAAATTTTCAAAATAATGATAGACTTTATCAAACTCTAGAAACTTCAAAACCACATCTAGTAGAGGAGAATTATAGTTAGAATCAATAACTCATGGTAAACCTTCGAGATAAAATTATAAGCTTGTTTCAATGCCATGGCTTCTCTGGTTCTTGTTAGTAATGCTTACATCAAATGATGTAGAAGGGGTGGAAGTGGCCAATTAATATTAGGGAAGGTGACAAACCACCCAAAGGGTGGATGGTAACCCTGACTCAATGCACTAAATGCATTGTCAATAAATCTCACCTAGATTGGATAGATTGATAGTGTGAAAATAGGAGGAAACCCTAAAATCCCACAAATATAAGTTCTCTTTACTCTCCTCTCTCTTCACTTTATCAAAGATATTTCCAGCTCAACACATTATTTTTTTTAATTATTCTTTTATGAAAAGTTAGTACTCAACTAATAGATTATTGGTTCACATCATCATCATCATTAGTCCTTTTTCATATCCTACTTTGTTGATTGGGGTTATAAAGTATGAGTCCATGTTGATGACATATATAACTTATGAATAGAGTAGGGTAAGTGCACCAAATTGGGGGACAAAAAAGGGCCTACCTGTAGACATGATTTTTCTAAAATTATAGAAATGTGAAATTTTGTAGATAATTTGAGATAGCTACACTTAAAATTTAAAGATGGTATAAAAACATGAATTGTAGAATTTTGCGTCTAGTTTCCAAAAAAAAAATTAAACATGGCTAAGTATAAATAGGCCAAAAATCTAAAATTTTAATAGGACCTCTTATTTTTTTTAAGAAAACATAGTAGATAGATGGTCGTATGGCCCACCATTTTTTTAGCATCGTTAAATATTGTTTGAAACCGTTTGGTGAATATTTAGATAATATCTTCTAGTGTGTTTCAAAAAAAAAATTATATTTTTTCTGTGAATATTTTTTTTATTAATTTTACAATTAAGTAGATCCTAAAAACTGACAAAAAAATGAATAGTCAGTCGTGCGGCCCACCCTAACTACCTCAAAAAAAATGAAAATTGATTTTTTTTTTTTAAATGTGTGTATAATTAGGCCTATTTTGTTACCATATATTTTTTTTGGAAATTAAATCAATGAAAAACAAATTAGATAAACATGAATAGGCATGTATAGGTGTGGCATGTAGTGGCCTAAAAAAGGTGTAGTTATAAATAAATATAGTTTGAACCTTTAAGATTACTCAAAAGACAATGTGCTCATTGTAATGGTAGTAATTTTTTGAATTTTAATGTTGAAATCCATAGCATATTTGGTGATTGAAGTTGAAACTCATTAGTTTTTCCTTAAACTCTCAGTCTCAGTTGTAGATGCACAGTCACAAGCCTTTGGCTCAAAAATCTAAGCAATTTTTTAGCCTAAAGGTTTAGTTTTAAATTTAAATTCAAATAACACATACATGTTATTGTAAATTAAAATAATGTGTATGCATTATATAATTCATACACATTATATAGTATATTATATAACATGTATGATTTATATAACGTGTATGTGTTACTTTGTTATAAGACCAAAACCATCTCTACGAGCATGTGGGAATTGCACATGAAGCCAACTTTGGCCATAAGCTTATATTTACCACTCTAAATGTTACATAAATTAAATGTAACAATATAAATGTAAACTTATACTTTAAATTTATTTTAGTAAATATAATAAATTAGGGTCACTTAGCATCTGATAGAGTTGGTCTCACAGTTGTAAGCCTTACGACATGGAAAATAGTTTTTCAAAATCCAATCAGGTCAGTATTTAAGCATTTTTAGTGTCTAAGTATTAAACATAAGGATTTTAGGACATAAATTTTACAATTAATATCCATTTTTGGTAAACATATAGTCATTTTTTAGGTTTTTGTGCCTTTATAATTGATTCCTAACATTTCTAAGAGTCTCAACTTTATCAAAATTGAAGATTTCAAACCACTCACTTTGAAATTGATGCAAAGTGGTGTTATTGGGATAGCATAGGTCACATTGATGACCTACACACATCAAATAACCACTTTACATGTTAATTTCACTTGATCATCATCCCTCCCTCATCTTTGATCACTTCCTACTCATCCTTCATTACCCTTAATCACTCTCTCATCAATCCTCATTATCCCTAATCACTCCTCATTGACCCTCATTATTCCTAGTCATCTCTAATCACTCTCTTATCATCCATAATCACTCCTCCATTAAGCCTTACTATCCCCCATCATACCTAATCACTCCATCCCCATCCTTCATAATCCCTAATCACTCTTTCCTCATACCTAATCACTTCATCATCCCTATTCACTCCCTCTTCATCCATTCTCATCCCTAATCACTATTTCATTGACCTTAATTGTCTCTCATCATCTATAATCACTCAAGCTTTTCATCCCTAGTCACTCACTTCTCATCCCTCATAATACCTAACCAATCTTTCTTCATCCCTCATCATCACTAATCACTCCCTCATTAACCCTCACCATCTTTCATCACTCCATCATTGACCTTCACCATCCCTAACCATCCCTAATTATTCCCTCATTATTTGGCATAATTATATACTCTAAAGATATATTTGATTCTAATCATATGTTTTTTAATCCATTATAATATAGATGAATTCTATTCTAGGACTTGTGTTGTCAATACCCATTTGTGATAGTCAATTTTATTACTGACTGAATTGGATGATCTTAGAAATTTATAGTCAAGTAATATAAGTATTAATACAAAATAGAATGTAAATTTTAGTTCATAAAATTATTTTTGTATAGTTGACTAAATGAAACTTTATTTTGTTCCACCTTTGGTAGTTTGGTTTAAAAGATAAAAATTAAACACAAATCTCTTATATAATTTTTTAATTATGAGAAGATTTGAATCAGATGTAAAGTTATTTAGTGTTTCCCTTTCATGTATGACTTAAATCTTGGTTACGTTCACACATGAACTCCTTTTTTGTGTAATGTGTCCCAAATATTTTATCTCTTGCATGAAAAATGAACATGTATTCATGTTATCACAAAAATATGTTTTTGTAAAATGTGAAACACTAGTTCAACATGGTGTAGATGTTCATCCCATGTTTTATAAAGATTAAGATGTCATCAAGGTACATTTAAAAAATGACATATGTAAAGGGCCTGAGGATGTCTTTCAACATATTGAAATGAATGAATTTGTTATATGATTTAACCTAAAAGGCATAACCAACTAGTTAATCAATCCTTCATTTGTTTTTAAGACTATATTCCAAATGTCTAGAGGTTTAAAATGAATATGATGATACCCAAACTTAAGATCAATTTTGGAAAAGACTTCTGCACCATGGATATGGAAGAAAAATGCCTTAATATTTAAATGAGGATAATATTTCTTCACTTTAATCTTGTTAATATTTTTTTAATTGATTCACAATTTTGGTACAAACACAATTGGGTTTCTTCAAGGCAATGATTTGGGCATGATGTGTCCATTATTCATGTTTTCATGGATCTACCACTTCATCTATTAATTATATAGAAATGATATGTTGTATAAATAGGTTTGAGGTAGAGATATTTAAGGGATCAAATCAATAGTATTGTTTAGTGCATAGTATGTAGGAACTTATTTAAGTGACTGAAAGATATACTTGTATTCATCTAGTTTATTGTTCAATTATTTTGTCTTTGTTATTATTGGATAAACCACACTATGATATGGTGAAATAAGTATGTCATTAAAAATTTAATTCTTACCATTAAGACTATACTTATTACTAAAACTATCAATATTCTTGCACTTCCTAACACTAATGACTGAAAGCTTATAAACTAACTATGATATATGGTATTTCAAATCATGACAGTCTATCACAAAGTTTCAAGGATTTACTTCATAGAATAAATTTCAATGGTAACTATATGGTTGACCACATGTAAAGCATCACACACCTATAGTG
Source organism: Torreya grandis (assembly GCA_037957365.1). NCBI lineage: Eukaryota > Viridiplantae > Streptophyta > Pinopsida > Cupressales > Taxaceae > Torreya > Torreya grandis. The sequence continues at coordinate 310,755 of JARHVA010001572.1, forward strand.
GTGAGATGTCACAAAGGATTGCATCTTTAAAAAGTTTGATTTTTTACACCAAGTGACACTGCTAGGTGATCCATTTCTCAAGGCCTACACTAGACCATACACTAGCATATGGTTATGAATGATGTATAAATTCTATGTTAATTTTTTGAAAATATGATTTAGGAAAAATTAAAATTTTTTGACTTCTATTAGAAATGATGAAGTGCATTGTCTCACCATTGATCTACATTTGTTAATGAAACAATACTTTTAATTCATATAATTTCTTGTTGGTGGAAATAGAGATATTTTTAATATCGACCATATCATTGGGTTCATAATATATTTTATACTTAACCTTTTATAGTGACAGATAACTTGTACCCACTTCTTAAGATGTGTAAGTAGAGAGCTCATAGTGTGACACTCTTCATTGGATTGAATATTAAAGTTATGAATTAAGCACCACTTTCCAATCTTGGACTACATGTTGTAATCATTTTAAAATTATTTTCCACTCTCTGGTATGATGACTCAATCAATATACATACAAATATAAGGCCTTAAATATAATTATTCTCATCATAAAATGTCCTCATATGGAAATAAATTGATTGGTTTCAGGAAATCACATAGCTTGGTGATCCTCATGTATTTTTTACCCATTTTTGGTGCTATGGTATTTTTAATTGCTTCTCTTTTTCTAGAAATTTTTCAATTTTGAATTACATCATTTATAATAGGCACATATTTTTTCATAGGTGTTTAATATTTATGTTTCAAATTTACCTCCACGTCATTTTGATCACTATGTCTTATATTTTGTGATAGCACTCAACTCTCCACTTATATCTCCTAAAATTTTAAAACCCCAATAAAATAACACCATCAAGGTATTAGATGGACTGATTAAGGATGGGGAGGGATGAGGAGGAATTGAGTAGAGATGATGAGGAAGTCAATAGGGAGGATGAAGGATGGTGAGGGTCAATGAGGAAGTGATTAGGGAGGATGATGGAGTGAATAGGGATGATGAATGATGGTGAATATTAATGAGGGAGTGATTATGGTATATGAGGGATGAGGAATGAGTGATTAGAGATGATGAGGTATGATGAATCAGTGATTAGGGATGATGAGGTGATGTAGGAGCATCACTACCCAATATAAATAGTGATCTAGTTTACATGTTTTGAGTCTTTAGAAGGTGGTCAAGGTCATAATAAGTCTATAGGAGTATTTCTAATTTTCTATTTTTGTGTAAATTTTTAATTAGAGTTGTATTAGACTTTCCCACCAAATCTTTCATTTGAATTTTTGCACTTTCATAGAGACTTCAATCTTGATTCAAGAAGTCCAACATTGAATTTGGTATGTTAAAAAACATATACCTAAACTCATATTTGATAAATATGTTAGTATTTGAGTTAGTTGATGACACTCTCAACATACAAAAGAAGTTAGAATTTAGTTGATGGTTATATGGTAATAAGAGTCTTCTCAATGTACTATTTTATATTTAGAGTCAGATTAAAGAGAGTTGGAGGGGATAGGATTTGAAATGATGAATACAAATAACCCCAAACAAGTGAATAAAGATAATTTTTGATTATTTGCAGACAAGAAAGCAAATAGACCCTGCATCTTCTTGAATATGTGCAAAGATAGTTGACAGTGTGCATGATCATGAAACATGATTAATAACAAGTTATTTGTGATTTTGGGGTGAGTGGTAAGTTGAAAATACATTTTATTTGATGTTTATTATAGAATTTTTCATTTCATTTTCAAATATTTTGAATGTTTAAATTATAAACTGTACACCCTATGCTTTTACAAATTGTGCCTTGAAATCTAAGTGAAGGTCAGAGTCTTGTGGAAGATGAGATTATATTTGGTGGAATTTTGGAATGTATGAGTAATTAGTAACTTGACATAACAATTAATTAATATTATTTAAACATTTTATGTTGTTATTCTGTAAGGAAAATTTGTTTTAAGCAACACAACCCTATCTTCTATGAACAAAATTTCTAAGTATACATTTGTGTGAGAAGGTATATGCATGTATTGGAGTGAAAATTTAAATGTATATGTTGGTGATTTGATTATCATATAATCATTAAGTCTTATATTCTTTTGATTATCTTTCATATACTTGGATGAGAAAAAATAAAACTAATATAGTCCTGCATCATCAAGAAACTCTACACAATCAAAGTGGTATCTAGTGGAAATTGGAAAATTGAGTGTTATAGAAGGAAGGCATTGATTTTTTAAAGTGTGTAAACATTATTCAGAGGATTTTAAACCTTAATTTTTATTTAAAACCCTTTTTTTAATAAATTAGAATAAATAACCTCTTCTTAGATTTCTATAGACCTATGATTGAGTACATAGTCTATTCAAATTTGGTTAAGTCAAACTACTATAGATTAAAAAGGGAAATATAACACTTGGAAAACATACACAGGGTCAAATAAAACCTAATACAATAGTAAAATTTAATATAAATGCCTTTGTATGATTTAAATATCATTTTGACCCTTCTCAGGTCTCTAAAACTAGTCCAAACCCTATATTAGAGTTTCTACTTTCAAAGTGAGTTTTTAAGAGTTGTAATCATAAATAATTCATGAAATTTGGTGAAATGTTTGAGTTAAAAATGCAAAAAGATAATATAGTTTTTAAATTTATGTAAGTATGGATAAGTATGGATGGGGGAGGACTATGTGGTAGACAAGGTAGAAAGAAACCTAAAGACCGAATCTGAGAGTAGAAAGAGCCAAAAGAAGTTATCAAATAGTTGAAACAAAATCTAGAAATTTGTGAATAGATTGGATATGTTATAGGGTATCCATAAATGAGGTTGATTTGATGATTTTAGTTCGTACAAGAAGATTCTATGATAGAGTAAGAGGTAGTGTATGATATGAGGATTGTGTTGAGAAGTTAAGTAGGGTTAAGAAGAAGTTAGAGATAACTCAAAGGAATGGAAGTAAGTTTGTTAGAGACCTATTAAAGCCTAAAGAAATAGAGATAAGATTTGATCCAATTTGTTATAAATCATAAATACTAGTAAGGAGGATAGTCTCAAAGTAAGAGAGATTAAATTCATTGAGTAAGGAGAATAGAATGAAGAGTTTAGTGAGACCCTCCAAAGAATGGTGGATAATAAATGAAATTAATAAAATGAAGATGTGAATTTGAAATGTATATAGGGTCCAAAGATAGAGATCAAATAAGAAAATACAAAGTGAAAGTTAGGTGGATATTGGTAAAGAGCTTAGACAAGTAGAATTTGTAATAGGTCTCTACATCATGAGTGATGGTGAGGGGCAATGAGGGAGTGATTATAAATGATGAGGAATGGTGAAGGTCAACAAAGGAGTGATTAGAGATGATGAGGGATGAGAAGGGAGTGATTAGCGATGATGAAGAGATGATTAGAGATGGTAAAGGCCAATGAGGGAGTGAATATGGATGATGAGGAATGTGATAGCCAATGAAGGAGTGATTAGGGATGATAAAGGAGTGATTAAAGATGATGAGGGATGGTGAGGGTCAATGAGGAAGTGATGAGAGATGAGGAGGGACAAGGAGTGAGTTATTAGGGATGATGAGGTATAGTGAGGGTCAATGAGGGAATAATCAGGGATCATGAGGGAGTGATTAGAGATGACTAGGGATAGTGAGGGTCAATGAGGGAGCGATTAGGGAAAATAAAAAATGATGAGAGAGTGATTAGAGGTGATGAGGCATGAGTAGGAAGTGATCAAGGATGAGGGAGGGATGATGATCAAGTGAAATTAACACAAAATAGTTATTTGATGTGTGCAAGTCATCAATGTGACCTATGTTACCCCAATCACACCACTTTGCATTAATTTAAAAGTGAGTGGTTTGAAAACTTCAATTTTGACAAACCTAAGACTCTTAGAATTGTCAAGAATCAATCCAGAAGGCACAAAAACCTAAAAATTGACTATATGTTTACCAAAAATGGATATCAATTGCAAAAGTTATGTCCTGAAATCCCTAGGTTTAATACTTAGACCCTAAAAATGCCTAAGTACTGAGCTAATTAGATTTTGAAAAACTATTTTCCACATTGTAAGTCGTGTAACTGTGAGACCAACTCTATCAGATGTTGAGTGACCCTAATTTTTTATATTTACTAAAATAAATTTAAAGTATAAGAAATTAAAGATAATCTTATGGCCAAAGTTGGCTTCATGTGCAACTCCTACATGCTCGTGGAGATGGTTTTGGTCTTATAAAAAAGCAACACGTATATGTTATATAATGTGTACACATTGTATAATATACTATATAATACATACATACATATTATTTGAATTTACAATAACATGTATGCATTATTATTTTCTCAATAATGCATGCGCGTTATAGTTCAATAATTACTGAACCATAATTTAAATAACACGATTGTGTTAATTAAATAATGTGATCGTATTATTTAATAACATAATCATATTACCTAAAATGTCCATAGAATTGTCCCCCAATTGCATGCACATACCCAATATGTTCATAATCAACAAGGCATAAATGTTTTTTTGTCAACCTATTTTGAAAAAAATACTTACTTTATAATGTAGAAATTTATTTTCTTTTATACAAATTTCATGTCAAATTTATGAATAAATATATTTTTATTTCTTTATATTTACTTACCTTTCTCTTACAACAATTACAATTAGTAAAAATATATTTAATGAATTTATTTTAAAAATACTAATAAACATTAATTTAAATTTATTATCTTTTCTACGAATTAGTTATTGATTGCACTAATATATTGGTCTTTAAACAAAAAAAGAGAGAGAATTCCAAACTTTATATCTACTTAAAAATATCACAATTTTAAAAAATATTATCTTATAATAATCAAATGCACTTTTGAAAAAACATACATTCCTCCATCACTTGAACTACCATTATACCATTATAAGACAAAATGTTGAACATTTGAATTATTAATATGATATGTTATTCCTAATAGTCTTTGGTTAAGACTTATTTTCCTTCCTTGTGGGCTGATGTTGAATCAAATTTGTGAAGAATAATTCCACGCTTGACTTTCATGAAACTAAACCTAAGTGGACGTTATCTATACGTAAGTTAAATTGAAAGGGGCCGTGTGTTCCTCACCAAGTATCATAAACGCCAAAGGATACTTGGGGTTTCATGTAGTTTTGTCGTCATCATAATAATATTCCTAAGAATACATGTGATTTGATAGTTCTTTCTAAAGGGTATTATTCCTAAGGATAACCATTTTTCTTTAGGAAATAATCACTGGTGTTTGGTTTTTTTTTTTTAATAATTATAATTATATTAAACTTAGCAAATTAATTGTATGAGAAAATTACAATTGAATGGTATAATACTTAAAGTTTATATAATTTTTAGTTAAATGTATTATAAAAATATTATGTTATAAGATAAAGTTTTTTGTTATAGTGTAAGTTATTAATTTATCTTTTTTAATAAAATTTATAGAAGTATTTTTTTAATAATAGTAGTGGACTTAATAATATAATTACAATTTCTTGTATCATTCAATTTGACATAGAGATAATCAAGCAAACAACGTGAATTTAAAAATGGACTAATAAATTAAGTGAATTAATGATAACATCTAATCTTATTACATGTAACGAAGTAGGTGCAAGAATGCATTTTCTAAAGCTTCAATAAAGTGTATTACAGGAACTTTCAAGTGATGTCACCTATTTTTCAACACCACAGGATCTACTGCCACATCAAACAATTGAAGGGTGCATAATATGTTTGAAAGTGTTTCTAAAATATGTTCTCAAGGTTGTGTGACATTGGTTGAAACATATATGAATAAAGATTGCACACCACATGGAAGTATATGATTCTTTAAATAGAAATGCAAATATAATCGATGAAGGTTGTCCAAAAACCATTAATTGAAACACAAAGAAGAACATGCAACATGCAAAAGTTGAAAGGAAGATAAAGATGATTCCCACAAAAAAAATTAAATGAAGCAGAATAGAGGACACATGGCTAACATCACATATTAGAAGGGCATGCAAGGGGCCAAGGCCTATTATAAGTAATTTAATACTAAAATAGGTTGTGAATTGAATAAGAGATGACTAAAAGTATTTTGGTAAAGAACTCGACATTCATTTGACTAAAAAGAGTTATTTTCACCATACAAACGACTTGGATGGGTTAAAAGATGTTTAGATGCATTTTAGAGAAGATAATGATTAATCAAGTGTATTAATGATGCTTCTAGAGATCTTTACATACAATCTAAAAATTATTGTTAACATTTAATTTTTTGTTTTCATTAGAATTTAGAGGTGGAGGTGGAGACCATTGCATTTTCACATCTAAAAGCTCGCCTCTTTTTTTCCATTTGTTGTAGATTAAGCTCTGTTGAGAAAAATAATTTTTTTTCTTAGAATTTTGTTTCTTGTCTCATGAGGTATATTCACAATCATAGCCTTATTTTTTTGTAGTTTCATATTCAAGTATCTTATTAAAGCCTTACTACAATAATTTGCAATTATGTATTCATCAAAGCAATTAACAAAGGTGTTGTGGTTTCATATCTTACTCTTCATCAAGCTATTATTTGTGTATTTCTAGAATATATTTGTAAAGTTAGATTCTCACCTCTTTCTTTCTCTACACATTTATCTCACAAAATATTAAAACAATAATTGTGTTATCTATTCTAGTAATAAGGAAATTAGATCAATTTATTTAAGTGCATCCCCTCACTTACTTATAGTACTTGTGTTTATTTTCTCTTCTCCCTTTTCCCCTAAGAAATCTGCCTAATACCAAAATAGGAGTAATTTAGACTTTTTCAAAGTTTATTCGGTCATAAATCTCACATGAAAAACCTTCCCTTTGTGATATTTTGATTTTGGGTGCATCAAAGTCAAACATTCAAGAGTATCAACAATTTTAGGCATATCCAATGGAAAAAATATTTGTTTGATCTTGGTCTAAGGAATTTAAATAATTAGATGTTAGTAATTTATTTACTAATGTATTATATATTAACTATAAAAACCATTGACTTGAATACAAATTATTAAGAGTTCAATGAAAATATTGGTAAATCTTTATTGAAGATTGTAATATTCATTCATTTGGCAACTTTGCTTATCAAAGAAACCTAGTAGCCTATGAAAATAAGTCAAAAAAGGTCTATAACTAGAAATAATTAAATTAAAAACATGGTTGAGTCCCTATAACTATCACCAATAAAAATGAAGGTTAGATCTGTAATCAAATCTACATCCTTAATTCATATAACTCAATATTCATCCTCTAATCAAATACTTTAGTACAGGATAACAATGATACAATAAAATGTTCACTCTTTTATTATATGGAAGTTTAGCAATCCATTTAATAATAAATTTTGGAATAATAGATCTAAGGATTTTATCTCAAAGCAATTTCATACTTTCTGGTGAAAACTCAACTACCCCAATATACCACATCCATGACATGGTTGATATTCTCTCTTTTCATCATATTAAAGAGGTTAATGTGGCATGAATACTACTCACAGTGGATCCAATACTCATTTGACCCCAATGGAATGGTACAATGGTGAGATAATATTGGTAAGGCATGATCGTCTGATTGACTACTAGCATTAGGAATTTTTTAAGAGATACTACTAATGCCACCTTTAAAAGTGAGCCCCATCACCAGATAAGACCCATTACTTCACTAATAAGAGTGGTCTCATCAAAAGTTGCATTCTTCAAAATAAAATAATTAGATTAGTATTAAAATATAACCCCAAGATGATCTATATCACAAGGCCTAAGATCAGGTTTATGGGGAATAACCAAGTTTGGTTGTGTAGAGTGAATGCATAGAGATGTATTCAGATAAAATAATAAAAACATTCAATGGGGTGGAAGTATTACTTGCAAGAAATGTAAATTTTATTCAAAAGTAAAAAAAGGGAAAATGGTACAATATGCTACAGCTCGTATGTTAAAAAATAGACACACAGAGTATGTTATATATGTTATGACTATGTATGGCATTAAACCTTGGCCATATGTATATGTTATATATTTAACATTAATAATACAAGAGCTGTTACAACTATTATCATTTATAAAGGAGACAGTTGACCATTATTTCATCTTCCTTGTTAGATAATGGTTGAGCTTCAAGGTTGGTGGTGACTAATGATCTAACTAAAAAGATTCTTGGCTAAAGAATGCCACCTAAAATACCACATGGTTAGATATGGATAACATGTGGATGTGCTGAAGTGAAGATAAATATAGGAACATGAGCCTGTGAATGAATACCATGACAGTGTGCAAAGTTGTGAGGTAAATGCAAAAGTTTAAAAATAAGTGTAGGACTTATACTCAAGAGTGTAAGTGTTTAAACCTAAAATGGATAAGGATCCTAACTTGGGTTAGATAAGGTTAAAATATAGAAATGATAATGAAAAAAGGTGATAATTAGATCTACAATAGACCAATTGGATGCTAAACTCAAATATAAACATACATTAAATTTATTATGTTAAGAATAGGATAAATATAAAAAGTACAACTAAGATATGCATGGAAATGATAGATAATAAATATACTTAGCTGGTTCTAATGTTAACATAGTGTTAGAACTAGAACAGGTAGAAAGCAAGCTAGAAGGATATTTTAGAACAATCATGGATTCTAGATATAACACTTCTAGAGCTATAAAAACTAACATCAACCTAGGATGGCTACATCACTGCTATTTTCTAGGTTTGACACAAGTGTCTTATATAGAATGTCTTATAGAAAAGGATGCAAACACCTAGATGCTTCTAGGTTTGACTTTGTCTTCACTCTTGTGCATTCATATCTAGGTCATGGACTATCACTCCTCATGAAATGTCAAAGCCCTAGTTCTTCATCTTCATGGTGACCTTAGGGGGAAATGGGTTAGTGTGCACATGGTGTCAAGATGATACCAAAGACCCCTATGTCAACGAGTGTTGCCTACATATCCAATACTCCAAAGAGGGCCTAAGACTGATGTATTTCTTCCCTATGTGTTGTCTTGTGTGTGAATCATGCAATATGTGAAAATCAAGTACAACAATGACCTAGCTTGTAACTTGAAAATTATAGCTCTTGGGTTGATCCTTCAGTACTTCATACTTGTAGATATGTTGTTCCTATGACTCGTAAGGAAATAAAGAAGTTGTGTTCAATTCAATGCTTGATAGAGTGATTTTGATAAGTTCCCTTGGTCTCTCATAGTCTTTTTCAGGTGTTGCTAGGTGATGAATGAATGAATGAGTGTTGATCTTGTATTTATATCAATCTCTTTAGAGAAGTAACTCGCATTAAAGTGCTTAGGCCAACCATTAGGATATATTTCACTTGTAAATATATGAATTTAGAGCACTAGACATTTGCATCAAGTCTGGACACTAATGTTGACACTAGTGTCTATCTTGAATATTAGTGTCTAAGAAACAAGCAAATAAGTACAAGTTCATATTCATAGAAATAACATAAAAATATTCTAAAAGAAATACTTAATATGAAATTCCCATTTTTTGATAATTTAGTAGTGATTTTAAAAAAAATTTGAAAGTAAAGATACAGATATAGATGAATAATACAAAAAATTATAACTCACAAAGAAATATTGAACACAAATTTTGTAAAATCTCCATGTTCTAATCTTTATTGAGTTGAAAATACAATCTTGTCCTTCAAAACATTTTTATAGAGTCTCACTACCAAAAGTCCCTCCTTTAAAATGAACTAACACTCATATTTATAGCAAAGGAAGGTGGTTGTGGTGTGTAACCACCTTTTTTTACATTACAGATGGTGTAAAAGTGATTTTACAAAAATGCACCACTTAAGTAGTGTAAAAGTGAGTTGGTGTAATTACACCGCATATAAATGTGAAATTACAAAATTGCACCACTTGAATGGTGAAAAAATGCTTTGGTGCTTTTACACCACTTGAAATGTGTAAATCAAAATTACACAATTTAAGACTTACAAAGTGACATAGTGCATTTTCATGAATTGCATTTACAAGGTTGCAATTATGAAAAATTTGCAACTAGAAATTACAAAATGAGATCCAACATTAACATGAAGAGACTAGAATCTTGATGAAGAATTCATTCACTTTCTCCTTCACTAAAAATAATCTCAATCATTGATTTGAACTTATCATGGAATTTCATCATATATATGCTTATCTTTTATATCATCATTTTTTGAGTAAGCTCAAATTTATTTGATTGAGAAGTTTCAATGACCATTGATGTTTTCTAGTCATCTTTTATGTTCACCATAAAAACATTTTCTTCATAAGAGCATAATATTCATGTTAATATTTTTATGAATCCATCCATATCAATATTTAAAATTATCAAATCAATGACATGATTTAAGGGCTGAGATGGTGCCTGTCATGGTAAATAAATTTTAATTTACACTGCCATTTGCATTTGGCCTCCAAAATTTTAGATTGGCAACTTATGCCCTGAGCCATAAACTCAACACTAAATACTACTCAACATATGCAAACATATATCAATATGACACTTGAATTAATATTGGATATGCCCATGAAAAATAAATTTATCTCATTAAAATTTCCTTCTACTAGAGAAGACTACAAATTTCCAACCAATACCATGATTTTGTAGCGAATACCATGGTTTTTGGGACCAAAACAACCTTTTATACACTCAAAACCATGGGTTTTATTGATAAAACCACTTCATTTTCAAAATACTATGAATTTATTCTTGAAACCACCATCATTATCCATGTTCCATGAATTTGGGGAAGTGTAAAACAAAATTTTATGACTCAGGGAAATGTAATTTCAATTTCCACGACCAGGAAAAATAAAATTTCAAATTACACAATCATGAAAATGAAAAATTCAATTTAAATTTCATCAAGTGGAACAAATAATTTTCAAATTACATGGAGTAGAAAAAATAATTTTGCAAATTGCATGGAATGGAAAAAGAATTTACAAATTACATGAAATGAAAAAAAGAATTTGTTAATTGCATGGAGTGAAAAAAAGAATTTGAAAATTACATGGAATATAAAAAAGAATTTGTAAATTTCATGGAGTGGAAAAAAGAATTTACAAATTGCATGAAGTGGGAAAAATAATTTTCAAATAGCATCGAGTGGAAAAAAAATTTTGCAAATTGCATAACTTGGAAAAGTGTTGGGGCATTTTTCACAACTTGGGGTTTTCAAAAACAAATTTACATGACTTATAAAAGTGCATTAGTATTTTTTCATGACTTGTATAAGTGCATTGGTATTTTTGCTTGACTTGAAACCTATAACTATGATTCTCTCCCTTGATTTTTGAAGTTCAAGATGAAATTTGTATAACAAGTATTTATAGTCAAAATTCATCTCTCAGATCTATTATCTACATTGCGATAAAAATCAAGAACTTTCAAATAAATTTGATTTTACCTTAAATTTTTAATCTGGTTTTGATAAGATCAAATTAATTCATAAATTCTCTCTTCTCTCTATCATATTATGTTTTCCATGATGACAAGAATCATGTTACACTGAAAGAGAAATTATCTAGATATATTCAACACACTATTTAGAAGCTTGAAAGATCGTTAGATTTCATTATTCTATCCAAGCCTTATCCATTGGGATATGAATTTGATGTCCCATTGTATAAAAAATTTACTATCCATGTCTTTAAAACACCTCTAATTGCATATATGAGTGCAAATGGGGGTGTTTCATGAAATGTAAAATTTCATAACAATAATTAGATTCGACTATGGGATCACATTTCTAAAGGAAATGCAGGAGAACTCTAGAATATTACATGACTGGTGACTCATTTCCATAAGTTCTTAAATACTTCTATGTAGCTTAAATTTACACATCCTGATCTAACCAATTGAAATCCAGTTAACCTTTCTCAATCATATGAGAAATGAAGATGTATTGTCAGTTCAGGTCCTCTACTCTGAATATTTGTATATTTTGATCTGACCAATTGACAATCAAGTTATCCATCTCAATCATATGGTAAATTAACACACGCTATTGATCTAGATCACTTGTTTTTGAAATTCTACTTATTCACCACCTATTCACTTGAAGAGATCCATGATAAACCTTTTTTTTTTGCTTGAGATATGAGCATCCATATCACCATTTTCATAACTACAACAATTATTTTTTGGATAAATTGTTAAATATCTATTTTGTAAACTCACTTTACCAAAATACTTCATGGCCTATTTCTACATGTCATCCAAGAACTGAAGAAGCTTTACACTAAAGAACTCACATGAGAATTTTTAATGTCTAACTGATTGGGATTCAATAAAAATATAGATCATGGCTATGAACATGTGTAAGAATAAGGACCAAAACAAGGATAGCAAGGAACAACAAACAACCTATTATATTTATTGAAAGCAACACATGCACACTAAAACAAAATGGGAAAAGAAACAAGCCAAAATAGGGAAATCAAAACTATTTATAGAGGGAAGAATAAAATAAAAAGACTATACAAAACCATTCACTGGCTGGGAGAAGTACCCATCATTTTGGAACAATAGATTTGACTTATAAAATCTGAACACATTTAGCAACAATGTACAAACAGGTGGGAAGAGAAACATATAATTACCATTCACATAGGTATGATCATGAATGAATAAATTAATAATGTTTTCTTGTTTTGAAATGAAATCATTTTGAAGTCTCCAATCGTCTATGAGTACTCTTGAGCTAAATTTTTCAACATCTTCTTAGATGACTTAAAATGCATCTATGTTAGATACAGTATCTGACTTGAAGAGAAGTGTGTTTCATATAAGTTTTTGAGCTGAAACCAAAATATGATTGTATTTTGAAATGAATTAGGTGTTGATATTCTTTTCTAAATCACTTCCCATGATAGAAATGAATTCATCATTAAATGAGTCATCATCATCATTAATTTTATCTGCCTTGACAGTTTCTATTTCACTTATAATTATTATTAGGCACCATTCATGTTTTTCTACATTGATGTCTTCCTTGACCTCAACCTTGGCATGATAATGACTTTCAATTTGCATAGGCTTATTACTTGGATTCAGATCTTGTAGAGAATTCTTCTATGGTAGACCTTGAAAATGAAATGCCCTAGGAATCTTCATTTTTGACTTTTGAGTCTTTCATTTTGATAGAGAAGGGATCTTCTAATTTTCTAAAAATTTGTCCCACACTATCTTCTCCTTTATAAAGTATTACATCACACTCTTCATTATTACTCCTTTCTATTTGTGGTTTTATCAATTATTTTTTAGATAACCCATTTTCTCCCAGGACCATGGAGTTTAAAAATATGGTGAAATAGGCATATCTTTCTCCTTTTCACAAAATGGGAAGTCAAATTATTCATCTATTTTCTGATCAATCATTAGTACTTCCATATATTCACCTTCTCCCATGATTAAAAAACTAAAATAAACATATTTTATAGGTATCACTTTCTCTTTTTCTCTATTAGAGTTTTGGCATGTTTGATCAGGAACTTACCTTTAATGTTTATTTTCTAAATATTTTAGACTCTTGATTGTATTAGGTTTCACTATTTCTTCATCATCATTTTCAATAGTTATAGCATCTTTTGAAACCTCTTTCCTTAACATTCCAAACATTATCAAATCATCTTCAATATCGATGGCATCTTGTTGTACAACCATCAATTTATTTACCTTATTCCTCATCAATATGAACTTGATATTTGGGTGAAGATAGCCAATAAAAATGCATAGTTTATTATTAAGACTTGGATGATTTTCTTAAGGTATTAGTCTCAATAATTTTTTAAAATTGTGTTATGAACTCTCTCATCTTCTCATCATCTTATTTTTGAATTTGGAAGAAATATGATAAAATTACAAACACATTCACAGTTGATTTAGATTTTTCTAAGAACTTATTATTTAAAGAGTTAAAATATATACACATCCATATTCTAATTACCAAAACTAGTCAGTAGTAGGTCCAATGAAAGTTTCAACAAAAAGTCCCACAACATCCCCATACATAACTCTCAAAATACTATAGGACACTGTGAAGGCCTGGATATGTTTATCTACATCTTAACCATTTTCTCCACAAAATTTTGGGAATCTCTTCCTTGATCTTGATGAGAACTCATTGTCTTGATCAAAATCCAATGGCCCAAAATGTTTTCCCCATGGGACATAGGGAACATTGGGGTTGGGGGTAAACTAACACCATTTCTATAATCAGGAAGGTGTAGGCACTAGGTAATTTTTATCAATGGATTTGATAACATCCATTCTAGGAGAGGTTAATTAAAATGTTAAAAAAATATGTGCATAAAGCACCTCAATCCCCAGTAGAGTCACCAAAAACTATTGGCTCAAAAATTTGTCAAGGGGACAAATTAGTGACTTTGGGTCTATAGTGTGGGAACTGAGTCATTATTTTAGTCATCAACGTAGGGATACAGTCCCTCTTCTATTATTAAGTGTAAATACCTTTGATTGAAATCCAAAAATGGAAAGCAAGGTAAAATATATTCACAACTATTTACATAAAAAAGGTTTTTTATTGGGGGTTTCATACTTTTAACATGAAAGTACATAAAGGAGATAGAAAGGAAATGAGTGGAAAGAAGGGAATAATGAAAAGAAGGGAAGAATAGAAAAATGAAATGAATAAGAGAGAATAGGGTTATTATAGTTAGTTATACACATAAAATACCATGAAAACCCTAGGGAAAAAAAAAGATAACTCTGGGTAGATAAATGTAAAAAATTACCAGAATAGTCCAAGAAGGGGAAAACACCATGTTCATGGAAATATCTCTCATTCAATGGGTGGTAAAGACATCATTACATCCTTAGGAGTGAAAAAAATAAACTGAGATAATTTTTTATTACTAATAGTAAACCAAAGACAAACATCTCATATTTACCCATAAAAGATAATTAAAATATTGCTTAAACCCCACCGATATTTCACACTCATAGAAATAACACAAAAAGATTCTAAAAGAAATACTTAATGTGAATTTTTTTTTGATAATTTAGTAGTGATTATGAAATTAATTTTAAATTAAAGATACAAATAAATATGAACCATATGCAAAGTTATAAATCATGAATAAATCCTGAACATAAAGTCTACAAAATTTCCTTGTTCTAATCTTTATTGAGTCAAAAATACAATCTCATCCTTCAAAAAGTTTTTGTAATGTCTCATTGCCAAAATTCCCTACTTTACAATGATCATAACACTCATATTTATAATGCAAGAAGGTAGTTATGGTGTGTAACCACCTTTTTTTGTATTACAGATGGTGGAAAAGTGAGTTTACAAAAATGCACCACTTAAGTTATGTAAAAGTGAGTTGGTGTAATTACACCACATGCAAATGTGAAATTACAAAATTGCACCACTTGAACGGTGAAAAAATGCTTTGGTACTTTTACACCACTTGAAATGTGTGAATCAAAATTACACAATTCAAGAATTACAAAGTGATATAGTGCATTTGCATGAATTGTATTTACAAGGTTATAGTTACATAAAATTTACAATTGGAAATTACAAAATGAGATCCAACATTAACATGAAGATACTAAAAGCTTGATGAAGAATTCATTCACTTTATCCTTTTCTAAATAAAATATCACTCATTACTTTGAACTTGTCATGTAATTTCATCTTGCATATGATTATCTTTTATATCTATATCTGTATGAGTAATTTCAAATTTACTTGACTAAAAATTTGTAATAACCATTGATGTTTTCTAGTCATCCTTTCTGTTCACCATAGAAACATTTTATTCATAAGAGCATAATATTCATGTTAATATTTTTATGAAGCCCACCATAGCAATATTTAACCTTATCAAGTCACTAACATGATTCAAGGGATGAGAGGGTGCTTGCAATGGTAAATAAATTTTAATTTACACATGTCATTTGCATTTGGCCTCTAAAATTTTAGATTGGCAACTTATGCCCTCAGCTAGATACTTAACACTAAATAATACTCATCATATGCAAACATTTATCAATCTGACACTTGAATTAGTTTTGGATATGCCCATGCAAAATAACTTTGTCTCATTAAAATTCCCTTATATTGATGAAGACTATAAATTTTTAGACCATGATTTTGTAGTGAATACCACAGGTTTTGGGACCAAAACAACCTTTTAAACACTCAAAACCATGGGTTTTATTGATAAAACCATTTCATTTAAAAATACCATGAATTTATTCTTGAAACCACCATCAATCTCCATTTTCCATGAATTTGGGGAAGTACAAAACAAAATTGCATGACTCAGGGAAATGTAATTTCAATTTGCACAATTGGGAAAAATAAAATCTAAAATTATAGGAATATGGAAAAGAAAATTTCAATTTTCACGAGAAGGTAAAATGCAATAAGAATTAGCAAATTTTACCGAGTGGAAAAACAAATTTTTAAATTACACTGAGTGGAAAAAATAATTTGCAAATTGTATGGAGTGGAAAACAGAATTTACAAATTGCATGGAATGGAAAAAAGAATTTACAAATTGCATGAAATGGAAAAAAGAATTTGCAAATTGCACACAATGGAACAAAGAATTTTCAAATTACATGGAGTGGAAAAAAGAATTTGCAAATTCCAAGAAATGAAAAAAAAAATCAAATTTCGTGAAGTGGAAAAAAGAATTTGCAAATTACACAGAGTGGAAAAAATAATTTGCAAATTGCACAGAGTGGAAAAAGGAATTTGCAAATAGCACCGAGTAGAAAAAAGAATTTACAAATTGCATGACTTGGAAAAGTGTTGGGGCATTTTGCACAACTTGGGATTTGTAAAAATAAATTTACACGACTTATAAAAGTACAATGGTTTTTTTCATGACTTGTAAAAATGCATTGGTGTTTTTACATGACTTGAAACCTACAACTATAATTCTTTCCCTTGATTTCTGAAGTTCAAAATGAAATTTTTATACCAAGTGTTTATAGTCAAAATTCATCTGTCGGATCTAGTATATGCATTGGGACAAAAATTAAGAACTTTTAGATAAGTTTGATTTTACCTTAAATTTTCACTCTAGTGCTAATAAGATCAAATGAATTCATAAATTCTCTCTTCTCTCTATCATTGTATGTTTTCCATGATGATAAAAATCTTGTTGCGCTGAAAAAGAAATTGTTGAGATATCTTCAACACACTATTGGAAAGCTTGAAAGATAGTTAGATTTCATTATTCTACCCAAGCCTTGTCCATTGGGATATAGATTCAATGTCCCATTCTATAAAATGTTTACCATCCCTATCTTTAAAACACCTCTAATTGCTAGTATGAGTGCAATTGGGTGTGTTGTCATGAAATTTAAATTTTCATGACAACACTACTGGAATAGACCAGCTCAATAAAATATGTAAAATTTTTATTGGGGTATCATTATGTTAAATTTTATGATGTGTTAAAAATCTATAAAATCATTTTGGGGTTTTAAATTGATTTGGATTTTATAATATTAGGCACAATTTCATAGCATATGCACCTTAGATATGTCTCATGTTGAAACTATGTATAACAATGATACTAATGTATATAATTATGCCATAATTGTGAATCTGAATCATATAACTTTGTGTTTTGGCCAATTCATAAAATATGTAAGTGTGGATAACATGTTTCCAAAGTATGCACCTACTAATCTAAAAATTTATATAATTACCAATGTGGATAACATGTTTCCAAAACATGCCTCCACTATAATCTAGAGATATTTAATACTAAATGAGTGTAGAGAACATTCTTTCAAATCATGCCCCTACTAAATCTAAAAATTATGAATGTGTGGAATCCATGCACATATGGCATGCCCATACTAAATTTAAAAACTAATATAAGTACCACATTTTGAATAAGTTTGGAGAACATGCTTTTAAAGCATGCCCCCACAAAATTTGAAAATTGTGTCAAGTGTGGAGAACATGCATCTATGACATTCCCCCACTAATATTCCAACACCATTGAGGTGATGGAAAGGAAATAGTAGTTACCTCATCTCGAAAGGATAAGACAAATATATAATTTGTAAATAAAAACTTATGGCATATAGAAGGAACATGTCTAGGTAGATATAGCATTGAAGAGTATAGAACTGATGTGATCACATAAAAGCCTAAGATGCATGATAAATATCATGGAAATATTAGGATAATAACATTACAATATCAATAATCAAACAAACACACACACACAAGAGCACTCAAAATCAAGTCAAAAGGCAATGGTCCAAGGAGACCACAAACAAAGGGCATGTTCAAATGCATCACAATCAAAGGGACATGAATTAGTCAAATGTCCATAAAATTAGGGATGCCATATTCAAATTTCCATACAATAAATAATGACATATCCAAATTTCAATGAAATCATACATAGGCATGGGGGTCAAAATCAATGGAACATAATCAAATGCTCAAATGAGGAATATAATATCAAGGTGAGACACTCAAATAAGTACATGAATTAAAGCATAAGTAACCAACATAAACATGTCATATGATCCCATGAATCAAATGTGTTAGGAAACAAAATGTCAAGTGTATAGCATATCAAATACCTTATGTAAGATATAATCATGGATAAAGGTAAGTGAAAGTACATATGTAATCTCAAACATAATAATGACTTGTGATCATTGATTCATATAGCTTGTGTGTATCAAGATCAAAGAAGCAGATGCCCCCATTATTTGCATGACATGAGTAGTGGAAAGGCCCAACATCTCAAATAAGAGTAGATAATGTATTTGTGTATGCCTATACCCCATTCAAATATAATTGTGACACACATGTTTATATAGGAGTAACTAAATATACCATCCATCAACATGGAACTAACACATAGATGCCAAGGAGCTAATAGAACATGTAGGTGCCAAAAACATTTTTAGATTTTTGAATGATTTTTTTTTTGGGTATTTTGGGGATGCTTATTATGTAATATATTTACACAAATGCATAATGTTCATTGGTATTTTTAAAGGATTTACTTCAAGTGTAGCAAGGTAATATATACATTTTACCATCTTTTTTTAAACTATAAATGGTCCCAACTAATATGATTTGAACTTTCATTTTTTATCTTTCTCTGCATTGTTATTTTTTTTATTTTATTTTAGTATTGGGTCACCCACATCAAAGTCATGTGGCCAAACCTTTTTTTTCATTTTCCCTTTTTATGTGATCCTAATAAATGCACAAGTGTTCAATATCTTATGTGTTTTTGTCACTCAACTACTCTAACTAATGCAATCTATTTTCACGGTATTAATTATCTTTAATGATGTATTTAATATAAGCACACAAATAAGGTATCTCAAGTTTAATTTATAAGATGAACTCTATATTATAGACTAAAGAATAAGGTGTGGCCTGAGTAGGTGTGCATACACTAGTTCAATATGCCCATAGAACATATGCCATCTGTTAGTGCCAATCAGTGTTGTATCGTTCAACTATTTTACCAAGTATTTTGAAAATTGTCTTATTAGTTGCCTTTACCTAGCCATTGTCTTATGGGTAATAAGGTGTATAAAAGGTATGCTTAATCTTGTATTTACTTCAAAATAATTTTATCTTCTTATTTTTAAATTGTGTTCCATTATCATAAATAATAGCTGAAGGTATGCCAAAATAGGAAATAATATTGGTCATCAAGACTTATCATCCCCTATGGTAAACTCAAAGTGGAATTGCTTCCCCCTATTTTGTAAAATTTTTTATAGATATGATATTAAATTTGTGTCTACTAGTGGATACTAGATTTAACTTTCTTATTAATTCAAATCCCCATAAATAAAAAAAGCCATGGTGAAACGATCAGTTGTAACTCATGTAATGATGCATGATTCAAATTACTATATTTTTTGCATTATAAATATAGCTTGCATGTTTGATACATTATTATTCCATTTTAGGCCAATAATAACCTTAGCATAATAGTTTTTGAGACATGACACATCTACTAAAATACCCACCACACTTAATTTCATGCATTTTCAAGAGTGCAGTGTGGGCCTCATCTGTATTTAAGCATTGAAGTCATTATCCATCAAGACTTCATTTGAATAAATCATTACCAATAATAACATAACAATGTGCTTTGCATTATAATCTTCATTTATCATTTCATGAAAAATGGTCTGGTATATAGGCTTGATAAATAAAATTGTTAATATCATTGTACCATTATATGTTTATAGTATTACAAGTAACAACAAGAATAACCAAGGCATTCATTTTATTAGAATAAATGGAAGAATTTCATAGTTTTCATATTATATATTTTATATGATCATCATCAAAACTCATCAAGGATGCCACACTTGCCATGGCATCTACATGGTAGTTATCTTTATGTGGAATATTATCAATAAAAAATGTGTCAAATATTTATATGAGTTTATCTACCATTTCTTTATATGGCAGTAGATGTTCTTATTTGGTTCGGTAATGATTAGTAAGTAAATTAACAACCAACTAGGAATTTCCAAAAGCATGGATGTCTATTATATGAAGCTTATGTGCTATGGATAATATGATGATCAAGGCTTTATATTTAGCTATATTTTTTGTGCAAGAGAAGGATAATTTATAATATAAATGCATGTATTCACCCTTTGGGGTGAAAAAAAAATACCAATGCTCACCTTTGTTATACATTTTGATCCATCAAAAAACATTATCCATAGATAGGAAGATAGATTATATGTTTTGAACTCACCTTGAAAAGCTTCGATGAGTGGAATTAAATTTGGTAAAGGAACCACAACCAATTGGTCACCTATGACATGTCCTTTTATTGACTTTTGGGTTACAAATTTTAGATCAAAGTTTTTAAGTTTCATCACCCATTTTTCTATATGGCTGATTAAGTGTGTTTTATTCATAAGGAACCTTAATCAGCCATAAATTTTCATTCATAATCAAGTATCTCGTGACTGATATAATAGATTGTACAATTTTTTTTATTATCATCCAATTGTACTAGTAGGGCCCCTAGGGCCTCATGGGTGGCTGATATGTAAAGAAGTAATGGTATATCTATAATGTGAGGCATAAGTATTATTGGGTTTGATAAATAATATTTTATTTTATTAAAAAATTTATGACATACATCATCCCATCCAAATTTCATATATTTTTTTATCAAACAAATGAAAGGGATTGTTTTATCAGCCAACTAGGCAATGAAACACTGAATAGACTGAATTTGGTCCTATAAAAATCGTAACTATTTTAGATTGGTTGGTGGTGGCATTTATAAAATACATTTTATCTTTTTATATCAACCTTAATTCCTCACTTATAAATAATGTATCCTAGGAGTTTTTCTGAAGATACCCCAAAGACACATTTTTGGGGGTTCAATAGAACATTAAACTTGCAAAAGTGCATGAACATTTTTTGTAGATCAATAGTATGTTTTTGTCAACATTTTTATTTTTAAATTAAATCATCAATATATTCCTCAATATTTTTGTGTATAAAATCAAGAAATATATAATTCATGGCCCTTTGATATATGGCTCTTGCATTTTTAAATCTAAAAGGCATAATTGTATAACAAAATGTACCCCAAGGAGTGGTAAATTTGGTGTTTATTGATCTTCAAGGTTAATTTTTATTTGGTTATGTACTAATAATGCATCCATAAATTAAAATGTCTCATATCCAGTTGAAGAAACTACAATCATGTCGATATTAGGTAATGAAAAATCATCTTTAAGACAAGACTTGTTTAAATCATTGTAATTGATGCAACAATGAATGTCACCCTTGGGTTTTCTAATAAGGACATTATTGTATTCCCAGTCAAAATATGCAATAGATCATATAAATTCAATGTCTAAGAACTTTAAAATATCATCTTTTACCAATAATACCACTTTAGGATGTATTTTTCAAATTTTTTATTTTATAAGTTTTGCATTTGGGTATAATAATATGTTATGCATTTCCATCAATGGATGAATCCCAAGAATATATAAATAATCCCAACCAAAGAGTTTAGTAAAATTATGGAGGACCTATCGATACACTTTTCCTTCATAATCGTAAATCATGATAACAAGTAAAACTCGTTGAGGGTCCTTATTTATCATAAAGTTATACTTGATTATTTTTTCATTTAACAAAGTAGACTTCTCTATGATGAATGGTGTGTTATGAATAAAATTTGACGCATCATGTTGGACATTGGTATAATCTTTCTCACCAAAGTAATCATTATCAGAGGTGTATGAGAAAACCTATTCTTATGATAAAAGGAAGGGAGATTCTCATATGTACCCAAGTACTCTAGTAATAATTAATCATTGGAAAATTCATCTAATGTCAATTTTTTTGGTGAAGCATCCTCATCGATTAGATGATGGTTTAATAATTTGATCTAAGTTGTGGATATATGTAGACATTCCATTGTGGCCTTTATAAAATAAATTGTACAATGAGAGATATGTTTGTGTCTTGTATTTTTTTTTGAAAAACCCAAACCTTGTTGGTTTGTATTATTTATAAGAGAAATGGGTTAAGCTATGATTTGATCATTTTTATCCAACCCTTGTCCCTTTTACCCATATTTGAGTAAATATCAAGAACCAAAATTAGGATTACAGGATTGTAGTGTAGTATTATTAGGTTGGTGTACCATTGCACAATGTTTAAAGGGATTAATATCCATTGGGCATGTGTAAATGAATCCATGATGAATAAATTTTAAGCATGAATGTAATTTAGAGGGAACCACATACATATCATGTATCCAAGACCATCCCAAGATAATGTTATAGTTCAAATCATATGGCATAACTTGGCATAAAGTGGGCAATGTACGGGAACCCATAATAATATTCAATTATTTTCCCCAATACTTGTCTTGAAATAATATCAAATCCCTTGATGCTCATATTATATGGTTCCAAGTTTGAGGGTTTGATGCCAATTAAAGATAGAGAGGATATGGTGCAAATGTTGAGTCTTAAACCATTATCCACAATAACTCATTTTATCATTTTGTTGCAAATACACACTTGGATGTAAAGAGGAAAACAATCATTTAAAAGATGTTTAGGTCATACATCCTCATTCTCAAATGATATATTATGTTTGGTCTATTATATGGAATTTAAGACACAGGCCACATATGGTGGTTCAACATTACAAGGGAGTAGGGTCATACATAATGCATCTAAAAAGATATTTTTGTAATGGGTTGAATGGTGCAGTAAGTCCAAGAGTTAGGTTTTAGTATTAATATCCTTGGATTTGGTGGTAATATGACCTAGGGAGGATGACTATTTCATTCACTCCCTTTAGCTCTTTGTAGTGATAGGTAAAATCTCATTATAAACATTAGAAAAAGGAGTATGTAGGAACACGAGTTTTGAATCCCTTATATCTTGAAATGATTTAATCAGGCATGAGATATAATAGGTAATAAACACTATAAGGTATTTGACCATGAAATAATTAACAAAGATATCCATGGCAAACATGTTTATATAATTATAGCAATCAGGGATGAGCAACATAAAAGGTAATAAAATGCTAATTTTCTTAGGGTTTGATGTTCAAAGATCATGTTTGCCAAATATTTAACCCTTGAATATATGATCTTAACTTGGGTTATATAAGGTTAAAAATATAGAAATGATAATGTACAAGGGTTATAATCAAATTTATAATAGTCTAATTGGGTGCTAAACTCAAATATAAACATACACTAAAATTTTATGCTGAGAATAGGATAAATATAAATAGTACAATTAAGATATGCATTTAAATGAAATAGAAGTGATATACTTAGTTCGTTCTAATGATAACATAATTTTGGATATAAAATAGGTAGAAAGTAGGCTAAAAGGATATTCTAGAACAATTGTCAGATTATGGATTCGATGCTTCTAGAGATATGGACACTAATGTCAAATTGAGATGTTTGCATCAATGCTATTGTCTAGGTTTGATGAAAGTGTCCTATATGAAATACATGTTGGAAAAGGATGTGACTACCTGAATGATTCTGGGTTTGACTTTATCTTCATTTTAGTGTATTCATATGTAGGTCATGGATTGTCTCTTCTCATGAAATGTCAAAACCCTAGTTCTTCATCTTCATGGTGATTTTGGGGGAAAATGGGTTAATGAGAAGTGTCGAGATTAACCTAAAGGCCCCTATGTCAATGAGATATACCTATATAACCAATACTTGAAGAGGGCCTCAGATTGGTGTAGTTATGCCCTACGTGTTGGCTCGTGTCTGATCATGTAATATGTGTAAAGTAAGTATAAAAAATATTGAGCTTATAACTTGGAAAATATAGCTCTTGGGTTCCTCCTTGAGTACTTTAGACTTGTATATGTGTTGTTCCTATGATTAGTATGGAAATATGGAAGTTTTGTTTAATTGAATGATTTATAGAGTGATTTTAATAAGTTACCTTGGTCTCTCTTGGTATTTTTTAAGTGTCACTAGGTGATGAATAAATGATGGTTAATATTGTATTTATATCAATCCATTTGGAGAAGTAACTCACATTAATATGCTTAGGCTAACCATTAAGATATATTTAGTTTTCAGAATAGATGACTTTAGGGCACTAGACACTTATGTCGGGTCGAGACACTAATGTCAATATTAGCATTTGTCCCAAACGTAAGTGTCTAGGGAGTAGAAAAGTAAGTACAATTTTAGAACTTGTAGATATGGAAGATAAATACCTTTTGACCATTCTGGGCAAAATAAAATTCCAAGGTCATCAACATAAGACTGTTTAAACTAAGAGATAGTCCAAGGGGCACAAGATAAAGTATATGTGAGACTTGAAAAAGTGGGAAAGGCTTATAACTAAAAGGAAAAACCAAGGTCTAAGTTTGACAAGTGTACAATACTAAGGTGTTATATAATATACAAATATAATCTACATTTCCCACCACCTTCTAAGTAGGTATTGTGCACAATTCAAAATTTTCAATTTTGAATAATTTTTTGACATTCCATTAGGACAACCTTAAGCATTAGGAGTGGGGCTAGGTTGTTTTAAAGCCTATAAAGGGCATCCTAGTTAGGCTAATATATTGAAAACTTACAAGGGTAGTAGACTAGTACGCTACTTCATTGAAAACTCAAAAGGGTAGCTAAGTAGTGTGCAACGGGTGAAAATTAGTAAACAACACCTTGAGTGATTATTGTAACTTTTATTTATGTTTCAGTTCCTCAATATAATCAATTTTTTTATCTTTAACACATGGTACACTTTCTATGACTTTGTCTCAAGATGAGATAACTTTTTAAGTATGAGAAAGTGTTGGTGGTGTAATAGGGCTGAAAAATCATAGAATATAATTTGTGGACACATGTGTGACTCACACTATTTTATATTTTGTATCTCTTTATATTGTATTCAACACTTGAAACATATAAATAGTTTATAAAATGTGAAGAGTCTTTCCTTTGGATGTAGTGAAAGATTGGAATTTGAAATGACAATGACTTATAAAAATCTATATATAGAATTCATTTATATTATAAAATGGTTCTGATGTGATAACGATTAATATCATGTTTTGAAATGGTTTCTCTCAAAGTGTCTTTTATCATTGATTAGTATGCATTGGATGCTCTATTTTCCTAAACTAATTAATCATGTAGATTATTCTGCATGTTTTCTACCTATTAAGTCTATGTTTGATGGATAAATATATCTACTTTAATTTTTCAATGGCTAGGTTCAGTCTAAGTTGAAGTCTATTTTATACTTTCATCACACTTCGTACATCTATCCCTATATTAGCATGTTCTAATGGGTTTTTTAGGAACCTCTGCTAACATTTTGAATCTTTTCTTGTTCTAATTATGCCTTTTGAATTTTTTATTGCTCTAATTTTTCCTTTTAAATATGTTCTTACTCTATTTTTTCCTTTTAAATATATTTTTTCTCTAATTTTTCCTTTTGAATATGTTCTTGCTCTATTTTTTTCATTTGTAACTCTTTTTACTCTGAGTTATCCTTTTGTACCCATACTTGTTCTTTTTTCACTTGTGTTGTAGAAGATGCACTCATAAGGTGAGTGGGTTGATTGATTGATGTATCAATGATAGGATCACCACCATTAATTATATTTTGTATTTTATTCTTCAAATCCAAACTATATGTATAATGCCCATGTATTGTATGGTATGCAAAATAATATTTTTATCTCCTTAAAGGATGTAGAGGACGTAGTGTGATCAACTTGTTTAAAATAATTTCTCTTATAATATCACTTAAACTCTTATTAGCCTTTTGCATACTTTTTGAATCACTAGTTGTAGATGTATTTTATTTTAGGTTTAAATATTGATATAAAGTCTTATTAGGTACAAAATTTCTAGATGAATATACAAATTCATGATTGACACTATCATATTTTTTATTATTTATACTTATGATCCAATTTTATATATGTGATATTTTAACTAAAATACTAAATTTGCTTTTAAAACTCTTTTATTATCCTTCCCATATTGATGATTTCATCTTGTAGGGCTTCACAAACACAAACCCTAGGTAATTCCAATTGAATATGCATATACAAACCATAAATAAGAGAGGGGGGAGGAAGCTAAGGAAGTATATGTTTTTTACCATCATTTGGAACTATAAGATGGGCCACCTTACCCATTGGTGTAGTGATATCATGGACTTGGTTCGAGGAAAATTAGCTATCATCCTCTTGAGAGTTAGGAGGAAGACATTATTTTTTATTCATTTTAAATTTTCCAAATAATAAGATGATAAAAAGAGAGGAGAGACATATGGATTCTAACAAACACTCCATCATGATTATAAAATCAAAATACTAAATTTGAAACCTGAACACAAAATTTGAAAGGAAAAACCCTAGGGAAATCTATGGCTTGCAATATTTGATCAATAAATTTTTGGAAAAATAATAAAATAGTTACCTAAATGTGAGAAATTATTTTGCAAAATAAAAATGGTATATATATGCAATAAATGACACAAACTAATTTGTAACTTGATAAATATGGTAATATCTAAATATGGAAATTATAAAAAAAATAAATTTAAACTTAGCTATAAAAATTAAGATGTGAACTATTTATGGATTTGAATTTAATAGGGAGGTTATGTTAGCTGAGTGTATACCTGAAATAGGAGGTTGTGGGGTTACTAGATAATATTAATGTAACTAGACAATAATGGGGGCATTATTGTCTAAATAGGGCAGCCTTGTCTAGCAGGTAGGAAAGATCTAAAACTTTTGGGTTATGTATGCCTTCCCTTATGTGTTATGTAGACTATATAAGATCTTTTGCCCTAATATGGAGACCACTATGTAACCCTTTCTTCACTTGAAACCCTAACTCAATGACATAGAAAGATGAATGCAATAATGAAATAAAAAGGGGTTAGCAGTTGAAGTTATGCTTGACCTCAACGCTCCTTATGTCAAGTGTTATCTACATACCAATACTCTAAATAGGGATAAAACTTTGTGTAGTTATCTCGTGCTACAGTTGTGTATGAGAGAGATTGGTGTAAAATAGTAGATGTTGGTGCAATCTTGGTATGACTAAATGCTTCTACCATGACTTTTGACTTTGGAGGTGTGTTCTAACTTTAGCTTAGGGCTACTAGGGTTGTATGTAATTATAATTGGGAGAAATATGGATTTTTCTCTTAATGTGTAATTTAAATTTTGATGATTTTCAATGTGAAAGCATTTTTTGTGAAAAAATAGTTTGAAATATGGCTTTATACTGGTATTTTTAGAATTATTTCATATGGATTTTGTTAAATGATAAGAACATGTATGTTATAATATGGAAAATCAGACAAATACTACATATATTAAATATGTACTCCTTTTATGGAAGGAATAACTCTGAATCATGGACCACTTTAAGGGGCTACCTCCTTTGAGCCAAGCTTAGCTAAAAATAACTCTTTGATGCCCTACAACATCATATGCCCCTATACTTATACTATTTCTTACCTACCCCACTCCATCTTCTAATGCATGTGGGATTATTCACTATATTATTATACCCCTCTAGGTACATTACATTTTGTCTCCCTTAAATATGTTTTTCCCTCAAAACATGATAAAAAATAAGAGGACCAATTGAAAGCCAGACCAAAAATATGTTGAAGACCAGATGGAATCTCTACCATGCGTTCATTTCTTCTTCCACTAATGCTAGGATATGAACACGAATAGTGTGAATGCAAGCAATATTGTATGAGATGGAAGTACATAGAGATATATGTATGGAATAACCTCAATCAAAGATAGTTCAACCATGAGATTAGAGTTTAGCATTGAGATTTTAAGGGTGACAATCATATGCTCAAATATAGAATAAGGGAACACAAAATAGTTGTCCTTGTGAACCAACTGAGGGTATATGTCATCCCCCTTAGCATTATTTCCTAAGGGAGGTGGAGCCTTGATTCCCTACTTGGGATCTATGATTATCAGCTTTGGCTCATTTGGGGTCTACTCGAGCATGGTGGTTGCCTGAATGGACTCATTGGAGGAGTGCTCAGGCACTTTTGGTGCTTATTTTGGTGCTTTTATGGTCTGAGGGGGTGTTGTTTGGAGATGTTTCTAGTTGAGACAATGTTGAGCAAGATTAGTTAAGCTTACAACTTCCTTCATAGATTATGGTTGCCATATTTGAACCTCTACTTGAATCTCATATTGAAGTTTAATGATGAAGCAATGAATGAAAAATGTATTAGAGATGCCATTGGTTAATGTTTCAAACTCAGTCTGATATTCCCTAACAGTACCAATTTATTGAAGTTGAATTAATGTACTAGTGAGATTTTGGCTAGAGAAAATGGGAAGCCCCATGAGAACTAGAGAGTGGACGTCAGTTTCAATTGAAATTGTGTCCTTTACAAAATGACCAATATTTTGATTTTTTTGATACTGGCACAAGAACATATATGAAAGACCACTTTAATTATTGATACCACATATGACCAAACAACTACAAAAGACCATTAAAATGACTAGACTTTTTTTTACAACATAGTAGTAGTCACTAAAATAGATATAACTTTTAAAATACTAAATCAAAATCAAAATCATAAATTGTTCTAGAAAGCTGAGACAGAGTTGCACCAAACTTAGAAATTATTTAGCTCAATTCACTACTATTTATGAGCAGTTTGAAGAATAATAGTCAAGTTTTTTTAGGACCAAAAAAGTAGATCTGCACTTAAAACTACAAATAAATGATAAGTCTAGTCGGCTTCAAAGAACCTACAAATCCTAAAAATTAATGTAATCTTCACAAAAACTTAACTTGAAAGAAAACCAAACATATCGCTAATCTTAATTTCTTTTGAAACAAAAAAAAATTGGTTTGGGAAAGTGTTTTGATACTAATGATAAGAACATGTATGATGTAATATAGAAAATCTAACAAATACTGCATATATTAAATATGTATTCATTTTATGGAAGGAACAACTTTGAATCATGGGCCACTTCAAAGGGGCTACCTCCTTTGAGCTAGGCTCAGTTACAAATAACTCTTCAATACCCTACAACATCATATGCTCCTATACTTATACTATTCTTTACCTAAGCCACTCCATTTTTTAATGCATGTGGGATTATTCACTATACTATTATACCCCTCTAGGTACATTACACTAAAATCATGAGCTAACCCTTTCAAGACTTTTGAATTTTAAAAATTAGTTTTTACTAGGCAGTAAGACTCTATTGGAAGAGATGGATAATAATATGGAGCACTATTATCCAAATTGGGTGCTATTGTTTGAAGGGTACAAACAAGTACTTTGGGTACCATTGATAATTTGAGTGTGAACTTGGACTAATTTTCATAAATAATAGGGGCATTCTAAAGTCATTTGGGTTACTTAGAGGAATGGGTCATCATGCATAAAGTGACATAAATGGTCAAAAGTCCCTAGGATGAGGTATGATCCAAGTGTATCAAAAAAGTGGTCAATAATACACAATTTACAAGGATCAAAGGTGTTAAACT
This sequence comes from Torreya grandis, assembly GCA_037957365.1. NCBI lineage: Eukaryota > Viridiplantae > Streptophyta > Pinopsida > Cupressales > Taxaceae > Torreya > Torreya grandis. Next base: position 340,923 of record JARHVA010001572.1, read on the forward strand.
TGCTTCTACCTAGTAACATTACTAAAATGGGGGCATCTTATCCATAAGTGATAATATATAAAAGAGTTATCATTCGATCACTCCTATATTGTTGAGATCTATATTATTTACAAATGTCTTGCTAACATTTCTATCTTACATAGTGTACATGAATACATTATTTTCTAGGATATGATTACACTACATATGCATGGTTTAGAATAAACTTATAGCATTATGCTCTATTGATGTTATTAATTATATATATTATTTTAGGTTTTTTAATATATTGTGTATGGTCCTTGTTCCTTGTGTAAAAACTTGTTTGAGCATGTCTATGGAATTTTGTTTGTTGTGTGTGACATTTGAACATGTCCTTTATGTGTGACATTAAACATTTTCATTAATTTTGGCCCTCATCCCTATATTGTATGTCAAATTTAGAGATGTCCTTTATTTGTGACATTATTCATGTCTAATGTGTATACAAACTATCATTTTATGGCATTTGAATATGTCCCTTGTGTGCATCCCTTGGCCTTATTGTATGATTTTATGCTTGTAGTGTGTGTGCTTGTTGAGCTTGTTGAGTTTGATAAGTTCTATGATCCATATCATGTACTACTAACATAATATATCAATTCTATAATCTATTACTATGAGCTTCATTGATACATTTCTATAGGTCTTGCCTCATATGTTACATACAATATTCAAATATGCAAGATATTATTATGCTAACATACTTTTCAAATATGCTAAATTTTTCAATGATTACATCTTGTTACACATGTTGAAAGTTAACATTTATTTTGAGATTGGTGAATTTCATTATCAATTCCATTCTCTCAGAAGGAGGGTATTTCAGTGGTCTTCTTATACGTGAGATGAGCCTCTCTAAGATGAAAAACCAATGTTAACACAAGTACAATTTCAAAAGTTATAAAATATTTCAAAATTTAGTCATTGGTACATATTATGGGGGCATATGTACTCTTATTTTAAGATCAAATTAAAAATTTACACAGTTTCAAGTGCATGCTATAGGTTTATGCACAAGTTTTAAACATAATCTAAAATTATAATCTATATAGAGTTATAGATTCTACAATTACAATGGAGGCATGATGCATATTCAGGTATAATATTTTATTTTTGAAATTTTAAAAATTCTATTTACTAAGATATGGACATAGTATGAGCATGGATGTAGTCCATTCTCTTTTGATCATGCATTTCAGGAACAAATTTATAATTAAATCTACAAGCCATCTATAGTGGTTGATTTAGTTTAGGTGAATAATACATAACTTAGAGGCTTAGTGCCCTCTAGCATTATGTGTGTGAATCTATTTTGGATTTCAACTCATTTCACATATTGGGTTACAAATATTAACATAGATAAATTTAGGTTTCAACGTCCCTCAATGGGTGTTATTTTTATTTTACAAGTGCAAATTTAATTTTGGGTTTGATTACCCCCAATTTTCTCCATTGGTTTAGCTAAGAAATCATCTTATCTAAGTGCTTCATAAGAGGCACTAATTCTCCTTGATGCTTCAATAAAATATCATCTACAATAAAATTCGTAAAATAAACATTAGTTTCACATACATGGTGTATTCCTCCCTTGCTTTCAAATTCAAATTCAAACATTTTCAAATTTTAAATTCAATCAATTTTCTAATTTAAACATTTTTAAATAACTAGATTGAAATAATTTTCAGATTCAATATTTTTTAATTTCTAATTTTCAAAATAAAAAAGTAACTACTTCATGTGCTTTATTGGGTTTGCCAAAGAGTACAATGCCTTGCACGATTTAAGTACCAGCTCAAAGACAAAGTGTGTCTTACACACTAAGGTATATCTTTCCTTTAATATAAATATTTCAATTCTAGACTAAGGGGAGTGGTGAGAGGGGGGATGTAGTATCCTAAATCTAGTCACAGATATTTGATCACATTTTATTTATCCTTTTTAACTTTAATTAACTTGTGTACTTAATTAGTACCTATTTTTCCACTTCACCATATCCCAAGCACATGTGAATACCTATTTTTATTTCAAACCACCATCTATTGCATACATAAATGTTTTGATTGCTAAAAATGCCCTTAAATACATATGGAGAAACCCAAAATGAAATATTAGCACTTATCTCTAAGGGAAAAAAATGTTCAATAGGAACAAAAGTGAGTGGCATTTGGGTCCTTGTGGGACATTTTTGTCATTTTATGACCAATGAAAATTTTCAAATTAACTTCTTTCATGTTTTTAGGGTTTTTAGTGTGTGGTTACCCATTTTAAACTTCTATAAAGGCACACTCAAGTCACTTATAATTCTACTTGGCAATTAAAACACATAGACATATTTACACTATTGCACACTAAGAAAAAGTTCTCTATTCTTCCCAATTCTAATTCTAAGCATTTCAAATAGTCATCAACCAAGTCACAAGCTTATTTTATTAATCCATAAGCAAAGTATTATAAGATATTCAAGTTAGTTCTATATGCATTCGCATAGTCAAAGGAGCATAATCACACAAGTCACTCTAAGTGGGAGAACTACGTGCATTGATTTCTATCCTTGAAGTGTTGGATATATGTAGGCACTGTTTAGTCATTGTGGAAGTGATTGGGGTCAGATCACCCTAGGTACACTCCACCCTTTTTTGTTTAAATGTCTTTCAATAATTGTATAGATTATTAGAGTTTCAACCTTTCAAAAGCTATTTGCAAGTCTTCCACATACCTCCAAAGGTCAAAATTAGTGCATACAAACTAAATTCAACTATCGCAAGTGACCATGGCCTAATTTCTAATTTTTTGCATAAAGACAAAATCACCCAACAAGAACAATAGTGGGAATCAATCTTACCCTCTTTACCATTCTTATCCTTCTATAGTCTTAGATGTAGCTTGTGGGCACTTAGATATACAATTCTTGTTTTCCTATTTTCACTCTTTGTCAGTCAACATAGTAAAAAATCAGAGAAAACCAACTAAGTTTTTCATTCATTTACTGAGTTAGCTTTATTTCAATCGTTTGTACCTTATCAAATTCAATCACTTGTTTTCATTTTGTTTATCAAATTTTCATTTACAACACTTTGAGTTATTATATTTAATTTATCATAATTAAAGTTAATTCACATTTTAATCCAAATTTAAAGAAAATAATATTATATAATATTACACTATATAATATAAATATTTTATTAATTTTATACATAAATCATTATTATATATATACATTCGTATGTTGTATTATATATATTATGATACATTAATAATATTAATATAGAATATGAAATTATATTAAATTTTAAATATATATTATAATTAATAATATATAATATATTATATTATAATAAATAATATATAATATATTATATTATATTATATTATAAAAAATTAGATTCAGGGTAACATGATACTTATAAAACATTTTAAAATAAAAAGTATAAAACCACTTCATTTTGACACACAATAAATGGATACAATTTGAATGTGACATTTCACATTCGATACAATCTACGTGTAACAATTTGCATTCATATGAGATGTTCTACCATGATATAGATTTAAAGCCACATATCAAATAAACATAGTGTGATTCCCTAATATCAAATATTAATTTTCTGAAATTGTAAAAGATGTTAATAAGAAAGATGAAGATTTAATTAAATTCAAAGAAATGCTTTTGTACAATTTTATGACAGAGAATGGATATTTAACTAACACAACTTTGTTAAAAATACATTACATATAATAAAAACCTACCATAAATATAAATATGGAAAACATGGCAAAAGGAGAGATGAGCTTCAATGTTCTATCTCTTTATATCGTTCTTCAATGAGAATCAATCCTCCCTTTGAAGGAGCCCATATACTTTTATTGTCTAATGTTTCTTTCCAAATTTGTTTCATTGAAGTTACGTAACATCCCATTTCTTTTATGTTTTGACAAATCTGCAAAATCTTATTTGTGTCAACAATCTATTGCCATTCACTCTTATTTCCAAACAACTGTGATATACTTAATAAACATTACATGTCAACAAATCAAAAGACAAAACGTGATTGCAATTTATGTGTTTTATACATTTCTATACATCCATTCCTAAGAAAGATTCAATGTTGTTTTGCATTCTTCTTCAAAACTTGTTTTGTCGAGTTATTTTTAAGCTTACAAATTGAATATTCATGATCCATCCCTATAGGATAATTATTTAGGTGATGCTTACCTAAACGTATAATTTTATGAACAATTTAAAGAACTTTAATAAAATAGGTAGTAATATACATTGACATTTTATTTGTTAAGAAGGAATAATAAAAGATTTAGAGATGAATTCAAATATACGTTTTGGTAATGAAACATTTTCGATCTAATAAATATATAAATTATATGAAAATTTTTATATAAAAAAATATGATTAAATGATATAATATTGAAAGTCTATGAATCTTATGATATTTAAAAAAATTTAATCAAAACATTATGTATAATTATTTGGAATATATTTACAGTTATAACATCTTTATTTGACTATTTAAAAAAAACACTTTATACAGCCAATAATCTAACACTGTTTCATTTCATAATTATAAAGATTGTAAAATATGATATCATTGATAAATGACTACCTGTGTTAGCCATCTATTTTTCTTGTTGCATTATAACAATATATTTATCAGTTAGTAATTGTAAATCAAATGTATTTCTTATTTTATCATTGAATTAGTTGCCTCATAATGTGACATGATTTAGTTAGGAACTAAGATTTGTATTCTACTCTAAATCACTTTGAGACAATTATAACATTAATTTGAGTTGCGTCTTTAAAATTTATATTACTAAACTTAGAAAGATAAACAACTAAAATAAAAAGAGGATTATCTATATTAATATTTCACCCTTCTCTTCTTTTATCATATTAACACATTGTTTATTGCTAATACTTTTCTATGAAAGGTTAGTATATCACTTAATAGAGTTTTGGTTCACATCTTCATCATTATTTGATTGTTTAAGAAAAGAGAAGAGATTGTTCGTGTTCATTTAAGCCTTTGTCCTAATTTTTTGAGTGAGGTTATGAATTATATGTTCATTTTGATGAAATATATAACATCTAGATAGAATATGTTTATAATTACTAGGATTCGACCTTTTTTTGTCACTTTATATTAAAATAAATATTTACCTTGTAATGTAGAAATTTGTTTTCCTCTTACAAATTTCATACCAAATTTATGAATAAATATATTGGCCTTTCATTATATTTACTCAACAACAATTATAATTAGTACATGTCTTTAATAAATTTATCTAAAAAATAATGATAAATATCAATTTAATTTCATCATAAACATAATCTACAATAACAATCAAAGAATATAATGGTGTGAATGATTCACTTTTATTTTTGGTAGACCAACATAATAAAAAAATATATCAACGGACAAAAAAACATATAATCTACATACACATTTTTTTTTGAATATATATAAACATTCAACCAAAATATATATATATATAAATACAAACAACAAAATATAGAATAAAAAATAGCCCCAAATCTTTCGAACATAGATCTGTCAATCCCGAGCCGTAATACCAAACCTCTACATCTTTATATTAAAAGGCTCCTAATGTCTAACATCTTCTGCTAGAAGCATCTGTCCAACACGGCATAATTCTGTAGCATTTTCTGTTTGCTCCAAACCACCTTCTCCCCCGAGTTGTCCCACCTGTCGTAGTATTATAAAGAGTTGTTTTGATTATATTGTTGGTTGGGTTTCAGGGTTCATATTCTATTTTTCTATAAATGTAATTTTGTGTAATTTTATGAATGTGTAAACGTAAATTACCGATATCATACGTAATACCTACTAAACTTTAGAAAACATATGTAGTATCTCTCTGACATATGAAATTGATTTAATGTTGAAGTATCTTCATTTTCCATATATAATATAGTATATTTTAAAAAGGAATGAAAGTGGATATCATATATTAAATCAATTTCATGTGTAAATGTAATCATATGTCATTTGAATGCTATTATCAATGAAACTCATGATATATGATTTAAATTGATATAGTATAATGTAATTTTATGAATTTTCAATTTTATAAATTAGAAAGGAATAAATTTTATGAGAAAAAAAAAATGTAATCAATTTTACAAATATAAAATTCATTTAAATATTTTTTAACGTGAGTTAATTTTACTTAAAATTAAAATAGAGTTATATATTTATTACGTAATTATTAATATTTTATATAATTTTATTAAAACTTATGGATAAATTATTTCTATTAATTAATAATTAAATATGTTTACTGTATTTTAAAATTATTTGATAAAAGTTTGAAATTTTTATGTTTATTTTTATAGGTATGGTTCGCTTACGATTGAATTTTGAAATTAAAGAGCAGTGAAGAGAATATGCTTAATAATATCGATGACAACAACAAGAACAAATGACAAATAAATAAAGATGATAACAAAATGAGAATGAAAGAGAAATACATGCAAAATGTAGGGCAAAAATGCCAGTCGAAGAGTTGTAAGCAAAAATGAAGCATGCTCAATAAATGATAGCATATCACGCACAAACATTACAAGATGATCAATGGAGATTAGAAGAAGAATTCAAAGAGAAATGCATTTGAATCAATTCACAGAGGAAGAAAGAAACCAACTACAAGAATGTAATCATAAATCAACTTAAATACATTGTCAAACAAATGCTAATACTGATGCCAACTCTGAAGAAGTGAATTCTATGACCATAAAATGTGTGTTAGACACGTCAAATAATAGAGAAATAAATGCCATGGATGACGATCTTGAAAATAATATACAAAATACACATGATAACAGTGGAAATATTGAGGTAGATTTGAAGACATTATAGATGATATTTCATCATCGTCTAGAAAAGCTGGCTTTGCCAAGCATGTGTTATGTTTGTCAAGAAAGTTACCCTGGCATAAATATCTTGTGAGCACCTAAAGGTCCCATTTTCAACAAATGTCAACAATAAAAAAATGATCATCTATGTTCAAAATCAAACAATATGGATCATGGTCCACAGCCACCAGAACTTGCAAGCTTAACCGAACTAGAAGAGATGTTGATAACACGAGTCAATCCAATCCTATAAGTCACACACACAGCTAGAGGTCAGTATAAATATAGAGGACATTGGATCAATTTTCTACAAGAAGTGAAAGAAATTGCTAAGGTTTTACCACATCAAATTAAATATTTGTCAATCATTTTTGTTTGAAAAAGAGATCAATGTAGAACGATTTACAACTTTACAGTTAATAGAAAGAGTTTATAGGGAAATATAATATAAAATAGAACATGACAATTTCTAGAGAGATGTTCAAATTGATGAAAATGCACTTATCAAACTTCCACCCAAGTACGAGAAAAAATATTTGACCAATTGAACTTTGTACATATGGAGTTTGATTTAGATGTGAATGAATATATATTTTAGGGTCCAATGATGGAAATATCATCAATCACATGAATTCAATGGCCTCCAAACCCCCAAATGCCATGAGATGGATGGAATTAATCCATGCATGGGTGAATAATCCTAATGCATAACCTAGAGATCTGATAGGTTGGCCAAGAATTGGTACATCCCTTATAAATGAGTATGGCACAAAAGGGTTAACTGATATGGCATTTCCCATATTTTTTCCAGATGGAAGATGTGATTGGTTAGAACTAAAAATGAAACGAGTGCATCTACATGAATTTGTTAAACATTTGATTCAATATAGAGATTACCATTCTAGATGGCAACTGTGATTTAGATATTTCATGATGAACATGATTATGAGATATCATGCACAAAATTCATCTATAGTGTTTGTGAAAAAGAGTCTGCAAGACATGCCAATCACCATTAATGAATTACGTAAGCATATGGACAATGTGCCCCTCTCTCATCTAGTTGATTGTTTGATGCATTTTGGTACAATATTGAGGGGTACAAGGTATTATTAAGAAAAAAAGTCAAGCATAATTAAGTGACATGTTGCATCAAATTAGAACACCGATAATTTTATTCATGTGTATTGAGTGCAGTTGATATGTATTGGCCCGATTTGCATGTGTTAATGCCAAGAACACCAACAACCAATCCCCAAGAATCATAAGAATGGTGTCGACATAATATTTTTGATTATCCTCATATAGTGGCATACTACATGCACTTGCGACATATAATTTTTTGAAAGGAGATATTACAAAAAGGAATGAAAGTGAAAGATCATTGGTCTAGATATGAATGGCAACATAGAAGTTTACCACATGTGCATGGGTTCAGGGGGTCAAAACAATGAATTGGATGTGGAGTTATTAATTGCTAAGGATGCAAAGGTGATGTTAACCTCCAACCCATGGATAGAATCAGGACTTGTAAATGGATCTCTAGGATATATTCAAAGTATAATATACAAAGTTGGAATTTTCCCACCAAAGCCACTGACATATGTTATGGTGGAATTTGACAGTTACTCTGGAATGCCATTTATAGATGCAATTCTACATACAATTCCAATTACACCAATACAAAGGGGACGGACATGACAACTACCCTTAAGACTGGCCTAGGGACTATCTGTACACAAATCACAAGAATTGACTCTTTCTAAAGAAATAATTGATATAGGGCACACAGAAAGACCAGGGTTAACATTTGTGGCCATCTTACGTGTAAAATATTTTGAAGGACTCAAAAGTTGATCTCCATTTTCGTATGACAGATATGAAAAATTGAAAACAGGAAAATAACTTTCCAAACGGAAAGCTAACGAAGAGAGACTCAAGTCCTTAGAACTACAATAATGTTATATATTCAATATCACACATATTATACTTATTTTCACATTTTGATGTATATGAAAATATGTTATTTAGTTATCATTGAATGTGATATATATTTCTTATTTGGATGAACATGAAATATTATATTAATTGATATTTATTGTTAATTGTGCATACCACCCCTGCGAGTCTTACTAACATAGATATTTTATATACATCTATCTACAAAATGCTGAGAGATATCAATATCGAGGCGCCTATCTAACCTACGTCGCAATATAGGTACATCGAAATTGATATCTCTTAACATCTTTTAAATAAATATATTTAAAATATCTCTATTAATTGTTGACCACTAATAAATAACTTTAATTTAACTACATCAATATATTGATCTCAAAAATATATATTTTGAAAAACAAAGATTCCAAACTCCACTTTTTATTTATAGTATTAAAATTTTAAAAGTATTACCTTATAATAATTAAATATATTCATAAACATTATACTCCATTACCATAACTTCCATTATAAAACACTCATCAATATAAAAAGGGAAACATTTAAATTATTAATGTGAATAAGATGTTCCTAATAGTCTTTCGTTAAGGTTGATTTTCCTTCCTTAGGGGATGACGGTGAATCATTGTTTGAAGAATAATTCCATGCTTGGCTTTCATGAAACTAAACCTAAGTGGACGTCATCTATACATAAGTTAAAATGAGTGGGGCCATGTGTTCCTAACCAACTCTCCTAAACGCCAAAGATTACTTTTGATTTCGCATATAACCTTAGGTTACGTGGGTGTAGTTTAATAATAATAATAATAATAATAATAAGTGATTTGATACTTTAACTTCCTCCAAACCTTTTGTTGATTACGTGGCTCGGGTCCGTTGAACAAAACGTGTTTTTTACAGGTTTCCAAAATAGTATTTGTCTAAGGCAATGAAGTCCACAAAAGATAACTATTTTATTTTATTTTTTATTTTTTATTTATTTATTTATTTATTTATTTTTTTTTTGAATAATTACTATTATTTGATTTATTTGATTTTTTTAAATTAAATGTTTAAGTATTATAAAAAATCAATAAATTATATAAAATATTAGTATTTTTATTTATATTTTACAAATAAAAATATAGTAAATTATAATTATAATTAAGTATATATTTAAATCAATGAATTTTTAAAATAAGTATTTATGATTAAGAAATATTTATATCATCAAAATCATTTAAAATGTGATCATGGTCTTAACTTTTTGATTTTATGTGTGAGACATCCGGAAGGATTTGTATTTTGATAAATGGATATAAGCAACCATCATCCTTACCAATTAGATTACAACCCTTTTCATACCATATAATTTTTTTAATAATTATAATTATATGAAACTTAAAAAATTAATTCTAAAAAAAATGATTAAATAGTATATATAAACATTTAACATATATATCTAATATAAAAACATTATATGATAAGGTATATACGTTTATCATAATATAAGTTATTATCTTATCTTTTTGAATGAAATCTATATAATTTATTATTTTAATAATGATAGTGGTATTAATAATATAACTACAATTCAATTTGAATAAAATAATTTAATACTAAAATGGACTATGAATTGATTAGGAGTTGACTAAAAGTATTTTGGTAAGGAACCTGCCATTCATTGATTTTAAAAAAAATTGTTTTCACCATACAAAGGGATGGGATTGGATTATTTAGAAGATGTTTAAGTACCTTTTTAGAGATAGAGAAGATAACATGATTAATCAAGTATAGTAATTATGCTTCCATAGATCTTTGTATGCACTCTAAAACTCATTTTTAAGATTTATATTTTGTTGCCATGAGAATTGGGAGGTGGAAATGAGTGCATGTTGCGTATTTAAAAGTTTTTTTTTTTTTTTCCTTTATTTTTTATAAATAAAAATATGTTTTGTTGAATAAAAGTTTTTTTTTTCCTTAGAATTTGGTTTCATGTTTTATGAAATATATTAAGAATCATAATTTTAATTGTTAGTAGTATAATGTTTAAATATTTTATTCAAGTTTTATTATAATAGTTTGTAATTATATATTTATTAAAATAAATAATAAAGTGTTTGATTTCATATTTTATTTTTCACCAAATTATTATTTATTATAATTTTAATTATTAGTAGTTTAATATTTAAATATCTTATTCAAGTATTATCATAATAGTTTCTAATTATATATTTATTAAAGTAAATAATAAAGTGTTGTGATTTCATATCTTATTCTTCATCAAATTATTATTTATTGATTTTTAGTATATATTTGTAGTGTTAGATGTTCCCATCTTATATATATATATATATATATATATATATATACACACACTAAATATTAAAATAAGAGTATAATAATTTTACGTTATTTGTTCTAATGATAAAAAAATTAGATCAATTTATTTTGATACATCACCACATTTGCTTACAATACTTATGTTTATTTTCACTTCTCCCTTTTGCTTAAGCAAGTTATAACTTAATACCAAAATAGGAGGAAGTTAGTCTTTCACAGAGTTAATTTGGTAATAAATTTCACATGACAAAAACTTGTATTGTGATATTTTTATTTCAGGTGCATTAAAGTCAAACATTCAAGAGTATAACAACTTTTGGGACACTTGGTTCCCAAAATAAAGATTTGCTTGCTCTTGATCTTGGTCTAAATAATCTAAATAATTAGATTTTAATTAAAAAAATTATTGATGTCTTACATATTGATTGCAAATGCCATTGATTTGAAGACAAATTACTAAGAGTTTGGTGAAATATTGGTAAAGCTTCTCTTAAAAGTGTAATATTCATTCACCTGACAACTATGCTTATCAAAGAAACCCAATAGCCTATGACAAGAAGTAAGAAAAGTTCTATAACTAGAAATAATCAAATCCAAACCCTGGTGTAATCCCTAAAATTATTTTCAACAAGAAGGAAATGTAGATTGTAATTATATTACATCTTTATTTCATATAACTCAATATTCATCCTATAATCAAATAATTTAGTCCAAAATAACTATGGCATAACAAAGAGCTCACTTGTTTATTAAATAGAATTCTAGCAGTGCATTTGAACATTCAGGGTTGGATTAATATCCTAGGATTTCCTCTAAAAGTAGTTCCATATTTTTTTGGTGAAAACTCAACTATCCTCATAGACCACATCTGTTAATTTTTTACTTTCTGTCAAATTGAAGAGGTTGTTGTGACCTTAATACTATTTATGACAAATTGAAGAGGTTAATTTTTTACTTTCTGTCAAATTGAAGAGGTTGTTGTGACCTTAATACTATTTATGACATCCTTCAATATAAAATAATTAGATTTGTATAAATCTATCCTATCAAACATTCAAGTTCAATAGATAACTTGGTATTCGTAAGGGAAAAAATGGTGGCATTCACCTTTATATGGCTTTTAGAGATCTCAACAAGGCTTCCTTACAAAATCACTATCCACCCACTCCCTTCTATGGATCAAATTATATAAACTATGGTTGGAGAAGAGAGATTATCATTGTTGGATAGATTTTCAAGGTATAATTAAGTTTGGGTACAAGAAAATGTGTAACAAAAGATTGTCTTCACCATTAAGTGGGAGTATATCCCTATAAAATAATACCTTTTGGCTTATCTAATGTTGGATCTAACTTCCAAATAATAATGGGTATAGGTTTTAAAGGCTTGGTCAATGAAATAATATTTGTATATTTAAATGATATAATTTTTTCTTTCCAAAAGGAACTTGAGAATTATTTAATGCACTTGGAGCATATTTTTATGATGCATGATTCACTCTTGCATATAGATAAAAGGGGTTTGGCCTCATATCACCCGCTTCCCAAGTTCACCGCTCACACCCCCTCTCCCTCTCCCTCTCCCTCTCCCTCTCCTTAAACTAAAAAAAGGTCTATTTTTAATGTGCATGAAGGTTAGTTTCTTGGACACTTTTTAAAAAATATATCTTAACAATTGATTCGGAGAGAATTACAAAAAAATTATAACTATCCCTCCTTTCATATTAGAAAAAACTTCAATTTTTCTTTTTAAAGATAATTTTTGTAAAATAATTATTACAATTTGTATTGGGATAGCTTGATTTTTAACCTTGATGCTCAAGAAATTCACAACAATTATAAAGAGATGAACATCTGAATAAAGAATATCATTATGCTCTTTCTAATAGCCTTTGATTAAGACTTATTTCCCCAACTTGTGGGAAGATGTTGAATCAAATTTGGGAAGAATAATTCCATTCTTGAATTTAACGGAACTAAACCTAAGTGGGCGTTATCTATACATAAGTTAAAATGAGTGGGGCCACCTGTTCCTTAGCAACCATCATAAATGCCAAAGGGTACTTTTGATTTCACATTTATTAACAACAACAACAATAATAACCATCTAATTTTGAAGTTGCGATAAGAATATATGTGATGTGATAGTTTAACTTCCTTCAAAACCTTTTGTTGAACAAAATGTGTTTTTTTTAAGGAGTATTTATATAATATTTACAATAAAAATAAATATGTATTGTTTATAAAATAAATTTAAGATATTTTTTTTAGCATGTTCTTTTATATAATTGAATATATTTATATTGAAATTATAATTTTTTTTAATATTTATTTTCATTTCATTTAATATAATTTTAAATTAAAAAATAGAGAATGATACAATATTAATAAAACTTGATTGTATATAAAATATTAAAAGTATATGTTTATGATATCCATCCTTATGTATACATTTGTTGATCCAATAATTGAAGTCTGTGCTTTTCTTCATTTTTTTTTGTCTCATCATTTTCAAGGTGCTTACTCATGAATATCCCATCAACCCAACGTATAAATCTCAAAAACTTATAGAAATTGTTATGTGGTGCTTTATTAAATAATATCCTCATTTTTATTCTCTACTTCTAGTAAAAGCTTAATATTTATTTCAATAATCTGCTTTGTATGCCAAATATTATATTAAAATTGAACCCAATTGAATTTTATTGTTTCATCATCAAGGCCAGTGTCACTCTCTATATCACAAAAAGTGAACACAGTCAAGAACATTATAACCCTTCACTACCCCTTCCTTGTCATTATAGGAATGCCTATCATTATATACCAAAAAAGCCTTAAAAATCATATATATTCCACTAAAGAATATATAACATACAAAGTATACATAACTGACATACAACAATACAAAATGAAAATTAATAAATATAAATATAAAAGTCAAAAAGAATGAAAAGGGTAGGGAGGAGTGAAGAACCATTACAAATGAGGAAGATGCATTCCTTTCAAGGATGAGAGAATCAATTAATAAGATATTATCCAATTTTGATAGTAGACAAATGTCTACATCAAGGATAGTTATGAAGGGATATTATGAACCTAAATCAACAAGAACAACATTCACATTTTTATAAATGTAACACTTTACAATTATAATTAAATAAAATGAAAAAACTATATAAAATAAGGGTTGTATAGTGGTTAATCCCTCCCATATTTGTCAAGACATAATTATGTGGAAGTGTTTAAGGTGATATGATATTTAATAGGTGAAGTTGTTTAGATAATAGGGAAGATGTATGATATAGTGAAACATCAATTGAATTCATGTAGTAATTGGAACATAGAAATATGAATATGTTGAAGCAAAATGTAAGAAGAGCCATGATGTATCTTTAGTATTATTGATTTTAAGAGGATTTTTTATAGTGAAAGAGATTTAAGACTTGTTTAGCAATTATTTGAAGCAAATTTGTCTCCATGTACAAATGAATTAAAGAGTATAGTCTACGTTATATTGACTTATAGGTCTGCAAAATCCGTACGGCTTAGGTTAGATTGATGGTGTCAACTATGAATTGTTTATCCACTATAATGGCTTCTATGTATCAATAAAGTGTTTTGGGTCCATTTATTACATTTTTTAAGGGTCTAAAAACATTATGTCTAAGTGTGTAAAACATGATATTATTGTTATTTTATAAAGTTAAAATAATGTGGTTCATGAAATATCCATGTAACAAACAATTTTCACAAGCTAAAAATATGAAATATTAAATGACAAGGATAAAGCTTGTGCTAGCATTGGGCATTGCATTTTTATGGCACGCTACTCAGTCATGTTTTTAATAACAATTTTTAAAAATTAAAAAAATATTTAAGTGATAAATTCATGAATTGTATATTTTTCATATTATTATTATTATTATTGTTGTTGTTGTTGTTATTGTTGTTTTTGTTGGGTGAATATTTTGTCACGAGCTAACTGATGGGCAAAATAGGTTGTTTCAACCACAACATAGGGAGATTGGTCGGCCAAATGTGCAGGTTTACCACATCAAAGGGGGACAAATCTCTCCTCTCATCAAGGGGAGGTTCCCTATAAATATGAGGAGCTATATACTATATATAAGCAAAAAATAACACTCAGGGTAGGATAACACCATCCATCTCTCTTTTTTAAGAGATGATATTCACATATCAAAGGAGAAAGTCTGGGTGATTGCTGGAGGTAATTCTCTTCTTTCAAAAGTAATACTCAGTCAACAGCCAGATTCCTTCCTGGTAGTAATTGTAACCACAAGAAACCCACGAAAGCATAAAGTCTTTCATTACTTCCCTCACTAAAATAAGGCGTAGTAACACAACAGAATGAGGTGTAGCACAAAGTCTCCACCTCAAATACCAAAGAGTGAAATACGAAGGACAATGGGGGCACAAATTCATCCCAAGATCCTTTAAATAGAAATAGAAAATAGACAAACTAAAGACAATTGTGGTAGCACAAAGTCTCTCCACCATCGGCTTCAGGACACCTTCCTGGTTACTTCCATTAGTTCTGCTTATTTAATTAAATGGACAAGAATGCATTCAAGAAATAGACATAAGAACAATTTCCTCAACAACATAAGCTATTCCAGCATAAAGTCTGAAAGGTCACTTGCTTTCTCATTCAGATAATGAAATATGATTAACAATTTGAACTTAAAGTCTCAGTAATGCCTTTTAATTTGGGCAGAGTTTTGCTTCTGATAACAAAAATATCTCCCCTACATAAAATAAGAGATTACAATATATATCAACCAAGAAAGACTTGGTGCTTTGTTTCATGAAAAGGCCCATGCTGCATTCAATGCCTTGAATACGTTCTCAGTTTAGTCAAAGGAGCCATGCTAGAACAGGACATCAGCCTTAACTATGGCATGTCTATTCATCTCAAATGTCTCCTCCAAAGTATAGGCCACCTGGTCCTCTTCCTAATATTTGTGCAGCTGTCCACTTCACCTTTACTTGATGGAGAAAAATAGGCTGCATCCTTGATTTGTCATGCTCTCTGATGTCCACCTGGTGGACTGTTTCACCTACTAGAAATAATTCTTGTGTAGATATTTTTGGTCTTTCTCTCTTATTCCCTCTTCTCTTAATGCATTTTGTCCTTTTATTCATGATATAAGCTCTCAGGCTATATCCTTTCCTTTATGTAGGCTCTTTAGCTTCTTCTTCAGCTGTTCACTAAGTTTTATTCTTCAAGTTTCGTGCCATATTTATAAATAAATGGGCATTTCATTACCTTGAATTTGACATCCGTGGGGACGTCACTGGTCGTTGGTTGCTTGAACCACTTTGAACCATGAACCTTGAACCATGAGAGTGCATTGGTTCAATGGTTCAATAGTTTGAATGGCCCTATTGGCTCCTTGGTTCAATCGTTTCTTTGGTTCAATCTCTTCCTTGGTTCAATCGCTTTCTTTCCTCTTCGGTTGAACCATCTCTTCGAACTTATCTCTAGAATCTTCTACTTCTTTCCTTCATTTGAAGCTTCTTTAAACCTTTGAACCTTTAAACTTTGAACCATTTTGGTTCAAAGTTCAATGGTTTATTCCCTTCCTTAAAATCCTTTGTTCCTTTTGTTTCTGGATCCTTTTCTTCTCTGTTGAAGTCATTGAACCTTTGAAATTTGAACTCCTTTGTTTTTTCTAAGTCTCTCAAACTTTGAAATTCCTTCGAATTTCTATCTTTAGAACCCCCCGAAGGGAAAGTGTCCATTCGGGCCTTGAGAATGGTCCATTTCATGGTCACCGAGAGTCCCCCACAAGGGTACCTGCCCTTCAGGGTCCTTCGAGTGGCCTTGTTCTTGAAATCCTTCAAACAAAATGCCCAAAGGAAATCCTTCAGACATTTTTTCTGAAGGAAATCTTTCCTCTACCTTTGCCACTTTCTGTCGGGCCTTTGAACATTCCTTCGGACAAAATGTCTGAAGGAATTCCTTCGAATATTTTGTCTGAAGAATTTCTCTTATGCAATTTTACCATGGAAAATCTTTTTGAAAGATATCCTTTTGCAAATGTTCCTTGCCCTCCACAAGGGCACTTGTCCTTTGGGCTTTGGGAGACTCCCTTAAACCTTTAAACCTTTGAACCATTTTGGTTCAAGGTTCAATCGGTTCAACCTTTCTTTCTTCGAAGCCTTCTTTTCCTTAATTCCCTTGAACTTTATTGAACTTGTTGAACCTTTATACCTTGAACTCTTTTGGTTCAAGGTTAAATGGTTCAATCTTTTATTCTTCAAAGTCTTCTTTTTGTTAAAGTCTTTCGAAGCCGTTTGAACTTTCTGAAGTGGTTGAACTTTGAACTTGCCGAAGCGCTTAACTCTTTAAGTCTGCCGACATCGTTGAACCTTTGAACCCATTAAACCTTTGAATGTGGGGTTCAATGGTTCAATGGTTCAATCCATTTGTTTGAAGCCTGCCGATGAACCCTTTGGTTGAACCTTGATGTTGAACCAACCTTGAAATTGCCTAAGTGTTTGGAACTTGTCCCTTTGTGAGAGCTCACCTATTGAAGTTGTTGAACCTGTTGAACCTACAAGTCCCTTAGCTGAAAAAGCTTGAATAATTAGAGAATTGGAGTGCTCAGAAATTTTTTTGAGAAGGGAAGAGAGAATTTTGGCCTATAGGACCAAAATAGTTGATATGTTATCCCCAAAAATGAGTGACAGATTTTGGGAACAACAAATGGCTCCAGTTGGGGAACTTCCATCGATTGTAAAAACAATCGAAGGGAGTAGAAACCAGAATCTCTAGTGCCTTCAAGTAAGCCATTGGGTTATGGAGTCATGCTACCCAAAAATAAAGGTGCCAAAAATAAATGAAAAATGAATAACACAAAACAAGCTAAAGACTATACAAAAATTATACATATGTATAATTGATCTTATCTAATACTTCAAGAATTGAAGTGCTTCAAATGTTGCCCATTGTGAGGCAGAGAAAAGGGTATGTCATCTTGATACTTTAGTAGGAAAATATTTTCACCATTGAGCTGATGAATAGCAAATGGGCCTCTCCATAGGGAATCAAATTTCCCATGCATTCCCTTTGGTTCTCTTCTCTTGTCCCATAACAAAACTTGATCTCTAATCTGGAAATCACAAGTTTTTGCCTTCTAATTGAAAAGCTTCTTTACCAGACTTTGATGTGCAGAAATTCGGTCCACCACCATAGTTTGTTGCTTATCCAGCTCAGTCAGGCACATGATCCTTTTATCGATGGATCTTTTATATGTCTAATCTTCGACCACCTTTGCCAATTTCAATACTAGTAATTCCAGGGTGATTGGTATCTCTGCATTGAGACCATACAAAAGTTGGAAAGGTGACATACCTATCACCCTTTTTGGCATGATTCTATCTGCCCATAAAGCATTGAACAATTCTTTATGCTAGGTTCATTGGTTGACATCTACCAGCTTTTTGATGATGGTCACCAGGTTCTTGCTCGATTTTGCTGGGCCATTCCCTTGTGGAAAATAATCAGAGGAGTGGGAGAGGGTAATCCCATAATAAAAATAGAATTGAGTGATCTCATGAGAAGAGAAATAGGCTACATTGTCTATTACAATCTTGGTTGGGGCCCCAAACTTGGAAATGATGTTCTCCATGAGGAAACTACATACTACTTCTGAAGTAGCATGCTTGGCTAGAATAGATTCCGCCCATTTGGTGAAGTAATCTATGGCTGTGAGGATATAATCATGTCCAAATCTTGAAGATGGGTTTACAACACCAATGAAATTGATTCCCCATTGCTAGAATGTCTCTTCTATTACCACTGGCTAAAGAGGCAAAGCAGCTAACTTGGGTCTTCCAACGAACTATTAGCATAGTTCACATCTTCATAACCATTTGTATGCATCTTGAAATAGAGTAGGCCAGTAATACCTATCTCATAGAATATTATGGGTAGTTACAAGTGAAAAAAAATGTCCTTCACATGCCAGATTATGGAAGGACTCCAAAAGTTGGTTCTATTGCTCTTTATCCACGCAGCGAAGGAACACCCCATCGAGGTTTCTCTTATATAGGTCATTGTCCCACAAGACAAAATTGGTAGATTTTAACTTGATAGTCCTCTTTTATTTATGAGAGAGGTGAGAAAGACACCATAAGTAAATAAATGAGCAATACTCGAATACCACTCATTTATGGTAGAGACAAAGAGGATTGTTGGCGTGTCTTCAATTTCTACTTCTTCATGCTTTGTTTCTTCTGGTATGTTGTTAGTAATTAATTGGTAGAGACCCCTTCCCCACACAAGCTTAGTTGGTTTGATAACAAGATCAAACTCCTAGATTTTAGCAATCTAATTGCCCCATTTGGTTCCAAACTCCTGCTGAGTTAATACGGATTTGACTGTGGTATCAGGAACCAGGGCAATAATGTGTGAATTCAAGATGTAAAAATGGAAGTGCTTGACTGCCTTTACCACTGCATAAGCATGCTTCTCCAGATTTGAATATGTTAGTTCATGAGCTTTAAGAGGACAACTCATGAAGGATATGGGAGACTCCACACCTTCTTTGTTCTGTTGAACCAGAATTGTCAAAAATGTATGTTCGGAAGCATAATTGTACATTGTGAAATATTTGGTATAATATGGACAAACTAGAATTGGGGCATGGGCAATAGTTATCTTGATGTCTTGAAATGCCAATTTGCCTTCTTCAGTCCAGCTAAAAGTGGCCTTTCCCTTCATCATGTTTACAATATGGAGAGTCTTCTCTGTGAACTCAGGGATGAACCTTCATAAAAAAATTCACCTTTCCAAAGACAGAGTGAACTATAGTCTTACTTGTGGGCAAAGTAAGCTCATAGATGGATTTGACTCTTTCTGAGTCAATCTTTATGCCTTCTCAAGATACAATATGTCTGAGAAGTTTCCCTTCTGTTACCCCAAAAATGGACTTCTTGGGATTTAGAGAAATGCCATTATGGTGACATCGTTCCAGCACTTGTTACAAATGGCACCCATGATTAGGATGATGCTTGGAAAAGACTGTTAAATCATCAAGGTATACCACAATAAACTTACCCATTTCATCTTTGAAAGCAAGGTCCACTGCTATCTAAAAAGTGGTGCTAGCATTTATCAGGCCAAATGGCATCCTTTAATATGCAAAGGTGTCCCAAGGTGTGGTGAATGCAGTCTTATGCTGGTCTGCTTCACCAACTTCCACTTGATTGTACTCTAAGAAGCTGTCCAGCATTGATAACATCTCTGAACCAGTCACCATCTAAAAGACTTGATCCATAATGGGCAGAGGATAGTTATCCTTTAGAGAGGATTGATTCAAGTTTTTGAAATCCACGTAGAGGCAAATTTTGCCATTCTTTTTTCTCATAGGAACTATGTTGGCAATCCATGTGGAATGATGGATTGGGAAAATTATTATAGAATTTAGCATTTTATATATTTCAGACAGAATAGTACCTAATATATTTAGAATATACTACTAATATTTCTACTTGTAAGGCACTGAATCACTCTTGAGAGGAATTTTGATAAATTTATTCAGACTTGAGCGACTTCAGGTCATCATAGGAGTACACTAGAACATCTATGTATTGGTGAAGCAGAATAGTAAACTTGAACTTTTCTTCTTGGGTACATCACTTCCTAATGTTTACTATCTTAGGATTTTCCTTGGTCCCCAAATTTATTTGATCAAACTCTTGGGAGGAGTTTGAATCCATTTGTTACTGTTTGATGAACCTGTCGTACTTGTCAAATAGCTTTTCAAGGGAAACCAATCCTTTGGGAATTTTATTCCCTTAGAGTTGCAGGAATTCCTCACTTGCGTCTGAACTTGCTTCTTGAGGTTCACTACCTTCAAAGTGAAGTTATTCAAAGCTGTCTTTTTGTTCCAGAAAGGTGATGATTTGGTTGTCACCATTAAACACTTGCCAATGATTGGCATTGTTAGGTACACTTGGTTGAAAGACTAGTTCGATAGTGTACCTATCTCCCTTAAAATCTAGGTGAGGAACCAAAAGAGTTGTAGAAATAGCTAATGCATCAGCTCGGTCATTAAACTCCCTGGGTACTACAGAGATACTGAAAGCATCAAAAATTTCAATTTGATCCCAAACTAGATTGCGGTAATGGCACAATTTCTTATTTTTGGTTTGGTACAAGTTTCAAACTTGGTAAACCACCAGCTTAGCATCTCCTTTGGCATGAATTAATTTGATGCCCTTGTCTTGATTAGCCTACAACCTGAGTAGCAGTGATTCGTATTCAGCCATATTGTTGGTGTTGTTGAAATATAATTTGTATGAAAAAGGAAAAATATCTCCTTGAGGAGATATTAGAATAATCCCAGCTCTAGAACCGGTGGAAGAATAGTTGCCATCAAATTCTAAGATCTAGACATCATCAAAAACTATTTTTTCCTTAGATATCTCTTTAATTAGAGGGGAGGATTCTTCTAGGCTTGCACTGCATCTTACCAATTCTTATGCTGTTTGGTCTAAATTGATTATCAGGCTGTCACATTCAGGAATTTCATCAAATGCCACATGAACCTCCTCCATGGATAAGAATTAATTACCTACGCCTGAAGACTCAAACAAAATTTGAGCTTTAGGTGCTAATGTTTGAGTGACCACATATTTTTCCTCCTTCTCAGGGAGTAATCTCTGCATCATGCCTCTGACCGAGATTCTCACTTCAAATAGGTCCATACTTAACTCACCACCAACATCCTTACAAAAATTTTGCCCAAGAATAATGTCATATGAGGTTGGGACGTTGGCCACTAGGACTATCATCTTAATCCTCTTATCTGGGAATGCCGCAAATGCAAATTGGGCATCCTTGATTTGTCCCAGCAGTGGCACTTATTTGTTCTCCATGGAGAAACATCTCCCAAATGTCTTGGTCAGTGTGAGACTAAGAGATTCTGATAATTTGGTAGGCATGACATTATCAGATGCACTTGAGTCTATGATACAATTGTTCAGCTAGTGTCCATTTATCAGCAAGGAGACATAAAATGGTTCTATCCTCCTAGGAGCAGTAGGAGGAGTAATGACAAGGTTATTTCGATTGGATGTGGGAGTCACCTTTGGAGTAGCTGGTCTTGCAGGGATGGTTTTATCTTTTACACATTGAACCAACTTGTCCAACTGCTCAGGGTTGGATTGCAGGAATTCAAATTTAGACATTTGAATTTTAGTTTTTTTGACATGGTCGACTATGTCAAACATCTAAAATGAATTAGGAACAGGGAAAGGTAGTTCATCCTTTTGGTTTTTAGGGGGGGAGGACTGATCTATGAAATTGAATTTGAAGGTGAAGGCATACTTGAGGTACTTACTTTTTTATTACTCACTAGGTCCTTTGGATAGAAAGGCAAAGAAGTTCCTCGTTTGGAAATTAAAATTGCAGGTTGAGCTCGCTCCTCTATTTTTTCCTTATCAGCTTTCTGGGCTGACTAGTTCTGGGACTAGGTGAATACAATGTATGATCTATCAAATGCTTCACCTTTACTTCTGGGTTCATCCTGGTAATTTAGGAAACCAATGTTGGATTCGCTAGCTAATTCTTCTTCTCCCTCTATGAAGATATTAGCATCATCTTCTTGGTTCAACTCAGGCTAGAAGGAGAAATTAGATTTTGTTTCAAGATATCCAACTGCTGAATTGATTGGAGGTGCTTCAATGGCAAGTTTCCCTTGTGGGGGAGGAAGTCGGTTTGTTTACCCTTGATTCTTGGTAGCATTTCCTTGATATGATTGATTAGGAAAAGTTCTTCTTGGTATATCTCTATACAAAGGAGCAGAAGACATCCCTTGTGCCATTTACTTCTTGAGAGCTAGCAACTCATTTTCTAGCTTCTACACCATTGGATCAATGGTGCATGTAGATGGATATTTAGAGGATGAAGAAGATTTAACTCTATTATAATCTCTCCTTATCTTCTCTACCAAGATGAGATCATCTTCCACCTCAGTGGCTAAATCCTGAGTAGCAGCAAGGTCTATGTGGCCAGCACGTCTCAGTAAAAAAATCACTTTAGGCAACTGAGAGTTGATGAAGAAGCATTTGAGATTCTCAGCTATTGGCTAAGTAATTACAGGGATCCTATTCCTCAGCTTATCAAACTTGGTAATGAAGTCCCTCATAGGTTCATGAGGCTCTTTCTTCATTTGTGTGAGCTGGGCCAATAGGGCATGTGCATCTTCTACAGGCTTGAACCTTACTTCAAATTTGGCTTTGAGAGTGTTCCAATCACTCACTGACTGAGCTTGTAGATGGTAGAACCAGTCTGTAGCAGTGCCTTGTAATTTTTATATGAATAACTTGACTGCTACATCCTCATACTCCACGCCTATCACACCACAAGCTATATTGAAGGCTGCAATATGTTCATCAGGATGAACTCTCCCATCACTAAAGAATTTATGGAAATTCTTCCTTGAACTGCATGTTAGCTCATGTAGAGGTGGATTTAAATTGAGTGGGCCAAAAGATTTACCCTAGGGGCCTTGAATTACCATTATTTGACTATTGAAGGGAGGGATAACAAGTGCTTGAGGGGTATATAGTGACAAAGCTCTGCGAACAACAGAAATGGATGCCTTTCCTAGTAATGGAGACCTAAATTTTGTAGGAGGAAAACTCTTGGTTTGATGAAGGCGAGATGATAAACGGAAAGGATCAAAAAAACTTTGCTGTACCAACTCAAATACAGGGTCAACAATACCTTTAGATCTTTGGCTTCTTGTATAGTGTGGAGCTGCCAAAGTGTAAGACTTGAATGGATAAGGAAAGGAATTGCTTCAATTTGAAGCTTGAGGCTTCAAACTGCACAAAATGTTCCCCAGAAGAGTCACCAAATTTTTTTTGGGTGAATATTTTGTCACCAGCTAACTAATGGGCAAAATAGGTTGTTTCAACCATAGCATAAGGAGATTGGTCAGCCAAATGTGCAGGTTTACCACATCAAAGGGGGACAAATCTCTCCTCTCATTAAGGGTAGGTTCCCTATAAATATGAGGAGCTATATAATATAAATAAGTAGAAAATAACACTCAGGGTAGGATAACACCTCCATCTCTCTTTTTTCAAAGATGATGTTCACAGATCAAAGGAGAAAGCCTAGGTGATTATTGGAGGTACTTCTCTTCTTTTAGAAGTAATACTCAGTCAATAGCCAGATTCCTTCCTGGTAGTAATTGTAACCATGAGAAACCCATGAAAGCACAAAGTCTTTCATTTCTTCCCTCAACAAAATAGGGCATAGTAACATAGCAGAATGAGGTGTAGCACAAAGTCTCCACCTCAACTGCCAAAGAGTGAAATACGAAGGACAATGGGGGCATAAAGTCATCCCAAGATCCTTTAAATAGAAACATAAAATAGACAAACTAAAGACAATTGTGGGAGCATAAAGTCTCTCTACCATCGGCTTTAGGACACCTTCCTAGTTACTTCCACTAGTTCTACTTATTTAATTAAATGGACAAGAATGCATTTTGGAAATAGACATAAGAATAATTTTCTCAAAAACACAAGCTATTCTAGCACAAAGTCTAAAAGGTCATTTGCTTTCTCATTCAGATAATGAAATATGATTAACAATCTGAGCTCAAAGTCTCAGTAATGCCTTTCAATTTGGGCAGAGTTTTGCTTCTGATAACAAAAATATCTCCCCTACATAAAATAAGAGATTACAATATATATCAACCAAGAAAGACTTGGTGCTTTGTTTCATGGAAAGGCCCATGCTGCATTCAATGCCTTGAATGCATTCTCAGTTCAGTCAAAGGAGCCATGCTGGAACAAGGCATCAACCTTAATTGTGGTGTGTCTATTCATCTCAAATGTCTCCTCCAAAGTATAGGTTGCTTGGTCCTCTTCTTGATATTTGCACATTTATCCACTTCACCTTTACTCGATGGAGAAAAATAGGCTACATCCTTCATTTGTCATGCTCTCTGATGTCCACTTGGTGGACTGTTTCACCTACTAGAAATAACTCCTACACAAATATTTTTGGTCTTTCTCTCTTGTTCCCTCTTCTCTTAACACATTTTGTCCTTTTCTTCATGATCTGAGCTCTCAGGCTATATCCTTTCCTTTCTATAGGCTCTTTGGCTCCTTCTTCAGCTATTCACTGAGTTTTATTCTTCAAGTTTCATGTAATATTTGAAAATAAATGGGCATTTCATTACCTTGAATTTAACATCTGTGGAGACGTCACTGGTTGTTGGTCACTTGAACCACTTTGAACCATGAACCTTGAACCATGAGAGTGCATTGGTTCAATGCTTCAATGGTTTGGATGGCCCTATCAGCTCCTTGGTTCAATTTTTTCTTTGGTTCAATCACTTCCTTGGTTTAATCACTTTCTTTCCTCTTTGGTTGAACCATCTCTTTGAACTTGTCTCTGAAATCTTCTGCTTCCTTCGTTTGAAGCTTCTTTGAACCTTTGAACCTTTGAACTTCGAACCATTTTGGTTTAAATTTCAACTATTCATTCCCTTCCTTAGAATCCTTTGTTCCTTTTGTTTTTGGATCCTTTTCTTCTCTGTTGAACTCATTGAACCTTTGAACTTTGAACTCCTTTGATTTTTCTAAGTCTCTCAAACAAAAAAATACCTTTGGCTTTCTGTCTTTGAAACCCCTCAAAGGGAAAGTGTCCCTTCAGGCCTTGAGAATGGTCCATTTTGTGGTCATCGAGAGTCCCTCGCAAGGGTACCTACCCTTCGGGGTTCTTAGAGCGGCCTTGTTCTACAAATCCTTTAGACAAAATGCTCGAAGGAAATCCTTCGAACATTTTGTCTGAAGGAAATATTTCCTCTGCCTTTTCCACTTTCTGTCAGGCCTTTGAACATTCCTTCGGACAAAATGTTTGAAGGAATTCCTTCAGACATTTTGTCTGAAGAATTTATTTTATGCAATTTTGCCACAGAAAATCTTTTCGAAAGATATACTTTTGCAAATGTTCCCTGCCCTCCGCAAGGGCACTTGTCCTTCAGGATTTGGGAGACTCCTTTGATCCTTTGAACCATTTTGGTTCAAGGTTCAATCGGTTCAACCTTTCTTTATTTGAAGCCTTCTTTTCCTTAAGTCCCTTGAACTTTATTGAACTTGTTGAACCTTTGAACCTTGAACTCTTTTGGTTCAAGGTTCAACGGTTCAATCTTTTGTTCTTTGAAGTCTTCTTTTCGTTAAGTCTTTTGAAGTTGTTTTAACTTTTCGAAGCGATTGAACTTTGAATTTGTTGAAGCACTTAACTCTTTTAGTCCACCAACGTCGTTGAACCTTTGAACCCGTTAAACCTTTGAAGGCGAGGTTCAATGGTTCAATCCATTTGTTTGAAGCCTATCGATGAACCCTTTGGTTGAACCTCGATGTTGAACCAACCTTGAAATTGCCTAAGTGTTTGGAACTTGTCCCTTTGTGAGAGCTCGCCTATTGAAGTTGTTGAACATGTTGAACCTATGAGTCCCTTAGCTAAAAAAGCTTGAATAATTGGAGAATTGGAGTGCTCAGAACATTTTTTGAGAAGGGAAGAGAGAATTTTGGTCTGCAGGACCAAAATAGTTGATATGTTGTCCCCAAAAATGAGTGACAGATTTTGGGAACAACAACAACAACAACAATAATAATAATAACAACAACAACAACAATAATAATAATAATAATAACAACAACAACAACAACAACAACTATTATTATTATTATTATTATTAGTTCTAAAAACATTGATGGTTTTATTAAGGAATGTTAACTAGGTTTCCTCCATGTATATGTATATGCTTGGATGAACAATTTGTGTTTAAGGATTGCCATTATAGTTGCATTTAACTATAGATTGGTGTTGTTTATAATTTAAATGTAGAAATTATGATAAAATGAAACATAATAGTTATTTGAGCCACTTTAAGGATGTATTTGTACTTTCTCTCCAACTTAAAGTGCAACCTCAAACTCAATAGTGGAATAATTTTTCTATTAAATTGCAATCAACATTACTAGTTAGATTTTGACTGATAATTAGACTATATGTTTCTATTGTGGGGTTCGATTAAATTTTATTACTGTATGATTGCATTTATATGTTTTTATTATAAAATATAATAAATATTTTTGAAAATTTGAATAAACTATTAAAAACAATAAAAGATAATAATAAATATCTAAGATCTTTTCTAAGGTTCATCTTTCTATTATCTATTATAGGTATGAATGTTTAATTTAAAATGAACTTCAAGATGCTCTCATAAATGCCTTGCACGTCAAAGGAACCCAAAAAAGGAAATCTATTTATTTGGCGAGAATAACCACATTAACAATAAAATGAAAGTTTTAGTGTAAAGGAAAAAGCTTTTAGTTACAACCATTGTGTTTTCCCTGTACAGATGATGAAAGGGATGACTTTATCGAAAGTTTTTCAAAATTATTTTTAACTCTTATACCAAATATTGGAAATTAAGGCATGCCAATATTTTGCAAGATAGTAATGGTTGTTTAAAACATCGAGGCCTAATTTATTTTTGTGATGGCATTCCCCTCTCAATTGATTTATCACTATCATCCACTTGGCATAAGTACTGAATGCAAAAAAATATTTAAAAAAAAATTTAAACATATTGGTTATTGTAGTGAATTATTATATAAGATTTATTACAATAATTTTGTATTAATTACTTTAATGTTGATGAGGACTAGAGGAATATTCCTAAATAAGACCCATAGAATATGCCAATATTTAAATGGTAAACTTTATTCAAAACTTTATAATTATTAAAATTATATTATTTTAAACTTTTTGATTGGTTGAGAGAGAAATAGATTATTTAAAAAGTGAAACATATAGTGCCTTGGCATGGCAAGGAATAATAATTAAACAAATAATTGGCATGTGCATCATCATTAACAAAACATAGTATAAGTTACTTGAGTATGAACTTTAAAAATTAATATAGATTATGTGGGAGATTTTAATGAACACTTAAAATGTACTGACAACATAATTTAGTAAAATCATGTTTTTTAATCGAGATACCTGTCATAGAAAGGCATAATTAATATAGCCATTATGGTATAATAAAGGAATTAATTTACTTTAACTGTTGATTAAAATCTACCTTTTGGGCCAATTAAAATTTATTGTTTTTTGTGCATAGAAAAATTTATAGTTTTTGCAATAGTTAAATCATGAATTTTTAACAAAAAAAGGAAAAGGGGCATTTATCTTTGTTCTAATTGGTCAAAATAGTTAACATATTATTTATAGGTAGAGTAGTGACATCACCAACAACAACCTCACATATGCAAAGCCATAGGAGCATGGGTCAATCAATTTGTGTGGATATGTTCTAAAGGATATGGTGTTATACAAAATTGTTTCAGGGGTTATATGGCATAATGGATGGAGTATCAATTGTGTTCATTTACAATAAACTTGCACAAAAAACCATTCAATGCATTTGTATAATATGCTCCAAAGTAAAAAATGTGGTCAATTGCAATAAACTTTAATAAAAACTCATTTAATGTATATGCATAATCAACTTTTAAGAAAAAAATTATGTTCATAGACCCCCAGGTGCTTGAGATGCTCTACTTGGCAACATCTTGTGGACTCAGATGACCAGAGGACCTAGCTCTATCAAGCCCTTAGGTGTTCAAGATGCTTCCATGTAGGACTTAGCTCTAAATTCTTGAGGACCTTGGGTCCCTAAGATCATGCCACATCTTGTGATGGTGGGGATTTGGGGCCTCTGAGAATCCAATGCATAAAAAAGCCTTAGGAATTCAATAATGATTTGATCAAGAAAATCCCCCATATGCTTGGGCACTCGATCACCTAGAGTAATAAACCATTCAAATAACCTAGGTGCATGGGATACTCCCATGTGGTAGCATGCCAAACACTTAGGAATTATTAAGGCTCAACTCTTTTTACCCCTTAGGTGCTTAGGATGCTACGATTTGGCAACATCTTGGGATCTCAGGAACTTGAAGGACTCAAATGTAAATCCTCAAGGACATTGTGTCCTCAAAATCATGCCATGTGGTATGGTGATAGGGCTTTGGGGTCCTTGAGAAGCTAATGCATAAATAATTTGAGACTATCAGGTGCCTAAGATGTTACCATGTGGTAGCATCTCAAGCACTCAGATGTATAGAGGACTCAACCATTCTGAGACCCTTGAGTCTGGGATTCTATATGTGGTAGCATCTAAGCACTTGAGTGTTGGGAGTACCAACCATTTAGAGACCCCCATGTGCCCAAGATGCTTTTAGAAATGGGTATGTCGACATGTGGCATGATCTTGATGTTACAAATACTTGGAGGATTAAAACCTCTAAATCTCTAGACCATTAACTTGATGTTTCCCCTTATAAGTCTTAGGTCAATGAATTTGTGCCATTTATCAAACCCTCAGAGCTTGGAACCTTAGGTAAATTAAACTATGATGCTATGGGGCCATTAAAATATTAACATTGATTTAACCTTCCATGGTTCCAAGTTCATGAGGTTATTCCACATAGCATGTTTTCAGGTATGCAATAACTCTAACGACTTAAAATTTTTCATAAATCAAACTTTGTGCTACATAATGTGAGGCCCCTAAAAAGCTAATGTATCCTAGAGGAATTGATCATTCAAAGACCCCCAAGTGCCTGAGATGCTAAGATATGGTATAAATATTAGAACAATATATTGTTCCAATTCCATAAATAGATGCATTCAGTTCATTTTAAATTTTACCTAATATTTTCAATGTTGATGTGTTTTTGAGTTTGAAGATAATGGCTATTATCTCTTCCTTGTTGTGAAATAAATTTTTATGGATGACAAAAAATCAACCTCCTATAAATGTCCACAACACCTTTTATCATTCCCTTATTTTGATTAGTACATGAGACCTTAGATTTATAGGTTCGTTTTAATTGACTATGTGTTCTAGATGATCCAAAATGCTCGGGTATATGTCTTGTAATTGCCAAATCTCCCCTACTCATAGCCTTTTTATATAGTCCAATGATAAATTATCACTTTAATGTCACTTATTATTCACCCTAGATGTCAAATTTAGGTTTAATATATGCTTAGGGGAATGCTTACCTATCTACTTCATTGTCACTCTCTACTTCTCTACTAAGTTGTCTACTATGTTTCCCCTGGGTTTGCTTTACTACCACTTATCATGACTCCATAGACCTAGAGTCTTCTATATACTTCATGACTATGTCATTTTTCAACATCATCCCTAGGTTAGCAGGATGATGACACATGGATGAATCTCACTATTATACTCAATTTCTCATTCCATTACCCTTGATAGGTATTTAGTTTTATTTGTTGGGTATCACTTTATTAATATGTGGTAGTCCTTTTACCTTCCCAATATTTAGCTATATTATTTGGGATTTCATCATCATCACCATGTGGTCCTAAGATTTCTTTCTTCCACCAGTCCATCTAAACTCCTGGCATGATACCATGTGGTGTAATCCTAGGCCCTTAGAGGCACATAACTTTATCACTGACCCCCCATGTCTAGGATAATATTAACATTACTCTACAATTTAAAGATATTGATATGATACCGCATGGTGTAATCCCAAGCTCTTGGGTCATGAAGCTTATGTACTATTGATTCATTCCTAGGCCATCAAGCTCCAAGGATGACATCAAGTGGAATAATCCTAGGGCCTTAGAGACTTAGAGATTTACATCAAATGTTTAATTTACATTGGGATAGGTTCCAAAGATGCTACCATATGACCAAGATTTTTCCACATGGTAGCATTGCAAGCACCCAGGCCTCAGGGGCTTAACTATGCCCCAACCCCAAGGTGTATGGAGGATTCAATTACATGGAGACCCTCATGTACTTGGTATGCCACCAAATGGCAACATTCCATGCACCTAGGGTCTAGGGTGGCTCGGCTATGCCTAGACCCCTTGGTGCCTAATATGTTACCACATGGTAACATCTATGCCACTTGAGCACCTACAAAACTTTGTATGACCTGTAAGAGCTATTAAAATCTATACACAACATATAACTTCCTAAGATTGTCTTGTCACACATAAATATTACCTCACATTTTTAAACCTACCAATTTCAAAATCCCTAACACTCATATGGAACCATATATAGATATCATCAACAACCCATAGATCACTGCAATTTGTAATGACCACCACATAGATGCATTAATTTCTATACCTATGTGTGTGTGCTCAATCATGATCCATCTAGAAATAAATACAATGTTGACTTTCAACACTTTGGAACTATACAAATTTGACATTTATGCATTCATACTTGTCTTTATGGATACTAATTTAAGGGTATTTTAGATGCAGATGAATTTGTGATAATATCTTAAGAGAGTGCTAATTGATTTCTCAATGTGATTTCTAAGTTACTAGGTGAGTGCTAGGAGAGTGTAACCTTAATATTGATTTTTATTGATAGATAATTCTTTGATATTTCCTTCTATGAATAACACATGAAACATAATTAGGATGACCTAATGGAGACTTCACAATTTTAAAAATATCCATTGAATGTTCTTGGACACTAGCGATAGAGGTAGACACCTATAATAAACTACAACTAATCAAATTTTTCCAAAATGGTCCAAGTAATGAAAATCAATGATCTAGGATATAAGGATAGTCTATTTTTATTTATGTAAGGATTCTATATAGACTTTGTTAATCCTAAATATTTGTATTCGGTGAATAGATTTCGCCAAGATAATAATGATTAGATAAATAGTGAAAAGTGTACAAAGAGTCAAATGTATACACAATGTCCAAGTATGTCAAAGTGTGCCAAATTTAATGTTTCCAAGTGTCTAATACAAAATTTAGGTGTCTACATATGACCCCCATTTTAAACTAATATTAAAAATGATAAAGGAATAAATTTGATACTTATAATGAATGCACTTAGTGTTAACAGGGATGCCCTAAATGCCCCATGTTCTCCATATAAAACTTACAAGAAAACATGTACAAATCAATCTTTCCTTAAGCAGGCAATCTGAAATTATATAGATAATTAAACTATTTAAAATTAAAAATCCAAATAATGAATAACCCTAAGGGAATGAAAACCATGCTTCCACTTATTGAACTTTTTTTGAGAATGTCATGGGGTGATTATTCCTGAAGGAGATACAAACTCTAAAACAAAGAGCTGAGGAGTGTTATTGCCTCAACCACCATTAGATAAAGAAGACTAATAGAGGTTGAGCATCATATAAAACTCAAATGCACTACTCTAACTATCATTATAATTTATTTATGAAACCCTAAAACTAGGTTCATATGTAAATATAGAACCAAGAAATAGGTTTATATGTCAAAGTGTAACTCATAAATAGGTTTGTATGTAAAAGTGGAATCTTTAAACCATGTTCATATGTAAAGTGGAACCTCTAAACTAGGTGTGTAAATTGTAACCTCAAAACAATGTTTGTATGTAATATTTAATTGCTCAAAATGGGTTACAGAACCAAAGTGCTTATCTAGTACATTAATCCTTAATATAAGTAAATAGAAAAAAAATTTTCATGAACCACACTCATGCAACAATATCATCTAGTTGTACCTTAATGTGATATAAAATGACTCAAATATTCCTTTTTTTTAATGCCCCACATATGGTTAATTTGCCCCATTTGAATCTCAAATTTTGACCCAACTTGTTCAATTTGTCCCATCTAAATTACATAATCTTACCCAATATGATAAATCTTCCATATATGAATCACATAATATATCTCATCATGTGAAATAATTTATATCATGGAATTAATAATTAATGTTATCCCATTGTATTCCCCCATTTTGATATGAGGGATGAGGTTTGTGAATCAGTCATCTCAAAAGAATGAGTTACGCAACCATTTTTTATATAGAAAAATATAATCATGTGAATTATATATACAAACAAGATTAAATATCTCAACATATAAATAATTGATCATTAACATATCTATGAAACATATAATCCAAGTGAATGAGCTTACACGTGTTAATGTCTAGTAGATATATCAGTTAGGCATGCAGTGATAAGAATCACAATAGATATATGGTAATAATCATGACATCACATACAATATAAGTATACATAATATAAATCATTACACCAAGATCATAGTAAAATTCAAATAGGTATCCATTCACACAAAAAATATCATTAGCTATAAGCATAGAAGAACTCAACACATGGCATGATTATAACTTGACATGAACATGACGTGGCCATGACTTGGACTAGAGGATCCTATAACACAAATAACACATGATGTGATATAACATAATAAATTAACTCATAGAACACGTAGTGTAACATGATAATACAGTATTACAATCATCAATATCAATCACACATGGAGTAAGCAATATTAGTATGTATAATCAATCAATGTCATCATCTAGTATAATAAAGCACCATCTCCATAGGAAATAAATTGATATAAATTATAAGCAAGAGTAAGTCATGAATAATAATATAATATGATAAATGAACAAATATATAAATATATAACCGAATAATTGGATGAAATTTTCACAAATATAGGCATGACCCAAATGTATAAAGATTGCCTCTTAGTGTAAATAATATCGTGCATCTGTATATCCATATATCACATGTAACATACATGTCCTACATTCCTCTCATGTATACTATCAAAAACATTTTTAAAGATAATATATATGTAATTCACCATGTATATGAATAATAACATCAATCAATCAATGTGTACTATCAAAACATGTCATGCATAGGTCTTGGTTTTGTATTATTTTTTGAATATATTTTTTTTTTTATTTTTGTATTTTTGT